>CAOKZL010001009.1:0-442796 GCA_948472985.1 Iguana delicatissima | reverse complement strand
CTTTCTAGGCTGATTCAGAGCTCACTAGCAATCGTGTAGACTACCCAAGGTAGTCAGTGCAGGCCTAATCTTTTAGGTCTGGCCCTATGTGTGTGTGTTTTTTCCCCCTAACAGTTTCTAACAGGTTTCAGGTTGGTGTTCTGACTGTTTTTCTCAGTTGTTACCCAAATAGTTTTCAGAGTTGGTGCCCTGACAGTTTTCCCACACAGTTGTCAGGGTTAGTGCCCAGACTTGTTTTCTGGGTTGTTCCCCAACGCTTCTCAGGGTTGATGCTCTGATCATTTTCTGGGTTGTTGCCCAGTCTTCAGGGTTGGTGCCCTGACAGTGTTAAGGGTTGGTGCCCTAATATTTTCTCCAGAGTTTATTGCCAACAAAAGCAGGCAGTGTGAAAGGGTCCATGGACACAGATGCTAATGCTATATAGTGTGAAAGGGCCCAAACATGCTGAGGATCCAAGGGCTATGAAGCGGCTGGGTTGGCATCTAAAACAGAGGTAGTTATACTTGAGTAGCTGCCTGTAACTAAAGTTCTACTGCAGCCACCACACTCGCATTCTCCCAGCCCAAACATATGTTTTGATGAGAAGAAGAAGCTAAATGGCACAACAGAAAAAAATCCCCAATGAACTTAGCCACCTGTCATTATCATCTTATCACTTGTCATGAAAACTGCCCGTGTTTAACACCTTAATGATTTTCTGCATTCAAATATCCTCCATGGCCTGCAACACGATTGTTACCTTTGGATTTTTAATATGTTCCAGAAAAGAAACAGATAGTTAAGCAGAAACCAACATGGGCAAACTACAAAGATGGCATGTCTGTTTCCAACCACTTTTTTTTAGATTCTCTGCTAAAACACCCAAAGGAATGATCTAATCCTTCCCCCGTCCCTCTCTTCTTTTCCTTTTCTTACCCAGGAGCAGGGAGCAGCAATGAGACAATTTGTTTTCTTTGATGAAAGGAAGCCAAGTAGCTCCCAAGATGATTGAAAGGAAATCATAACTGTGCTACAGTAAATAACTTTGTCATTGTCATCTGCCCAACGAGTCCCCAAAGTGCCATTGTGGATGAATCATAATTTCACCGGGAGCTAATAAGGAGGATGATAGCTTAGGCAGAGTCTTCATTATTATTTACTCCCCATTTAGAATTATTAAAGGCCATCACCTCCATAGCATGGTCCAGCCTAAAGGGTGTAGTAGTACACAGACCATGGCAAATCTTCAGTTTCCTATATTAACTATATCCTGAGGGTAGCATAACAGAGAAATGATGACATAAGTGACTGTTAAGGGCCACTCAGCAAACTGTCCCCCAATGGATGACTCAGCAAAAGTTTTTGATCACAGAAAACACTTCCTGTATTCAGAGATGAAATGACAGTGTTGTGTCAAGTGAACACACAAGAGCTTCTGGTAGTCGCAGCTCAAAGGCACAGTTCTGGATGTATAACATAGGCCCTGAGGAAGAGCAATTTCCTGTAACACAAACCCTGTTTGTCTATTATGTAGAAGAAGGAAATTCAGAAAATGGCAACTTCATGACACTCTCCAGTTGCTGAAATTCCCACATCTACACAAGTAGTAAAGATGCACCTTTTCCATCCGGCCACCCTCGTCCCAGGTTGAGGTGGAGTCCTAAATCAGGCAACGAAATCATTTGGCTCTCCGGGTGTTCTTGCATCACAACTCCCAGCAGCCCTAGCCAACAGACCCAATAATGATGAATGCTGGAAGTTGCCATCCACTAACATCTGGTGGGCCATATGCAACACGAGATTGTCAGTGGTTCAATTGGTGCAATTGTTCCAGCGCTGAAGGAAAAGGGTGTAGCTTGTATCCTCTTTTGTTATTGTCATTTCCTGATTCCTCTGTAAGCATCAATGTTTTATGTGTTTCTTGGTTAACTGAGGAAAAATGCATTAGGTCAGGCTGTTAGGGCCTTTCTGCCCTACACTGCTGTAGTGCTATTTCGGCATCCTATGGAGGCCTGGGGTTTGCAGTTTAGGGAGGGGCCTTTAGAATTCTCAGCCAGAGAGCTCTTGTGCCTCAGTAAATTACAAACCCCAGAATTCCACAGGATGTTGAATATGGAATAATAGCACTGTAACAGTGTAGGGCAGAAAGGCCCTTAGTTTCACAGAAGTAGCAGAGCTGAAAAAGAGTACACCCACAAATATCTTTGTTCTCCTGTTTATTGTTTTTTATTCATTATTTATCTATACCATCTTTACTAGAACAGGTCACATATGTACCCAAGGCGCAGGGAGCTAAATTGAAAGAACTCCAGGGTCCCAATCAGCTTTGTCCAACGTGAGCCACATGACACCCACCACTAGTCTAAATCCAGTTGCTAGTCCCACTTACGCCCTTTCCACATCCTACCTCTTCTCAGTGCTGGGGTGCGGTGCTCGCTTGAGCAGCCTCTTGTGAGAGGCCCTCGCGTCCAGGTTTCCTCAGCTCCGCATGAGCTTCCTGCTTACGCGAGAGCCCTGCCTCTTCCTTTCACAGTGCAGCCTGGGACCTTCCCAGGGTGCACTGAGACAGGAAGTGTGACCAGCCTGGCTCCCGAGGCTCCACATGCCAGGTAAGTGCATTTGGGGCCCAGGAGCAATGCGCGATTGTGCAGCATTTTCGGCTTAAAGCTGAAAATGCAAAGATGCACCGCGATCATTGCCTGCCGGCCCCTGGAGCCTTGTGTGATTGTGAGGGCATCATGCAGATCACTCCTCACTATCGCGTGAGGCTCCAGGCCCTCTTTCGCATGGCAGATGCTGTGCAAAAAGGGCCTTAGTGTGGATTTGCCAAGCCAATGGCTGACAGGCAAGTCAACACTTCCATAAAGCCCATTCATTCAGTAGATCTACTCTAGTTAGAACTGATAATTAGAACGTTTTAAGCAGAACAAAATATCCTAGGGCACATGCATCAAAGGATGCCTGATTTGGCACCTGTTATATAAATGCAGACAGTACGAATCTGTATGTTTAAACTCAGTTTGTTCAGAACGCCATTGTAATAGGTTGCATCCAATCTTCCAAATCATGCACTGCTCATTGGCTTTGGGTTGGGAGACCCAACACATTCCTCCCCCCATCAATCACCCTGAATGGTGTAACCCCAGATATATTGAAATGTCATAGAAGAAGGTGGGATGCAAATTTTAGATAGTAAAGTGTGGCCCAAGAGTCATCCCCCAGGAACCAATGGAAGATTGCATGCATGCCACCCTGAGCACATCTGACCTCATCGGATTTCAGAGGGCAAACTCAGTCAAGCCTGGTTAGGGATCTTAGAAAGGGATCTTGCGTGAAACCCTAGAGATGCAGTGCTGCCAGCCTGTTGACAATACTGGGCCAGGTGGATTGATAGTCTAACTCACTATATGCCAGCTTTCTATGTTCCTGTGGAATGGATCCTGTTTCACAGCACTTTTCAGCAGCTTCAGTGGCATTATGAAAAAGATGGTGCCTTGAACAACTGGTTCTTTGTGGCTGTTTCTGACAGGAGTGTTGCGGACTTCATTAATGCACAGCTTATAGAAATGATTGGATGATAAAGAATGTGGTTTGCTGTGGTGTCACTGGGCAGTAAAACAAAGAAAAGATTCTCAGGTATGTATATTGGAATAATTAAACTATTGGCCTGAGATTTCCTCCGCTCCTGGATTTCTTGATCACATAGAGCTTTCCCATAAAATTTCAAGTTGGAGCGCTAGTGATAAGTTTTCAGAGCTGTTTTAGTTTCTAAACCACATGGGGGTCATGTAGCCCTCCAGATGCTATTGCACTGCGTTTCTCCTCATTCACTATACTAACTAGACCAGTGGTTCTCAACCTGTAGGTCCCCAGATGTTTTTGGACTTCAGCTCCCAGAAGCCCTGAGCATTGACCATAGTGGCTGGGGCTTCTGGGAGCTGAAGTCCACAAACATCTGGGGACCCACAGGTTGAGAACCACTGAACTAGGCTGATGGGAATTGCAGACCAATAACAGCTGGTGGGTCCCAATTGTGTTCTAAAGGAACAAGCCATTCGTGGGGCAAATGGTAGGTTGTCCACACTTGTCAAGTTCAGTGGGTACTTCTATCTTCAGCTTGGAGAGGCTGTATAGACAAAGAACACATCAGAGAAAAAGAAGTAGCATTCCTGAACATGGCTGAATACAAAAACCAGATTTAAGTACAATTTAAGTACTCTGGCTGTAGGCATGAATCAGCCACTTTTGCTTTCTCCTTCATTTGATTCTTTTTGAATCACAAGTCTTTTCCATCAAATGTATGAAGAAATTTGCCAGGTTTCAAAAAATTTTATCAAGAAGTGAATCAAACAAAATTCTCACCCATCTTTAACTGAAGGGGTATTACAGCTACATTGTGATTTTTACTGGAGCAGGCATTCAAGCAGGTACAAGTCAATGATTTGTTGTCAGCTGCCATGAAGTCAGCTTTGATGTATGGCAACCTTATGAATGGGAGACTCTCAAGACACCTCTTATTATCAGCCTTGCTCAGATCTTGCAAAGTCAGGCTTCCTTGACTGAGTCCATCTACCTTGATTGAGCAATGCAGACTTAGGGCCTTTCCACCCTACCCTGTTATAGTGCTATTATTTTACTTTCAACATCTTATGGAATCCTGGAGTTTGCAGTTTAGGGTTGGGCCTTTAGAATTCTAGCCAGAGAGCTCTTTGGCCTCAGTAAACTATAAATCCCAGAATTCCACAGGATGTTGAAAATGCAATAATAGCACTAGAACCAGTGTGGAAAGCCCCTTACTCTTTTCCTCTGTCTTCTACCTTACCAAGCATTATCATCTTTTCTAATATTGCGTTTTGATATGGCCAAAGTATGATGGCCTCAGTTTAGTCATGTTGGCTTCTACGGAGAGTACAGGCTAGATTTGCCCTAGAACCCATTTATGGGTCATTGTGATAGGCCATCCGCAGAATTCTCCTCCAGCACATTTCAATGAGTTGTATCCCTTTCAGTCAATTTCTTCGTTGTCCAGTGTTCATAACCATACATAATGGAAGATCCTGATTATGATCTACCTTATACAGTGGGCCCTCAGTATCTGCTAATTCATGGATGCTCAAGTCCCCTTATGTACAATGGTATAGAAAATTGGCATCCCTTGTGTAAAATGCCAAAATCAAAGGGTTTTTTTTAAATGTCAAGCCTTGGTTGGTTGAATCCATGGATACAAAAACCACAGATATGGAGGGCTGATTGTACTTGATGATCTTATCTAATTCCTTCATAGCTGCCCTTCCAAGTCTTCTTCTTATTTCTTAACTGTTTGATTTAGGAGTGAATGAAAGTACAAAAAGCCTTTAACTATTTTGATGTTTTCATTATCCCCTTCAAAATTATATAAATCATATGTAGTCATTAACTTTCTTTTCCTGTAACCTTACTTTTGCAGTTTCTTCCTTGACTTTCCTCAGTAGTCATTCCAAATCTTTGCTGTCCTCTGCTACTAATGGTATCATTGGCATATCTTAAATTGTGGGTGTTCTCTCCTCCAGTTTTCACACTTCCTTCCTTAGCGTCTGATGAAACTTTCTGTATGATATGTTCTGCATATAAATTAAACAGGGTGATAAAATGTAGCCTTGCCTGACCCTCTTGGCAATTAGAAACTATTCTGTTTTTCGTATTCCATTCTTACAGTGTTCTCTTGTCCTAAGGGTAGAACACCCCAGCAGCAGGACAATTAAAAGTTGTGGCAGACCCATTTCTTTAGCATGACCCATTATTTTTTCATAATACACTGAAAGTTTTGCTGTCGTCTATAAATCACAGGCAGATCTTCTGAAATTCTTTGATACATTCCACTATCCAACATACATTTGCAATGCAATCTCTAGCCCCTCTTCTTTTTTTGAACCCAGCTTGGACATCTAGCATTTCTCGCTCCATATATAGCAAAAGCCTTTGTTGTAAAGGATTGAGCACCACTTTGGTTGCATGGGAAATGAATGCAATGCTCTGATGGTTTCTGTGATCCCTGATGTCCCCTTTCTTGGGGATTAGAATGCACAGTGAGTGTTTCCAATCTGTGGAGCAATCTGTTTTGTTTTCCATATTTATCGGCAGATTTTAGTAAGAATTTTAATGGATTCTGCCTCTCTCACTTGAAACAGCTGTACTGGTATGCCATCTGTTCCCAGTGAATTATTACACCCAAGTACCTGGAGTGCAGCTTTTACTTTACCTACTAAAATTGTGGGTCCACTGAAAAGAAGTTTCTCCTGTGAATGAATCTGTCATCCTTTCAGTGTGTTGCTTCCATTGTCTTTTTATTTTTTTTCCTCCTCAATCATACAACATGTTCTCTGGTTGGTCATATAGCATCCCCACTCTTGGTTTGAATTTCCCTTAATTTCTTGGATCGTGTGGAAGAGATCTCTTTTCTTACCCTTTTTTGTTCTCTTCTTTTATTTATTTGCATTTATTATAATAGTTCAATTTGTTGCCATGCACAAGTTGTTGAACAGTTGCATTCAGGATTCTGATCCTATTTCTGTTACTTTGTACTTTTGCTTCTCTAATGGCTAATGACTTTTTTAAAAAATCTATTCATGATTAGAGTATGATAGTTTTGTAGAGTATGGTAGTTTAGTGAATTACAAGTTAGTTAATTCCAAGATTAAAATTTTGAAACAAACAAGCATTAAAGGCATCTTGGAAAGGGGTGATCTTCTTCTCATCTAGGTAGTCTTTCTGTGTTCTACACCAGAGACTGCACAGAGGTTCCTCATCCATCCCATGAAACTGAATTTTGAAACTCTTATCCCCAGGACTTCTGCCAAGATCCATATGGGAGACAGTGAGCTAAAGAACAGGAGAAGGTTAAGAAACTGACATTGCATGAGGGGGAGAAAAGGAAAGCAAGGATTTTGGTGGAGTGGATGAGAAATAGGCTTTTCAAAAGTTTTTGCAGTTGTTTCCCTCTCCTCCAAACTCAGCAGAAATAAAGGGGGTGGTAGTGAAGCAAAACTGCCAGTTTTTTAGTTTCATTCTATTTTAGTTCAGACTTTTAATTTAAAATCACATTGCAATTAGACACAAATGTAGTAGTTAAATTTTCCTGACTTTTAATGCAAATGCAATTGAAATATATATGTGTGTGTGTGTGTGCATGTATGTATATGTATATATAAAAGTCAAAGTTTGCTTGTCTGTGTCAGGTGAAGATCTCATATGATTGGCTGTGTCAGGCAAAGACCTCATATGATTGGCTGCCTAAGAAGATTCTATGGAATCCTGGGGTTTGCACGTTAGTGGGGGGAGGGGCTTTAGAATTCTCAGCCAGAGAGCTCTTGGACCTCATTCAACTGTGTCTGTCTTGAATAGGCTAGTTGCTATGGTGACAACACCTAGCAGCAAGGAAGAAGACACTGTATTCCCTCAGGAACCCAAACTCTGTATGTTAATAACTCTGAATACAGATGGGATTGGGGAATATGGGGGAGAGTTACAGGTACCGGAGAAGACAGTTTGGAGAATTAGAGACACAGGATCTCAAATCTTTCTAAGTATTACCTATGAGAAAATAAAATCCAGGGCAGCACCAGGTGTATACACTAGTAGGTATATATATCTTGTTAATGATTAACTACATACATTAACCATTTTCTACTAATTTTCCCGTCTCTCTTGTCATTTAGTCACCAAATTTCCATGGTCTTTGTACGTGTACCTGGGGAGAAGAAGGATGGTGTAACCTGACTGCAAAGACCCCCAGTTCCTGAAAATCCTTCAGAAATGTATTCTTAAGAGATCTACAACTCCAAAGCATTGTGGACAAAGCCTTAGTCAATGGCTATATATATCACAAATTTCAAGTCCTGCATCCACTCGGAATGTTTACTATTGTTGATGCTGGAAGCTAGAGCCTTACAAGCTAGCTTTAGCTTAATTAGATATCATATTTAGCAAAAGCTATGCTGAAGAGGCTTCTTCTATCCAGGACAGTCTATGTCAGCATTATGTGTCAACAGCAAAATCGTTATCAACCGGCTTCAAAATCTGGGAAACTGTAAAGCAAGCAGGCACAGCAAGGAATAAATTGATTGAAGTTTGCTGTAAACAAACAAGGACAGTTTGCTTGCTTTTGTCAAGGAACATGTGCTATTTGATTTAATCTCCCTGACCCTCTTGATGTTGCAGAATATGGCAGCATTGTGCAAGAATGTTATTGATGGGAAACATCGAAAGGGAATATAGTGTTCTTGCCAAAGTGAGTGAAACAGGGATTTAAAAAAAAAATTGGGTGATGGCTTCTCTCCCCCTCCCCCGCTTTTTTCTTCTTTATGTTGTTGTAAAACCAGGTCTCCAACTGGAGCAAAACGCAAGCATTTGATCTTGTGTGTACTGCAAAATGTTCATAAGAACGAGGCTTGCATTATGAATTATTATAAAGCCAAGTGGATGGATCCTGCACTATTGTGTTATGTAAGACCTGCTTGGGTTCCAGCTGGCAAAGTAAAGGGGTGGGAAGCAGGTATGCTGAAATTGCCTTGGCATCCAAGTGCTAAGTAGAATCATGGGGATTTGTCTGCTTCTTCTACTGAGTGTTTTAGCACTACATTGGAGGTGTCACAGGAAAAGTATTCCCCCAACCTGAGCACAGCAAGACTGGTTGTAACTTGTATCCAGTCTGTGGTACCTTTCCATTGCCCTTTGAGGAGCAGTCCCCTTAAGAAGATCTCGCCATAAACTGTTCACTAATCCAAAGTCTCTCTGGCTCATAGCCACAAGCATCGGTGGTCTGTAGCAGAACTAATAAAAGTGTTGGTTCCTGGACTGGTTCTAGTCCCCAAGCCACTGGTTGCCTGTCCCTGGACAGTTTCCAGGAAGGAAAGAAACACTTGTAGTCAATGGGTACAAAAATGGTGCCAATCTCTGGCACACTGAGGAAACTGCTTGTCCCCCACATGAGATAGCCTGAGAAGCAGTGGTGCATAGTAATCCATTTCTGCTTCATCTACGCACTCTGTTCTGTGAACGTCAGAGGACTTTGAAGGCATTACAACCTATGTGATGGATAGAAAGCCAGTGAGAGTTAAGCCTCCAGCAGGGAGCAGGGGTATTATGTGCGTCTCAGATGTGAACTAGGTACCTTTCAGCCACTTTCCAAATGTCCTGCCACTTTGCTTTCCTACATCACAAAGATCTATTAACAGATTCATTGCTCCAGATAATGAGTTCTGCATTTCTCTTGCACCATGTCATGCAAGATGTGGAGAATTTTGGCTTTCCAGATGTTTTAGACTCCTTCTTCCACAATCTCTCATTACAGTCCATGGCGGGTGAGGCTGAAGGGAGTTGTAACTTTGATTACGAGAAAGGCATTGACAGTCACCCAGCTAAGGAGATATCCTCAGACATAGGCCCTTTCTGCAGGACATTGTCATCCCACATTGAGGATATGAGAAGGATGGATCCTGGATGATGCTTACCCATGACATCTTCCATGTCTCGTTGCTCTCCCATCTCCAGGTGGTGCAATCACGATGCAAAATCATTGACGGTTTCTTCCCATCAATGACTACCCATCAATGACTGGCAATTGCACTGACCTCCTGCCACCCCCGACCTCACTTACTTGACCTGCAGAGGGTCAGGAAGCATGATAGCCATGCTTCCTGCCCCAGCACAGCCTGGGGAAGGAAGAGGTATGGCCATTATGGCTTCTCCATTCCCACAGGCAGCCAGTATGGAGAGGAGCTCTCCTGTTGCACTCTCTGCCCAGCAGAGGCTCTACCAGGATCCCTGAGGGACGCCGGCACGATTTGGTAACCTGTGGAAAGAGCCATACTTAGTGTCCACCCTGTAACTAAAGAATTTGTGTTTTAGAATCAAATTAGAGGTAACATTTTAAATGACACACTCTGGGTACACTGAAGAATTTACAAAATGGGGGCTGGAGTATTTGATCCTATTAGAAATGGGTGTACCTTTGATCTTTGCCTGAATTGAACACATTTGAGAGACATGGAAAATAACGATTCCATGAGCTTTGCAGAGGAAGACAAGGCTGTATCATTGTGTGATCAGGAGCAACATTTGTTCCAAAGAAAGACAACCAACACCAGGTTGGAAGTAAAAGGCCACAACTATTTATTGTTCACAGATACAGATACAAATAGGGTTGGAGTACTCATGGGTACAGATCCAAGCATTGACCAACCCACCTGTTGATCAATGAGCCAGCTGCCAAGCATGACAGGATGGAACCACTCAGACGTATCGCTCCTGCTGCTAGGGAGTGCCTGCTGCATGCCCTCCCTAACTGGGCATAACCACCACTCCAATGAACTTTCTGAACCATATGGGACCCCTATGGTCCTCCAGGCATGTGGCATTTGTTATCCGGATCCAATACCCATGCAATCACCTAACAAGTTGTGACAAAATATGGAAGTACAAAATTAGAAGCGTGCACAAACACATCAATCAAAGAGGGTGGGTTGGGTGGGCTGCTACCCAAAGAAAACCGGCAGGCTGTTCAGAGATGGCTTCTTGTTAGGAATGGGCCAACCAAATCCTCAAATCCTGGGCAAGGATTCAAGTTTCGGGAATTCGAATCCCAGCACCAAAACAGCGAATTGAATCTTTCGAATCCAGTAATCTACCAACCAAGTCTGTCTGTTTCTTTTCAAAATTGGCGCCTCAGGAGCCCACCAAAAGCCTGACTGGTTGGTGGGTCCCTGAGCGCGTGAAAATCATGGCATAAAGCCACCTGTGCATGCCAGAGGCTGCCTGTGGTCGCTCATGCTGTGTGTGCTCGCCCACTCGTTTGTGCTGTCTGTAGGTCTGTTACCTCTCCAGGCTGAGAAAGACCTCCCCACCTGAGCCTGTGCCACCGCTGCAGCTCAAATACCTCCCTACCCAAGCCACTGCAGCCCAGGATCTGGTAAAGCAAGGCTTTCCAAACAGTGTGTGTTGCAACATGTTAGTGTGTCACCTGAAGTCTGCTGGTGTGTTGCCTCTCCAGGCTGAGAAAGACCTCATCCACCCGAGCCTGTGCCACTGCTGCCACAGCTCAGGATCAGGTAGAGGGACTGCCTTTCTTGTTGCCGCCGCCCTCACTGAGCCAGGATCAGGTGGGGGTGCTGCCTTTCCTGCTGTTTAACTTCCACTTTGCTAGTAAAACTGAATTACTGTGTCGTGAAATGATGCATGTGCAAAAAGTGTGTCACCAACATGAAAAGTTTACAAAGCTCTAGAGTAGAGAATTGAGACTGGACTAGAGGCTGGTGGGTTTTTTTTAAAGTACCTTCATCATTGCAGGATTTGAGAGGTGACTGGAAGGTACAGTCTTCTTGAGATTTCAAGGACAGCTGAATATTTCTTTGCATTGCTCCCTTGCAAAGCTCTTTCATACACAATTCTGGGGTTTGTAGTTTTACAAGGTGTCACAGCCTTTTCTGCTTTTTTTGACCTGGATTATCTCTGTACTGTAGTATGTGGCCCTGTTTCCACAGGCAGGAAAATGCGTTTAATCCACATTTCCCTGCCTGTGTAGAAAGCGCCTTCATGTCATTTTCAATCTGGGGAAATCCTGAGGCAAAACTATGAAAATTATCCTGGCCAGATTTCTTCAGAGGGAAGTTTGTCTTTGCCTAGGCTTTTGCTGAGGCTGAGAGAGCGTGTCTTGCCCAAGATTATCTTTGCCTTTTGTTTTGTTTTTTAATAGTCAACCCAGGACATGGCATCATCTTGAGCATCCTCCAACATCTGGAGCTACTTCCAAATTACATGTAATGAGAATTTTGCCTGCTGTACTCTGTGTTCTGCAAATATATCCAGAGGGAAAGGCTCACATACTACTTCAGCCATGTGGAAACACATCAGAAGCCAACATTCAGCCCAACTTCAAGACCTGAAATGTCAGGAACTGAATTCACGCACACAAATATAACAGTGCACAAACACTATTTATTAGGAGCGTGATACATAGTATGGGACTTCAGTGAGGGAACTGGAGGCAATTAGCAAAATTCAAAACATAAAAGGGAAAGAGTTTCTCATCCCACCCACAAGAGACCTTGGAGTTCTGGTTTAGCCTGGTAGCGCTTATCTCTACATTCCTAGCTTTGTTTGTCTAATGGTCTCTTGTTCTCATACCTTGTTACAAGCAAGCTGCTACTTAACTCCTACTACATGTCCCATAACTAAAATATGGAGGGCTACCAGACATGAAGGGTAGTAGAAGTACATCATCCACAGTGACACCAGCTTCGCCCTTAAGCCCTGCTGTGACTATTAGAGCTGAGTCCCAACATTAAGACAGTACTAACACAGATGATACAGCTATTATTGGGACTGTTGCATCAGTTCCTTCAAGTCCTAGTCCAAGTTCAACAGCTTCCTGCTTTGGAGAACCAAGCCCTTTGGAATCACTCCAGTAAAATGCAAGACAGCATCTTCTTTCCAACCGACTCTGAAAGCCTTCATAGACACCACTCAGAGTTTCAAGCCTGCAGACAGAAGAGCTGAAGCCATCACAAGGTTGGTTGCTGAAATGATCTGCAAAGATAACCAGCCATTGTCAATAGTGGAAGATAAAGGCTTCAGAAAGTTGATAAGCCACCTTGAGCCATGGTACAACATCCCAAGCAGGAAACACTTTGCCAAAAAGGTGATTCCAGAGATGTATGAAGAGGAAAAAAGAAATGTGGAGAATCTTAGAGAACACTGACTTTGTTGCAGTGACAACGGACATGTGGACCTCCACAAGCTGTGACAGTTACCTCAGTTTGACAGTTTACTTCATAGATGACAACTTTGAGTACCATCACTTGTGTTTAGAATGCATTCCCTTTGCAAAGGTTTCCCACACAGCATCTGTGATAGAAGCTTTCATCACCACCACTATGAAAGAATGGAATCTCTTGCACAAAGTTGTGTGTGTCATAAGAGACAACAGATCAAATATGGTTGCAGCTTTGGAACACAGTACTTTTGACCATTTGCCCTGTCTTGCTCACACCTTTCAGTTAGTTGTCAAAGATGGCTTACTAAACAAGACTGAAATTAAGGTGCTCATGTCCACCTGTCGGAGTATTGTGGGACATTTCAAGCGCTCCTCTAAAGCCATAAAAGTGTTACGAACTTCTCAAGGCAAGCTAGGTGTGAAACCCCATCGGCTGATACAAGATGAACTGACTAGATGGAATTCTCAGCATCACAAGCTCAGCCATCTCATGGAACAAAAGCAAACTGTTTTGCTATCTGCTTCAGAGGAGAATTTCCAAGTGGATCTGACTGCTCGGCAATGGACCAGTATAGAAGAAGTGATACGACTCCTAGATGTGTTTGATGGAGTGACATTTGTGGCCAGTTCCAGTGAAGTGACCATCTCAGAAATAATTCCTTTAGTGAATAGCACCACTTTTACTCTCCAAAACTTCAAATCAACCTTAGGTTCCATCCAGGGTTTCCGAAATGACTTGCTGACATCTCTGAAGAGGCGCTATCAGTCTGTGGAGATGGAAAAACTGTACGCTGTTGGAACTCTCCTGGACTCTCGCTTCAAATACAGTGTCTTTTTGAACAAAGAACACCTTGATCAAGTGAAATTAACACTGGCCATGGAAATTTCTGATCTTCGTTTGCAAGCAGATATCACTGAGCTGCAGTCATCACAAGAAAGGCAAAGAGACACCACTCCAGCATTGTCAAGTGAACCAGAAGGAGTTCATAGCATGTGGAGTCACTATGTTCAATCGATGGCCCTATATAGCAGCAGTGAGGACAGTGGCACTTTGTCTCCTGAAGATGAAATCAATGCCTACTTGTCAGAACCACTGCTTCTGCCATCTGCAGACATCTTCAAGTACTGGAAGGACAACCAAAAATATCCCAATTTGAGGAAACTGTCCAAAAAGTTCCTGATCACACCACCATCAACAGTAATGTCAGAAAGACTCTTCAGCACATCAGGTGTCATAGCTGATAAAAAATGCAGTAGGTTAGAACCAGAGTGAATTAGAATGCTGGTGTTTTTTAACAAAAATCTTCATTAAAGGTTTCAGCTATGTTTTTTTGTTTGTTTGTTTGCATTGTTCTGAAACAGTTCAGGCAGGAACTCTTACAAGTTTAAAAATAACGTGTTTTTGATTGTTCTTAATTCTGTGGAAAGAATCAAGACTCAGGAGTTTATGTACTTGTTGTAGTAGATGAACATGTTAACTTGCATTTGTATCTTCTTCAGAAAAGTATATGGGTATGTTTTCCTGAAAGTGAAAACTATTATTTAATTTGTTTTTCATTAAACAAAGATGTCAAATTCTGCTTCAAAACACTTTTCAGTAGAAGTGCTTTTTTCCCCTTGCTTTAAAAACCCTTTTTTAAAAAAGGATTCTAAAGATTCGAGATTTGTGAGATTTGTGGATTCACAGAACCTTCCAGGGATTTGGAAAATTCTGGATTTGTCCCATCCCTATTTCTTATATCATTATTATTATAATGGTGTTAGTTTCAGTTTTCAGAGAATTTTCCAGTATGTTTTCTCCCAAATCACTTGCTTCAAAAATACCACCAAGCCTGTCTACTGTCATCATTTCCCTAGATGCTACTGTTTCCCATAGATTCCTCTTTAGTTACTACTCTTTCTTTATGAATAAACAGGAGGTCTCGCCTGCTCTACCTAGCCAATCAGATCTCCCTATATGATGACTTCACTGGGGGAAACTTAAGGTGAGAGGGGAGGAGCAAATTCAGGTGAACATCCAGTGCTTCTCAACCTGTGGGTCCCCAGATGTTTTTAGACTTCAGCTCTCAGAAGCCCTGAGCATTGACCATAGTGGCTGGGGCTTCTGGGAGCTGAAGTCCACAAACATCTGGGGGCCCACAGGTGCTGCAAAATTGTTTGGGGGGGCATTTTCAGCTCTGCAGAAAGTGTTCCTCAAAAGGCTGAGTAGCTTTAGTAAATAGTGATAAAGAGGAAGATGAGAAGGTGGAGCCTTAGCAAAATACAGCCAGTCTCACTGGTCTTGATGGCTTGGCCCATCATTTAGAAAGGAAACATACAACCTTTCCACGTTATATGTATAGAAAGACTTCTCCCTCCTCCAGATCCCACACCATCATTGTGGCACCTGGATTGCAAACCTTCTGTCTGAACCACTTTGTTGCAGCTCTGATTTATAGAATGAACTGCAGATCACCAGCCTGCCAAACATACCAAACAAGCAAGCTTGACTGCCTCAAGAAATTGTGCTTGCGTGAGCCAGCCATGACGCAGAGAGGGATAACATACAGCTCTGCTGCAGTGGTGACTTGAAGTAAGGGCTGCCATTTCCTTTTCTCCCCACTGATTTATTATACAGCTGTTCTTAAATTGAATTGGACTGAAGCATGACATATGAACTTTCAGCCAGATGTAATTTCTTTTGCTAAAAAATGACCTCTCTATGTAGGTTAAGCCGTTTTGTTACTTCTAATGTGGCAAAACAGAGACTCGCCATGTGGAAGGGTTCAGCACTGATTTCTTTTCTGTCCTGTTATCTCCAGACTTCAGAGTAGGGAAAAGCATTTTTTTTAACAAAGGGGAAAACATTTGGAAAACTTTGCAAGGAAATTTCTTGTCTTTCCTCTGTACTATAAACTCAGACGCAAACTGAATCCTCTCTGCCTGTTGCAGTATCTCTGGGGATGCTATTATCTATCTGTCTATCTATAAATAAATAAACCTCTTCTCTACTCAGTGATAATAATTTTTCAACTCTAATAAACTTGCAACCTGTATTTAAATGTGATGACTCCAATGAATTAAGCAGCAGGTCTTTTTGGATTAGGAATGAGAAATCTATCACTCTACCAATGTCACTGGACTGCAACTCTCATTATCCCTCACCATTGACAGTAAAGTTTTTAAAAAATAAAAAGAAGGCTGGAGCACATTCTTTGGTTCTTCAAATGTTTTGGGTTTCATCTCCCAGAATTCCTGAACATGGATCATACCAGTTGGGGTTTCTGGGAACTGGATTCCAAAACTTTTGAAGGACCAAAAATTAAGAATCACTGAACTAGAGGAGTGAAGAGTAATTAAAAAAAAAAAAAAGTTATTCAAAAGGTCTTCCTGCAGAACAATGCTTAAGCCTTTCGGCAACTACCTATCACATATCTTTAGGGCAAATTCATACATTTGTTGTTATTCTGTGTTTTCAAGTTGTTTCCAATTTATGGTGACCTTAAGGTGAGTCTATCATGGGGCTGTCTGGGGCTGAGAATGTGTGACACATCCAAGTTCACCCAATGGATTTCCATGGCTGAGTGAGGAATCGAACTGTGGTCTCCAGATTAGTAGTCTAACACTCACACCACTACACCACACTGGCTCTCAATCAATAAATTACCATCTCCTAAATACTAAGAGGATATCTTAAATCATAAACTTCATCATCGCACTGACTATTATTGGACATTTGCTAAGCAAGGCTGACAGAATTTGTAGACCAACAACATCTGGAGAGCCATGTGTTCCACACTCCTGAGTAATATGACGCAAATCTCCCCACTGGTTTCTATAAATGGGAGCTGGTAGTAGTTACTAACACAAAAAAGAGTGTGAATGCATGTTTCAGAGTTCTCCAGAGAGAAGAACTGAGTTTGCACATTGAAATCTATTTGATGAATCTTCTCACCACACACAGCAATAAATACATTCAGATAATTCATCTTCATCAAAAAGATTATAGCAGTGCTGTTAAAAAATGATGGTGTGTAAGCCCTCAGCTGTCACTCTTCAGTCCAGTTCCAGGAAATAAAATGAATACAATAATAATCTGGCATAAATAAGGTACTGATCCCTGGCACATTGAGGGACAATTTTCTGGTTCACCATATCAGATTTCCTGAGAAGGATGGAACTACAGAATTCAGTAGGTACTTTGTATTAGTTTTGTCAGTGTGGGGATGCTGGATGCTGGATAACCATGCTGGATAATTATGAGCCAGACTCTAATGTTCCATTTTTAGGCAAGGTTCTAGAACAGTGGTTCTCAACCTGTGGGTCCCCAGATGTTCGTGGACTTCAGCTCCCAGAAGCCCCAGCCACTATGGTCAATGCTGAGGGCTTCTGGGAGCTGAAGTCCATGAACATCTGGGGACCCACAGGTTGAGAACCACTGTTCTAGAATATGTGGTGGCCCTCAGTTGCTGGTGGTTTTGAATAAAATAAATTATCTAGATTCATTTAAATCTGGTTTCAGTTGTGGTTGTGGGACAGAGACAGCTTTGGTCACCTAGGTGAACGACCTATCCTGGGAGCTATACAGGGAGAATGTGTCCCTGTTGATTCTGCTGGACCTCTTGGTGGCTTTCAGTGCCATCAGCCATGGTATCCTTCTGTGTTCTGAGGGACACAATTTTACAGTGACTTTGTTCATTCTTAGAGAGGCGAACTCAGAAGGTAGTGCTGGGGGACTCCTCTCTGATTCCTTGGTCATTGTCTGTCCAATGTTTGTAGAGTCTCTTAGGTTTTTCTTCTGTTCCACCATGCTATTTAACATATACATGAAATCGCTTGGAGAGGTGGCCTGGAATTTTAGGGTTTGGTGCCATCAGTAAGCAGATGACATCCACCATTTTTGTTCCTGTTCACAAGCCAAGGAAGCTGTTCTGGTCCAAAACAGGCTGGCAGCTGTAATGGACTGCAAGAGGACAAACAAATTTAAACTTAATCTGGACAAGACAGAGGTGCTCCTGGGCATCTGAAAGGCAGATCAGGGAATAGGAATTCAGCCTGTGCTGTATGTGGTTACGCTTACCTGAAGGTGCAGGTCCACAGCTTAGGTGTGCTCCTGGATTGCATTCTGAGCTTGGACAATTTCAGTGGTGGCTATGCTTGAGATGTCAGACCTGGCCATGGTGACACATGCCTTAGTTACGTCCCAGTTGGATTACTATAATGCGTTCTACATGGGGCTGCCTTTGAAGAGTGTTCAGAAGCTTCAACTGATCCAAAGAGCCACAGCCAGAGTGCTAACTGGGGCTGGCTACAGGTGTCTACAGGGATCACACAATTCCCTTGTTGCAACAGCTTCAAGTCTGTTGGTTCATTTCCAGTAATGCTGGTCATGACATTTAAAGCCCTACAAAGCTCAGGTCTAGGTTATCTGAAGGACCATATTCTCCCTTATGAACTAGTCTATGCTTTGAGATCTGCTGGGAGGAGGAGAGTCCATCACTCTCATAGATACATCTGGTGGGAACATGGAAGAGGGCCTTCTCAATGGCTGCCCCCGGGTTCTGGAACTCCCTTCTGAGAGAAGTTAGATTGGCACCCTCCCCACTTTTTTTTCTCATACAAGTAAAAACTTTTTGTATTCTGACAGGCATTTGATGAGTGACTATATAAGGTCCATCTTACACAATGTGCTAGATATTGCTAATTGTGCTGGTGTGTGTGTGTTTAATGAGGTATGTGTTAATTCAGTTTTAATTTTGTTGATTGTTTGATCTTGTTTTAACATTTGTATTTCATGGATTTTTTTAAAAAAGTTTTTTTTACTAAACACGTAGAAGTTTAAATATATAAAACAACAAATAAAGGTATACAAAACAATACACAAAGAGAAAAAAGAAAAAAACACATTCAAAACTGCACATAAGTAAGACTAAGCTAAACAGACTACACTAAATGCTAAACATCTCAAACTACACAACATTGAGAGGTTAAGATTGGTTTGACTTCCAACTTCTCAACTGATGACTATAAGCTAAAATACTTATAAACTTCCTATAAATTGCTAACAAATATAATAGTGTCACCATATAGTAAGTGAAACTATAATAAAACTGATGTAGTTAATTTTACATAATAAGTTTGTGTTAAAATAACTAATATAAAATATTTTTTTAAAAAATAATGACTATAATCACACTCTAAATTTTTAAAAACTTCCCCAGTGCTTAGTGAAGAATATCATGACTCTATCCCAGTCCTTTTTACAATGACTGATTGATCCATCTTTCAACATCACAGTTGGTTTATCCATCTCAATAAAAAAACTTCAACATCCAGTCTTCTTGTATTGGGGTCTCCATCTATTTTCATCTCTATACCAGCAGTAATCTGGCCGCCATAATCATATGTTATATGATTCTTCTAACAATGTTTCTTATCTGATTATCCATCAGTCCCAACAGACACATCTCTGATACAAGTTTAATCTTAATTTTTAAAATATCTTCAACTAAATATCTTCAACTATCAAAATCCAAAATTTCTGTACTTTTTCATATGACAACCACATATGAAAAGAAGTCCCTTCTTCTTGCTTACATTTGCAACATTCCAACATTTCCAATATTATAGGAATCATTATATATTTTAGACAGCCTTTCTAGTGTTAAATGATATCAATACATCATTTTACAATAATTTTGTTGAAGATCATAACTTAAACTAAATTTTAAGTCTTTTGTCTACATCCTTTCCTGTTGTATTTGGAGCCCATTCAATCATAATCTTTACTTCTTCATCTTCTGTCTCAATTTTTAACAATAATTTATACATTTTAGCAATCAAGTGTTCATCATGCATGCATAATTGCTTCTCAAATTCAGATTTAGATATCTCAAATCCAAATATTTTTTATCCATCTTGAAACATTCTGTCAAATGTCTATAAGCAAAACATCTGAACCATTTGAATCAATGGCCCTTTCCACACGGGGGATGGGGGAACGAGGCAGCGCACGCAGGGACGGATCGTACCTGAAAACGGGTTGCTCCGTCCCTGCGGGGAGCGCGCGTTCGCCGCTCCACACGCTGGCGAGTTTCGGCGGTGTTTGGTGGCGCCCAAAATGGCGGCCGGCGACTTCCGGCGGCGCTCCGCCAATCAGGGCAGCGCGCCAGCCGGAAGCCCGCCCCTGGGCAGATCTGCAGGGACGCGCTAGTGCGTCCCTGCAGTTTCACACGGGGCGCTGCAATGGGTTAGCGCGCTCGCGTTTCGTAAAAACCTCATAAAATGTGGTTTTTAAAAAACGCGCCGCGCCACCCTTTGCGGCCGCGCTAGCGCAGTTTGAGGTGTGGAACCTCCACTATTCAAACCGCTCTAGCGCGCTCCACGGTGTGGACGACCTCTGGATGAGTCGCCCTAAGCCGTTTTTTTTCCCCCGTGTGGAAAGGGCCAATAAATCATTAGTTTCGTTTGCCATTGACCATTTCCCATTGTTAATAGATCATTATATGTAATCCATTTATTTTTACATACTATTTCTTTCTTTTAAACAAAGCCGATCTTGAATTTACATATTTCACTACTCCTCTTTTTTCTTTTCCGCTGATAAAACAAATTATTTTCCAAATTTGTAAAAAATTGAAATCCTTTTTTAAAAATAGGTATTTCTTGGAAACGTATTAAATTTCATCCTTGTTTTTGCAGATAGTGAAAGATTTTTCTTTTCTTTGAGAAGGAATCAATCTCCCTAATTTTCCAAGGCAATAATTTCAAATCCATTGTTAGGTCTGGACACCATTACAGTCCATAACCTGCTTCACCTGAGCTTGAATAGATTTCTCATCTTCTCCATTATTATTTTCTGGGGTAATAATGACTGTTTCTCCCCCTCCTCTGTTTGTCACTTTGGAACATCTGTAAAAATTCTTTCACCTTTTCAACAGAGTTAAGATTAAATCTTCTCTGCCTGTAGTGGAACATGACATCTTTGAGATTTCCCCAACAAAATAGAATACCTTATTGTTTAAGCTTATTGGTCAAAAATGCATAGTATCATCTTCTTCTTAAAATCTGAATTGGAAAGTCTTTAAAAATCACAATTTGCTTGCTATCCACTTGCATGTTATTTGAGTAATGTTATTGCAGAACTTGATCCCTTATTTGTATTCTCATAAAATAAACTATTACATCTCTCAGGAGGTTTCTCTGGCTGGCCACCCACAAATCCAAACCACAAATCCTATTGATATAATAAGAAATTCTTTCCTGTCAAATTTCAGAAAATCAGCAAAGACCTCAGAGATTTTCACATAAATATTTATGAGCTTCTGGAATACCTCTTCTTCTTAGACAGTGAGGTTTTTAAATCTTGTCTGATGTCCTTTCTCATCTGATTCATGTCCTCTCATAGTCCCCTCATGTCTTCTCTCACACTTTTAAGTTCATCCAGAACAAAACGGAATCATCTGTATGGTCTAGGTTGCTCTACTGAAGTTCTCCTCTGTAAATTAGAAGCTCACATCTCTCTTGTAATTCTTGTTGATGTCATTTTTAGCCTGTAGCTCAGATGACAGTTCTTTTGACAGTTCCCTTTAAATCCACTTGCAGTTATCTCTCTTGGACACTAGAGGCCAGAAAGCAAAACTTGCCTCCGATCTAGGTAAAATTCTCTATCACACTGGCCAGAAAGGAAATAGCGCTCCACTTAAAGTTCAAATGGCGTTCATTTCCTGTTGTTTCTCCAGCAACTATGGTGACCTTGCATTTTATCTTCTGGAAAAGGAAACAAAGTGTGGTTCTCACAGTGTGTTGTTGTTTGTCCATTTGAGCTTTACAAATTAACATTTGCTTTTAAGGAATTTTAGCTATAAAAGATGTTGTAGATCATGTTAGAGCAATTTCTCAAAGCCTGCTAGAGTAAAAGTTTGCAGAGGAAAAAAAAGTTTTAAAAGCATCTTTAACAAGCCAGGCAAAACACTCCATAGAATTATCAGTGCACACAGATGTATTACTTGCAAAGTTTAATTGTTGTTCCCATCAGCTGAAAGACTTCTTTAAGTGCTGAAGGTTGTTTCAAGGATGTCTAAGAAAGCTGGCTTGCATCACTCATTCTGAGAAACAGCTACTGCAGTGCAGTGGGGTAGATGGCTTACTCCAGTCCCATCTCTAATCTTCAGTCTCCTCAGGAATCAGGAATCTGGACTAATGAGGCAACCCTATTATGAGTCTCCTTTGCCTGGGAGACATTCCAGCCAGTCACCAAAGTATCAAACCTTCCCTCATGCAACACCCTGTCCTTCAACAGCACTTCCTAGAGGACAAAGCCATATGACTCCATGCCAACCTGGAAGTCCCGTATCTTGTTGATTTTTAATGATGTTCTATTTTAATTGTTGTAAACTGCTTTGAGTCCTGATCTGGGAAAAAAGCAAGATAATAATAATTAATAATAACAATACATTTCAACAGGGATAAATGCAAGGTATTACCTCTAGACAGGAAATATAAAATGTGGAAATATAAGATGGGGGATACCTGGCTTGAAAGCAGAACATGTAAAAATGATCTAGGTGGTCTACAGGAAACTGTTTGACTAGATGGCCCTTGGGCCTGATTCAGATGGGTTCCTATTACATTTGTAGCTCAGGCATCCCAGATAAGTCTATCAATCCAGCCATTTCTCTTCCACAGACTGAGAATCTTTTCTGCTGGGGCCACTTCCAGCCTTCATATGATCCACATCCAGCCTGAGAGATATCTTCAGGCGAGCCTCTCCCTCTCCCTCTCCCTCATGCCTTGCCTCTGGAGGCTCCCTGGAATAGGTCCCATTATCTCCAATCCAGAATCAGAGATGGTGGGGAACTACCTAGCTGGCCTTTTCCTCTCCTCTTCTTTTGCTCTTTGAAGGGAAGAGGAAGGACCAAATCTGGCTACACTGCCAGCTGCTGCATAAAGGGCCAGCTGATAGTACTGTGTTTTGTGTGAAAAACGGAAAAGGAGCAATGCTACCAATGTTGTCTCAGTCAACATTTGTGGGGAGGGAGAGCTGGACCCAAATCAGATGGCGGCTCAGTTGGCATCTGCAATCACTAGCTGACAGAACTTCACTCCATCCACCTTTCCCAAACTGGGAAGAATGGAATTGTCATCTCTGTGAACTATTTATTAATATATTTGGGTGATCACTCTCCCCACTTCCATTTCTGAAAAACTTCAAGGCATCTAAAACATATTAAAAGAAAACACTGAGGAAGCAAAATGCAACCACATTGCAGCGTCAAATTCACTATTCAGGGACTGGAGTTAACCAACAGAATGCATCCACAGTCCTGTTTCTCTAACCATAACAGACAATCCCAGCAAACAGATGAGTCAAAGAAGAGGAGTGTCAAGTCAGTGAGAACATGCTTAGAAGCATTGGGCCTTTCCTTTCCTTCCTCTCTGACAACCAAAGGCAATATCAACCAGCATGACGCAATGAGCTGCCATCACTTTTTGAGGATCTTGAACACCATTACATATCACATTTGACATATTTTAATTCTCAATTGTGTTAGGAAACAATGGTTCAACTGCTGGAGGCTCTTTGATCGCTGCCTTCCACATTGCAGATTGAGAAGCTGTTATTAAATGTTTTGTTGTTAACCTTTCAGGAAGAAACACTGTGCTAAAGTGTTCCTCCCAATCAGACACACATGAAAAGCTAAATAAAACATTGTAGGAGGAATTCTTGCAGAAATTATCAGCATGTGTCTTGAAAAGGCACAGCAGATAGAGGATTTGGATGGAGGAAAAGATGAAACAGCCAGAAATCTTCTAAGGAGTAATGTGAATGCTGTGCTGACACTCCTACTACACATATGCCCTCAACTTTACATTTTTCTCTGCATCATGCAAGTGGGGCTACACGTTTTTGTACAAAAAGGTGCATCTCTGAGTCCCTGCTTATTTGTTAATGCTTTTAAATGAAGAGTCGCTTCAGAAGAAGGAATTTCTTTGTTGGAAAAGTCTGAGTGTCAATATTTCGTATCTCTCTTTCTGATTTTATTGTGAATTCCTGGTTTTATTGTAGAAAGGGGTTTTTCAGCTTTCTATCAAAGGACCAGCTCTACCATTAGGCAGGCTGAGCACGCATCATACAGAACGGCAGCTTGGAATAAGTTACATTCCCTGTCATTTTTGTACTTGTACTGCCAGGATTGCAGAGAGGTGCTTGCAGGATTTCCTGCTTGGTGTACTACAAGAACATAGTCTTGTACTCAACTGTGGTCTTCACACTTATGAAGCTCCTGGTGTGTGTTGGTGGAGTGGAATGACTGCCTTTTCCTAATTCACAAAAGGCTGGTATCCTTTACCTTCTTCTACAAGCAGTCCTCTCCTGCTTCACTTGTCTAGAAAAGTAAATCTTTGCATATTTTATTTGCATAGGCAAGAATGAGCTGTTTTGCTGTTCTGCTTCTCACTGTAAAAAAAAAATTATCAAAAAATGGTGCAATTTTCAAAGACTATTAATGGTTTGGGGTTTATTCTATGTAAAAAACCCCCACATGGGTCTTTTTGTACAAAAACAGTTCCTTTGAGGGGGTGTTTTCTACATAGAAATATTGTTTATTAGACTTATTATAATAAATCACTACTTGTAATTGACCTTCTAGGATTCTTCCTGTCATGGTTTCCTGAAACTGGAGACCCCCCTTCTAAAAGAAAAAAATCTAATATTTTCCAATGTTCTTTTCACTCCTACCCTTATCACCTAGGAACTAGACTGGGAAGAAGAGGGTTTTCTTGGTTGGGTAAATTTTTTGGGTCTGGGTGGGAGGTAAGCCCTCAACACGAACGTCTTGTTCCTTGTTGTGGCTTCTACTTGAGGCAATCCAGCCAAGTGGCTGGCATGTTTCAAGGAGGACTGGTACTTTCTGTCCAGAACTCTGGGTTGGGCAGCAACAACAGGATGCTGCTAGAAAACCTGAGAGAAGGCAGGCAGTCCAAAGAAAATGAATTGGAGGGAAAAGGCTTTTCACGACACTGGTGTTCAGTTGGATCTAGGCCTTGCTTGGCTTTGAGTACTGTGCACTATGACCTGGGTGTGGCAGGCTGGGTGCTACAGCTGCTCAGTTTCAGGTAGGAAAATGTCTTGGACTAGTCGTCTTTCTGTAGCTCCTTTCTTTTACACATTTTGTTGTTTTTAATTCTACACTCTGCCTAGTTCTTGGAAACAGAGAGAGAACAACTTCCACATTATGTGGCAAAAGAGTCTGCTGATGCTGCACTAGTATTATATCCAGTGATTAAAAATGTGATAAGTATATGATATGTACAAATTGTGTGAAAGGGAGACTTGCGTGTGGCAACACAATGGTGAACACATTGTTACCCTGCTTGCTGGGGGTCCCTTAGGGGGATTCCCAAAGCCTGTCAAAATTATCACTTGTGGGGAAAATTAGCTATGAACACTGCTTTAGCAATGCAAAGAAGGAAGGGTAATTAAGGATATTTTACCCAATGTTTACGGGGTCAGGCTCAGTCAGAAATCACACAAAAAGGTCCAATGAATGACTTTATTGAATAGTAATAGTTTGCACTAACGCAAACACGCACACACGCATCCAAGGGCTAATAGAAATATAGAGTGGAAATAAGATAGAGGGATTGCTGAGGGATTCGCAGCTTGGGTGATACTGCACCTCTTCCTGAAGTCCTTGGTCTGGGAAGCAGCGATCGAACAGCGGCTCAGCGAAGAGACGCTGAGGAGATCACGCAGCTGTTGGGAGGGGGGACCGGTCAGTTGGGTATGACCGGGAGGCATCATACTCCTTCTCCTTGCCTCGCCTTTCTCTCCTTCCCTAACTAGCCCAAAAACAGGAACTATTTGTAGGAAAAATTTGCTTCGAAGGCAAATCCTTTCCCAGGGAAAACAAACAGGGACAGAAAAGAAAAACAACTCCACACCTGGCATTTCTCTGATATCGGAAGATAACAAGGTGTCATCCCAGTAACAGGATCTTCCTCTGCTTTGAGGCTGCGGTGTGAGTTTCTGGAGATGGATTTGATAAGGTTTTATTGCTTCCAGCGCCCAGCTTTCCAGGAATACTTTTACTCCCTTCAAGTGGACTCCTTAAAGGTTAAGGACCTTTTGTCCACCATGGGTTATCACAACATGAGGTCTCCTGTAGCTACATGACTGGGGATTTTACTGGCCTGACCTGGTTCGTTTGTTATTGCCTACGTGCGCATTCGGGTGACCTCTCTGGTGGGCTAGATTAATTTTATATCAAAGTTGTAGACCCCAGGACAAGGTTTACCAAGGGGGCAGCAACATGCCGAGGAGCTACAACTGACTAAGGCTTCTCACTTAGGAATTGCATTTGGGAGTTGTAAGTCTTTGGTCCTAACAGAGTTGTCTTGCAGGTAGAGTTTCAACAGATACAACCTTTCCCAGCAGGGAATGGGAGAAGTGTGTGTCATTGGTGACATTTCTGGATTTCCTTGCACAAAGAGATGGTTTATCTGCTTCATCGGTGATCATCACTGACTTAACAGCTGCATTTATTTGAACTGGCCTTAAAATGTCCAAACCCTTGTAAGAGGACCAGTCATTCACCTAAGAACAGTTGTTTGTTTTCCTTAGATTCTTGTCCATCTACACAAACTACAGGACAGATGATTTTGAACATTTCTTTGTTCAAAACTTGCTTCGGGAGGGGTCTGCCGTGAACAATAGTTTGTTTTTAAGTAGTTAAAATAGAAAAGTGAGCTCTGTGGCATCGCAAGCACCTGTTGTAGCACCAAACTGGCTCTTTGAGCCAACGTGTGACATGAGAAGGCAGCTGCCTCCTCAGCGACCCAGAAATGAATGTCATCTTGGATGGCAGCTCTGCTCTTAAAACTGGGAAATAATAGGCAGTTTAGTGTAGAAGTCATTAAATGCCATTGACTTGCCATGTAAAACAAGACTGCTGGAATGCAAGACACCTAGCTTGGGCCAGCAACACCTTTCGTTTTACTGCTGTTTTCAAACTACAATTAACCGTAGCTGTAATGAAAAAGTGTGTCAGAAAAAAACACATGAGCCAGCTCAACATTTAATAGCAGGCACTTTCAGCTATGGGCAAGAGATTTGCTCATTTGCTCGTACAGATAGTGAGTGTCTTCCTGTTTACTTTAATCTCCCCCTTCCCTTTAGAATCTAATTGTGTTTCTGCTGCCATTGGTGAGCATCCATTAATCCATTCAGCAAGAACTCAGTGTTGTAAAAACAATAAATGCTTCCTCCCCACCTCCCGCCAAGTGGACATTTATGATCTGGAATGGTTGTCTTGTTCACTCTGCTGACAATTTAATGATTCTCTTGCAGTTTTCCCCATTTTAAAGTTCGCATCAAGCTAAGCTCAATTACAGTCAATCTTCCCCGGCTGAATTTAGAAGATCCTACAGAATGCCCCTTCTCTGTAAAGCCGGCTTGGTGCCTGACTGGATATATGAACATTTTGACATGCCTAACTGCCATCTGGTACAATCATTCTTCACTACAACCCATAATTGAGCTAGTCTACATTTTACACTTGTCAGAAGGATCTAGCTCTGAGCATCTGCATGGCAGGAAATTGATTTCCAGCTACAAGAAAAGAAAAAATCCAGGTGACATGCACAGGTAATAGCAATCAGAACTTGGAAATGTTATTTTTGGATTATAACGAGCTTAATCCTCCAGTCTTTTGGGGAGCTGTAGTCCAATAAAGTAACTTTTCCAGGTTCTGCAATTAAAAACATAACCTGTCTGCTAAAATAACATTTTAAAATAAGATAGAAACAGATAAAGCAGCCATATACCAGATCATCAGACAAGAGGATAAGAAGCAGTTGCTCAGTACCTGAACTGTAATAGAGGGGTAGTCCCGTAAGACAGAAATCTCAGGGTGCCACGAAGACTTATACTGTGACATAAGCTGTTGAGTGATTTCCACCCACTTTATCTTTAATGCTTCAAATTACTTCAAACCAAGTGTAATGCTACAAACACACCGCCACTGCTTTCTAAAGCGTGCAGACAAGGGCAGGGGGATCTGCCAGTGTCTTAATGGAATTTTGTAATGGCACGGGATGCAGGACCATTTGTTCCACACTTCGAAAATGAGGGTATCTTACAACCAGTTCCTTTGCACCAGCCATCTAGGATCTACTAAGTTTTTTATGAATATATTCTACCATTAGGAAGAATGGCTTGGTGGTCAGAGCTCTTTGATATGGTAATAGATTATCTCAGAAAGTGATGAGTTCTCCTTTGTTGAAAATGGTCAAGCAGAGATTTGATGGCTTCCTTTCAAGGGTGCTTTAGTACTGGATTCCTGCACTGACCAGAAGGTGGGACTAGACGATCCTTAGTGCCTCTTTCAGCTCTGCAGAATCATAGAATCATAGAGCTGGAAGAGATGACAAGGGTCAGGTCAAGTTGGCTTTGCTCTCCCTGCCATATAATGCCAGGTACTGTTTTTGTAAGAAGTGCAACAACACTTAGCACTGAAGAATCTAGAGTTCTTCACAGTGGGCAGTAATAATACAGCTAGTTAGTTTGAGTGACCTGAAGTGTCCTCTACCCATCCTGACCCCTCTGTGATGTAAGCTGATACTCTTAGGTATGTTTCTCTGCCTCTTCTCATCACCCTCTCTCTCTTCCCAAGAATGCAGCTAGATTAGGAAAGTTCCCAGAGTAACTTTCCTATCTTAGAATGGAGTTCCTATAATAAAGCCCTTACTTTGTTTCATTAAGGCCATTGCTGTCTTTGCTCCTTAATCAGTATAGATGCTCCGCTGCAGACATACACTCTTTATTAGCTTTGATGTTTGAAAATGGGCTTTACTGTGCTGTAAGAGGATGATGAGGTCAAGTGAAAACCAGCATGCTGTGAATGGGAGAAGGTTATTGTAATAAGCCTTTGATAAGAATGAGCAGAGACAGGTGCAAGGCCACTTAGTTGGCAGGTGGGATGAAGGTCTGGGAAAAGAGCTGTTTTAATTAACTGTCAAATAGGATGCTTGCACTCACTAATTTGTAACATTACAGCTTATAAGGTACTGCAAACTCAAAAGTTTCTTACTTTTGGCAATTGCTCAAGTGTGCAGCTGTTCCTTCTATGTTCCTGAATAAAGCTTTTGAAACCCACTAAGCCTGTTCTCTGAACATGAAACTAGCCTGAACATCACAGGTCATTGAGTCCAACCTCCTGCCATGCAGGAATATACAATCCAAGCATTCCCAGCAGACGGCCATCCAGGCTCTGTTTAAAAACCTCCAAAGAAAGAGGATCCACCACACTCTAAGACAGTGTATTTCAGCATGTTCCCAATGTTTAGGTGGTTTCCCCCCCCCTGTACTTTGAACCCAGTACTCCCTGATTTTATACCATTCCAAACTCCCTGATTTTGTACCATTCCAAACTCCATGATTTTATACCCTTCTGTCTCATCCATATTTTTTTCAACTTAATAAAAATTCAAGAACTAGAGATTATCCTTCTTTCCCTTCAGCCTCACAGCCCTGGGTCAACTGCTTCAGGTTTAGAAGATAGTGATACTTTAAAGATAGGCCTTAGACATATTCCAAGTCAATTCACTATGTCTGTTAGATCAAACTGTACTTGGCAAAATAAATTGCAAGCACAGAAAAAATAGTGGATTCAGTTAAAAGGAGGGGTGGAGTGGAGAAACCACATCAGGCTTATGCAAGCTGTGCCTGTGCCAATTTTAAGAAATACTTTTCTCCATCTCATTGGGAGCTGCCTTTCATCAGCACCGACATTTCAGACATAACTCTTCCCCATCACACGGTGCTGTGTGAGGATGCCAGCAGACTCATTCTCTGCTGTCACACACCCTTATGGAGCACATATGTCTTGCAAGTGATGCATCACATTGACGACTTTCTCGTACTCAGAGTGCAAAAGCAACAGATGTTACACAGCCAATTAAACTATAGGACTCTTTTCTTATTATTATTTTATTTTTCCAGATCTTCATCTGAAAACCTGCTGGGAAATTTCCTTCTAAGCTGACAATTCTACACAGAGGGAACATGAAAATAGAAAGTTGCTTATTTCTGTATGCTAACGGTGCTAGATAGAAACTGGTATTTTGATGACCTCAGATGTAAATAATCCAATTAAAGCCAGCTATGAGGCCCCACAGGGGGCCTCAAACCCAGGCTTCCAGGAAACAGACTCTGAGCCTGATTAGAGAGTAGGGAAAGTTACTTTTTTTGTGTTGTTGTTGTTGTTGTTGTTGTTGTGTGCTTTCAAGTCATTTCTGACATATGGCAACTCTATCAACTCCCCAAATCCCCCAGCCACCACGCCCACACTGGCCAAGCTCTAGCACCTTGTCTTTTGCAAGACTTCCCTTGCACTCTGACACCTTCCCAAGCTCTCTGTTTCTGCTGCAAAGCCTGCCAGACTGAGCTATGTGTTTCAAGGGCAGAGGAGGCTCTGTGTCTATGTGTGAGTGAGTGAACATATTTTTATTGTTTGGTTCATGTGGCAAGTAAAGCTTGCTTCAAAACAACCATGGTAAAGATATCTGGAAGAGAATGTATTCCTTTATTTCTTTCAGGTCATCAATAGGTCATGCACAACACTTATATGTGGAGGTAGGCAGCCTTCTAATAATCCTGATGATGATGGTGGTGGTGATGATGATGAAGAATATCCTGCCCTTTTCCCAGTTTGCAATACAGGGTGGCTTGTAGCAGTTCAAAGAAATTAAAAATGCACAGCATACGAAAGTTACAAAGCACTTAAGCTATCAAAAAAAAAAAAAGTTAAAAACATAAAACATGGAAAACAACAAAGAAAAATCCAGCATATTATATAGGCCTGTTTCCCCTTAAAAAGTGTGATGGCTAAAAAAAAAAAAGTGTGATGGCTAACAAGTCTTGTGCAAGCCTGAAGTACTCCCCCAATTAAATGATACAGTGAGTGTCAGAGCTCTGGTATTTTTGTTTGCCATGCAGAATTAAGAAACTTGGACTACCTTTGCAACTATTAACAGAGCAGGGGCATTATTTTCTATGGAAATCCATTAGGTTGCACTTTGCTATTTGATCTTCTTACTAGAATCATAGAGTTGGAAGAGACCACCAGGGCCATCCAGTACAACGTCCTGCCATGCAGGAACACACATCAAAGCACTCCCAACAGATGGCCATCCAGCCTCTGCTTAAAAACCTCCGAAGGAGGAGACTCCACCACACCCCAAGGAGCATGTTCCACTGTCAAACAGCTCTGACCATCAGGAAGTTCTTCCTAAGGTTCAGGTGGAATCTTCTTTCCTGCAGCTTGAATCCATTGCTCCTTGTCCTAGTCTCTGGAGCAGCGGAAAACAAGCCCAATCCCTCCTCGACATGACACCCCTTCAAATATTTAAATATGGCTATCATATCCCTTCCTAATCTTCTCTTCTGCAAACTAAACACACCCAACTCCCTAAGCCATAGCTCATGGATTCCAGACCTTTCACCATTTTGGTCACCCTCCTCTGGACATGCTCGAGCTTGTTGATATCCTTGAACTGAGGTGCCCAGAACTGGGCACAGTATTCCAGATGAGGTCTAACTAAAGTAGAATAGCGTGGTACCATTACTTCCCTTGATCTAGACACCATACTCCTATTGATGCAGCCAAGAATCACGTTGGCTTTCTCGGCTGCTGCATCATGCTGCTGACTCATGTTCAGTTTGTGATCTACTGAGACTCCTAGGTCCCTTTTACATATACTGTTATCTAACCAGTTGTCCCCTATCCTATATTTGTGTGTTTCATTTTTTCTGCCTAAGTGCAGGACCTTACATTTCTCTCTGTTGAAATTCATTTTGTTAGCTTTGGCCTAGCTCTCCAATCTGTCAAGGTCATTTTGAAATTTGATTCTGTCCTCTGCGGTATTAGCAACCCCTCCCAATTTGGTGTTATCTGCAAATTTGATCAGCATGCCCTCTATTCCTTCATCGAAGTCATTGATGAAGATGTTGAATAGCACTGGGCCAGGACAGAACCCTGTGGCACCCCGCTAGTCACTTCTCTCCAGGATGAAAAGCAGCCATTGGTGAGCACCCTTTAGGTTCAGTCAGTCAACCAATAACAAATCCACCTAACAATAGTCCTGTCCAGCCTGCATTTTACTAGCCTCTTTGCAAGAATGTTATGGGAAACTTTGTCAAAGGCCTTAGTGCAATCAAGATATGGTACATCCACAGCATTCCCTTCATCTATCAAGCTTGTAACTCTATCGTAAAAAGAGATAAGATTAGTCTGGCATGACTTATTTTTGTGAAATCCATGTTGACTTTTAGTGATTATGGCATTGCTTTCTAAATAATTACAAACTGACTGTTTAATGTTCTGCTCTAGGATCTTTCCTCATATTGATGTCAGACTGACTGACGATAATTATTTGGGTCCTCTTTTTTTCCCTTCTTGAATATGGGGACAACATTTGCCCTCCTCCAGTCTGCTGGGACTTCTCCTGTTCTCCTAGAGTTCTCAAAGATTATTGCCAGTGGTTCTGAAATAACTTCTGCCAGTTCTTTTAATATTTGTGGATGTAATTCATCTGGCCCTGGAGACTTGAATTCATTTAGTGTAGCTAGGTATTCCTGCACTACTTCTTTACCTATTCTGTGCTGCATTTCCACCCCTACTTTCTCCCCCTCCCCCCCCCATGTTGAGCACTTCTATCCTTTCAGGAGAAAACTGAGGCAAAGAAGGTGTTCAGTAGTTCTTCCTTTTCTCTTCCTCATTAGTAATTGGCTTCTTCTCCACACAGTGACCCTATCATTTCCTTGTTTTTCCTTTTGCTGCAGACATATCTTAAAAAGCCCTTTTATTGTTTTTTAATGTCTCTGGCAAGCCTGAGTTCATTCTGTGCATTAGCTTTGCTGACCTTCTCCCTACATATCCTGGTTATTTGCTTGAATTCCTCTTTGGTGGTTTCACCATTCTTCCATTTCCTGTACATGTTTCTTTTAACACTTAGCTCAGCTGAGAGTTCTTTAGTAAACCATTCTGGTTTCTTCAGACACCTGTCATTTTTCCTTCTTATTGGCACAGTTTTAAATTACATCTTCAGTATCTCACTTTTAAGAAACTCCCATCCATCATGAACTCCTTTATCTTTCAATATTCTTGACCATGGAATTTCAGCAAGTAACTCCCTAAGTTTACAGAAATCAGCTTTTTTAAAGTCTAGAATGTGTGTCTGGCTACACTTGGCTTCTCCTTCCCACTGAAAGACAAATTCCAAAAGAGCATGGTCACTCCCCACTAAGGATCCCACCACTTCCACCTCATTAACAAGGTCATCACTGTTGGTCAGGATCAGATCTAAAATAGTTGATCCTCTTGTCACCTCTTCTACCTTCTGGACCATGAAATTGTCTGCAAGGCAAGCAAGGAACCTGTTGGACCTTGTGGTCTTAGCAGCATTTGACTACATCAGGATAGTTGAAATCTCCCATTACTACTGCACCTCTTGTTTTTGAATGTGTGGTCATCTGCTCCAGGAAGGCATCACCCAAGTCCTCAGGCTGACTTGGGGGCCTGTAGCAAACCCCCACAATAATATCCCTATTGTTTTTCATTCCCTTAATTTTTACCCAGATGCTCTCGGCCTGGCTCCTTGGATTTAAGTCATGGATCTCTTCACAGGTGAAAACATCCTTGACATATAAGGCTAGTCGTCCTCCTTTCTTGTTTGGTCTATTTCTGCAAAATAGGTTACAGCCCTCTATTTCCTACATTCCTGCTATGAGATTCATCCCACCAGGTTTCAGTTATCCCTATTAAATCATATTTATTTTGTTAAGAGTTCAAGTTCATCTTGCTTATTTCCCATGCTCTGTGCATTAGTATAGAGACACTTAAGACCATGTGCCCTTCTTGCAAGTCCTGCATTAAAGTTGCTTTTCCTCCCACTGTTGGTTTCCAGTACTACTTGGTCTGCTCTATCTATATCATTTCAGCTATTCTTCCCAGCACTCGCTGAATCCTTGCCCTGAATAGTACTGTCTCCCTCCCCAGCTGAACTCAGTTTAAAGACCTCCTGATCCGCTTTACGAAACTGTTAGCAAAAGCGTTCCTGCCGACAGTTGTGATGTGCAGCCCATCTCCCTGTTCCCTATTCCAACACACAGACACACACACACACACACACACACACACACACACACACACACTTCCCAGTACAGCAGCCCTATATACTGGTCTGTGTGACAGGTCATCTTCATTGTGTAAGCTCACATATCATGAGGCTAGAGCCCATTCCTTACCAAGGCACACCAGCGAATGGTGGCAACAACTAACCACATTAAAACATTTGCAGCCTTCTACCACATTCTTCCTTAAGACTCTGGGTGTTTCCTGATGGGGGACTCCTGGGACTTATTCAGTCATGCTTTTCCTCTGTAAATTACATACAGAGTTGCAACTGACTCTAGGAGAAACAGCCAGTCCTACATCATGCTCTATCTACACTCATGAGTGGATGTAGTTTTGAGGCAGAAAGGAATAATTAAACCCACCCACCTTTCTTTCCAAAAGGACTGTTAAAATTGCTTGGGAATTCCACTTTGAACTGAAGAGGGCAGTGATGAGTAATTGTCCATCTCTAAGACCCTTTTCACACCTTACCTTTTCACAGTGTTGGAGTACAGGGCTCGTGCGAGCAGCCTCTGGAGAGAGGCTCTTGCGTCCAGGGTCCTTCGGCTCCGCACAAGCTTCCTGCTCACACAAGAGCCCCGCCTCTTCCTTTCGCACTGAGACAGGAAGCATGACCGGCCCAGCTCCTGTGGCTCCGCACACAAGGTAAGTGTGCGCGGGACCCCGGAGTGATGTGCAACCATGCAGAATTTTCGGCTTCAAGCTAAAAATGAAAAAATTCATGCGCGGTCCATGTTAGGCCCTTGAGCGTCATGCAAATGTGAGTGCGTCGTGTGGACTGCTCCTCATATGTGCGCAACGCTCAAGGGGCCCTTTCGCATTGGAAATGCCGTGCGAAAAGAGCCTTAGTGGCATAGTGGTTTGAGTGGTGGACAACGACACTGGGAGACTAGGATTTGAATCCCTGCTCAGCCATGGAAACCCACTGGGTGAGCTTGGGCAAGTCACATTCTCTCAGCCTCAGATGAAGGCAAAGGCAAACCCTCTCTGAACAAACTCTATCAAGAAAACCCCATGGTAGGGGTCACCTCAGGATTGCCATAAGTTGGAAATGACAGCAACAACAAGTTTTACACCATTTTACTTTTTTCCAAGACAGGAACATACAGCTATAATTGATGCGTTCAGCATGCCTATCCATGTATCTCTGATGCAAATATTAGCAAATTTATGCTATTATTTCCTTTTGATTCTCTGCTGAAATATACTAAAGCAACAGGATGATTTCCCATACCTTTTAACACTGCAAATGAAGGGTATTCTGACAGAGATACTGAAACTGCATCACTCACACAGTCACCTTCCTTTCTGGAGGTCTGTCCGATTTCATTGTCAGGAGAGAAATGACAGCAAAATACCAAGAAAAAAACTGTACAGTACTAGCAGGACTAAAAAATGTTCAAAACTTTTTTTTGGTGGCACTTCTCCTAAAGGAGAGAATCAAACCAACTGTCATACACATCATGCAAAACAACAGCAAAACCTCTCCAGTTTAACCTAGAGGCCTTGACAATAGCCCCTCTGTCAGCTTTTCTATTTTATGTGTGAATTGCACAGAATACCAGCCCCTGTGGTTTATCTAAATTCAGAGGGATCTGTCTTCATTTTAGCCGTTATGGAGCTGGCGGGGGTTTTGAGCATGAAAAATTTTCTTCTGTCGTGACTGTGAAAGAGATTGCTTTTGTTTTTGTACTCTTATCCTCACTACACGATTGCATAGTGTCAGTCCTGTTTCATCCTTTTTTGAAAAGTGCTTGCAGAGGCAAATAACACACGATGTCTGGACAGGAATTAAGGTGCTGGACTGGTAGATTACGATAGTTCAGGTCAGGAAAACAGGTAGCTGCCTTGGAATATGAAGAAAGTTATCCCTTTGTCTTGGCTCGAGTCAAAAGTTGCCATGGGGGCCAAAAGAGGTGGTCACAAAAGAAGGCATCAGAGTGACAGTCTTTGTTGCGTGTGAGCCAGAACTAATGCCCACATTTCACTTTTCTAGGTCTGGATGAAAACATTTTGCTGACAGAATTGCTCAACGCACAAAACTGAAATTGCATAGCGCCCCAAACTTGGCACATTATTTTAGCACCTGAGAAAGAATATACATACAGGATATTGGGAATTATTTCTTTAATAGAAAATTTGGTGTCAAAGGTAGATATAACATGGAAAGAATAGGGATCAGTTCCTACACAACAACAGAAAAAGTCCAGTTCAACTTGTTTCAACAAACTTTTCATTCAAAACTAACAATGCAAACATGTGAAATGAAATCAAAGAATCAGAGAATCACAGAGCTGGAAGAGATCACAAGGGCCATCAAGTCCAACCACCTGTGATGCAGGAATGCACCATCAAAGCATTCCCAACAAATGGCTATCCAACTTTTTAAAAAAAACCCTGCAAAGAATGAGACTCCATCACCTTCCACTGTCAAACTGCTCTTACTTCCCAATATTTAGACAGAATCTCTTTTCTCTGAAATTTGAAGCCATTGCTCCATGTCCTAGTCTCTGGAGCAGCAGAAAACAGGCTTGTTCCATCCCCCATGTGACATCACTTCAAATATTCAAACATAGCTATCATGCCTCATCTTCACCTAGTCAGGTAAACCTTCCATAAGTAAACAAAAAACATTTTAAACCTTCCAAAGATCACTTTAAGGGTTTTTCAAAAATGCATCCAGGAATAACTTTTTAATTAATTCATTCTATTTTTGGTGGACAGACTTAGAGATCAATGTTTTCTAACATGCTGGGAGCAGCTGATGAAGCAGGCTTACCTGCCTTCCCAGTTTCTCTCTGTTTTGTCGTCCACACATGCTCAGTAAGGGATTCTGGAGTTACCTGCTGCTTACTTTGCCTGTTGTAGGTGAGCACACACAGGTATAGTAAGACTGACTAGAGCAGAATCCCATTCTTTCCCAGCTCATGCTTCATTGCATTGCCTACTGCAAACATGCTGCTGCAGTCCTACACCAAAAGACTGTGTTTCTTCTTCAGCATCCTCCAAAAGCTGATGCTGTTAAAAGAAATTTCCATCTAGACTAAGGATGAGGAGGAATCCTAGGCAGTGTAAATAGACTTTGTAAAAAGGAGTTCCTTTGTCAGAGGCCTTATTAACTGTCATATGCCTACACAGACACACACAGACACACACACAACCCCAATATCTCTGTCTCTGAAATAAAAATGCAATAACAGATGAAATAATTAACAGCAATATTAATTTATAATCTTGTATTTTGATTGTATATATTTGCTGCTGCTTTGCTTTGTATTATATTGCATTAGTCTGTGTATTCTATCTAGTTAATCCATTTTACAATTGTATTATATTAGTATTGTATTTGGACTACCCCTTCCTTTCCATTTGTGTCTGTGTCTCGACGTATATATGTATATGTATATAACCATATATACATATACACACACACACACAAACACAGACAGACAGACACATATATACAGAGAGAGAGAGAGACATGTAAACCATCAGTGTACATGGCCCTTAACCAAGTAAAGCAACAAAAAGACAGCCAGCCTGGCCAAAGAAGTACAATGGGTTGGCTGTCTTTTTGTTGCTTTACTTTGTGAAGCGCCATGCACGTTGATGGCACAATACAAATAGATGGTTGTGATAACAATGAAAACCAAAACAATAGCAACAACAACCTGACCTCTTCTACTGTCTCAGGCAGCTGTCTCACACTGCCCTAATGGTAGGGTTGGAGGTTCCATTTTATTTTTATTTTTTACATCATCGGAGATTATTCTTCATTATTTCCTGCACCTCTAGTTGTATCACGGGGGGGGGGGGTCCAACATCTCTGCTCACAGACTGTAATTAGACAAGTGGTAAAAGAGGGGAAAAGAAAAAGAGAGAAAGTATGTGGCTAGTCTATCTGTGCCTGTGCATTGCAAGGTGCTGCTGCTTTTAGCCATGCTTTCTGGATCTGCTTCTTAGGCCCCTCTGTGACTCTGGTATAGGGATAACACCAACAAATCTGGAAAGTCCACCTCTTGCCTGCCTGAAGATTAAGGTCAAAACTGGAGCCCCCTGTTTTATGTTCATCTAGGAACTAGGTATAACGGACAGAGATTTCTCCATCATGTCTTCAAAGTTGTGAAACGCTCTCCTTAGGCTAGTTCTCCTGGCTCCAAATTTGCTCAAATGCCAATAGGCAGAGATAAAAATGATATAGATACAGGGCTCTTTTTCATGAGGTGTTTCAATTGCTGTGCTTTTTTAAAAATCTCGTTGGCCTATATGCTGTTTTTGAGGCTGTTTTGACAATTTTGACCATGTTAATTGATGTTGTAGGCATGAGCGTTTTAGTAATCCTTTCCAGACAGAAAAGTGAGATATTAGAAATGACTGGAAACAGTGACTAAGCTGAAATATACAAATCCTTCCTAGTAGCTGCATGACTTGAAAGCCAAAGATTTAGATGCATGTCCACCTCCCCAGATGGCATAATGATATTTCATTACTGAGGTCATATAAGCAGACACACAGAAGCTTCAGAAGCATTTGCTGTTGTAAAACAGAAGAGATAATTTTTATGTGCTTTTTGGCATGCTCTGAACCATACTGGTTCTAGATGGTTTCTGGGCCATGAACATTTAGCTAAGGGTGAGTTAATGTATCAGTTAAATCAGGGGTGGGAAGCTATGTAATCATTCTATGATACTACCTTTCAGTTTTGCCTCTGTTGGCTGGCAATTGCCTGAAATGCTAATAAGAAAAAATGAACCATATTGGCTGATCATGTAACGATTACAGTTTATTTCACAATTTTATTGTTGCAGAAAAGGGCGGCCAAAATGATCAAAGAGCACTGGAGAAAGACAGCAATCTTTGAGGCTTTTTAGCTCATCGAAAGAAAAGTGAGTGTAGGAGGACATGACAGACTTGTATAGTATTATGCATGTCATAGAGAAATTGGATAGGGAGATATATATGCAATTTTTTTCCTCTTTCTCTCCCCCCGCCACACCTCCTCAGCATCATGGAGTAAAACGATGAAATGATGATGAAGATACCCTCCAACATTTCACAGAAGAGGACTGGGACATGTCTGGTGGAGCAACAACAGAGTGTGCTCAAAAGGATGAGGCCAGGCAACCAGAGGACAAAAATTATTAACAAAGAAGAACACTGAACTATTGTTTTAAGCAGAGGAGCCCATAAATTAATTAATTAATTACTGAGTTTATAAAAAACCAAATGAACTAACAGGGAGGTAAGGCTCTGCCCCCTCCTTTCCTTTCCCCTTCCTTCTATTGAGCAAACTGAGTGCGAACTGCTTTTGCACTTTGCATTCAGTTTGCAGCAACTATAGTAAATCAAGGACAAAGGAGGAGGGCAGAGGAGAAGGTAGAACCTGGGACGTTTTAAAAGGATCTGAGAAAGTGGGACTAACCGGGACTGGGACAGTTGGAGACTAGGGCCATTTCCGCCCTACGCTGTTATAGTGCTATTGTTCTACTTTCAACATCCTGTGGAATCCTGGGGTTTGCAGTTTAGGGAGGGGCCTTTAGAATTCTCAGCCAGGAAGCTCTTTGGCTTCAGGAAACTACAAAACCCAGAATTCCACAGGAGGTTGAAGTGGAATAATAGTACTATAACAGTGTAAGGCAGAAATGGCCTATGAAAGGGAGTTCCTTTTCCCCTAACGCATTGTTAAATTATGAAACTGTCCTCACAAGATGCTGGAGTGGGAAAAGTCGCCAACTTGGATAACTTTGAACGGGGATTAGAAAAATTCATGGAAGATAAGGCTATCAGTGGCTGCTGGTATGGTGCCTTTTATTTACCTTCAGCCTCTGAATACCAGTTGAAAGTGCTAATGAAGTCATGTCATAACTTGTGGACTTCCTACCACAAAGCTTTGTGAGTTTTCCATTGAGACCTCTGGTTGGCCACTGTGGGAAAGGAATGCTGGACTAGGGGCACCTTCAATATAATCCAGCATTGCTCTCCTAATGCTAATTCACATTATCCAGCACTAGCTGCGGTAACCATGTGGAATGATGAAAGTAACTTATGTATTCATGTTCAGATATTGACTCTTGGGGAACATGTTGTGTCAATTTTTCATAGTTCCATCATGTTAAATCATTTCTACTCTTGAGTTGTTTCAATTAGCCATCAGAGTCAGTTCCTCTGATAAAGGAACAATGAAAAGGAGATGTGTAACTGACTTTTGCTTTTTGTTTTTCTAGAGTAATATGAGAAATGGGATTTGTAGGTATGCTTCACATCAAGATCAGAACATTTTTCAGATTCTTGCATATGAACAGATGAACTGGTCTCAAGGCCAAGTAGTACACATAATTCATTTCCTGTCCTTAGTATCGCTGAAGGATTTGTGTGTGCACACACTATGCAGTGCCTGCCATGGGGGCCAATAGAGCCACCTCCAAATTCTGAGTTGCACTGGGCTAGGCAGCAAACATCCATAGGTATCATTTGTATGAAGTGAAGCCTTCATGCAGAGATTCTCTGCGTTACTATTACAATTAGCATAATGGTGGAGGATTAAAAGATGCCATTGAAGTCATGCAAATTGTGGCCACATATACAGCTCCCATGGTGAGATGCCAGCCAGTTTACATAGAAAGAAATTCTGCACTAGTGCTTTCTGTCTGTGAACCTGTTGGCTTCTCTCTACTTTCCCCAAAGTAAATGGAAGAGCTATCAGCTTGGGCATAGTGCAGACTGCTGTGGGTCCCCCTCCTCATTTCACCCATTTTCTGTCTTAGGATAAAATGATCCGCTGTTGCTTAGTACAATTGCAAAATATCTGGCTTTAATCACTTGTTATTTTACAACCATGTTTACCTCATTATTACCACATATGTGGCTCTGAACTTCTTAAGGATTAAAGTTTTTCATACATATCAAAATTTATGCCTCTGTTTGAGTAGTCCTTCTAGGAAACTGGGCATGGGTGGTCTTCCTAGGATCAGATTTAGGAAGAATCTTTTTGCACAAGCAATGCTAAATAATCCCTGTGAAGATAACAGAGCAGTGGAAGTGGCTGGTTGTTACAGATACTCAGTTGCTTGTAGTTCTTTCTCTGGCACCAAAGCAGTGTGTGGAACATTAGTCTGATGGAGGAACTAACTATATTCCTTGTTACTGCACCCCACCAGGTTGACCTTTGAAATATTACTGCCCCTGAGATTATAATGGGTTATGTTATGCATCATGTAACATGTAACTCTTACTGTTAAGCTGATAGGTTTAGGTTGGGAAGGGCTGTCACAAAAATGTCCCTGCAAGAGTCTACTGGAACTTAACGGGGGTTACACCCATCCCCAAGATCTGATCTGTCTTTCTTAAACATTGCCATTCTCTTATTCAAAATAAAATACTGAATACAAGCTGCATGTGACTTAGGGCCTTTCTGCACTACACTGTTATAGTGCTATTATTCTACCTTCAGCATCCTGTGGAATCCTGGGGTTTGCAGTTTAGGGAAGGGGCCTTTAGAATTCGCAGCCAGAGAGCTCTTGGGCCTCAGTGAACTACAAACCCCAGAATTCCACAAGATGTTGAAAGTAGCATAATAGCACTATAACAGTGTAGTGTGGAAAGGCCCTTAGACTACCAGAACTCTGGAAGTCTCCCAGAAGGCAATGGCTTATGTTCCTAGGTTCTATATGCATCCTTTAAAGCATTCTAGATTTAATAGAGCATTTTTGCATGATAACTCTATAGACCACTCTGGAAAATCAAGTCATAAGTGCTTTCAAGGCCCTTCCACAAGCCCATGTAGCCAGTCAGATAAAGCTGTGTGTCCCATACAATTTTTTTCTTAAGAAAGGAAAGAAAGGGCACAAAAAAGTTTTAGAAAGAAAAGCTGAGGACAGGGTGGAACAAGTAACATGCAGCTCCTCCTCTTTTCTCATTTCTGGAAATAATAAAGTCTAGGGGGCCTCATTACTCAGAGGGAACCAGGAACAGCACTGGCATTCCCGTGAACATGTTACTTTATAAAAATGCTACTTCCGAGTTCTGTGACAAAGATATAACTGCATCATAATATGATGATAACTTAACAGGAGATGATTTGGGCTATGTGTCTATAACTTTTTAGTTACTTTTAATAGTTATAGTGGTGGTGGTGGTGGAAAAAGAGGCATATTGAAAGGTTCAAGAGCCAACTTGACTTATGCTTCATGGGAATTGACACATAGGCCCTTTCCACAGGAGGCCTGCATCCCAGCATGGGGACACAAGAGGAGTGGGACCGCGACAACACTTTGCAAGATATCATTGCTGTCCTGTCCTTCTCCTGTTGCCACCCAGCGTGATTGTGGAGTGAATAATTGACAGGATTTCCCTGTCAATGACCTGCAATCGCATGACTGCCCTGTATTTACCTGCCATGTGGAAGGGAAGGAAGCATGATGGAGGTACTTCCTGCCCCAGCACAGCCTGGGAAAGAGCCCGGCTGGCCTGTGGAAGAGAGGTGCATGTTGGTTGCCTTCCCTTCCGGACGCAGGCAGTTGCATGCAGAGGGGAGCGTTCCTGTCATGCTACCTTCCTGGCAGAGGTGCTGCTGGGATCAAACCGGAAGACTGCAGGACATGGTAGGGTGTGGAAAGGTAGGGTGTGGGTGGATGTATATTGTGTTTTGTACCTACAGGCCAGAGGCTTGTGGTATTCAGATTTTTCAAGTAACTAAAGGTAACCAAGATTGTTACTTTGAGTAATGAGAAGTTAAGAATTACTTTTTAAAATTGTAACTACGTTGGTAACTACTTTGAGGGCTCTGGCGCCACTGCTGCAACTATTTTGAAAAGTAACTTTCTAAGCTCTGTCCTTCTTTTCAGTTTGTCCTAAAGGATGTGTCCTAGCCATTAATAACAAACTGAGAAACTAACATCTTGTGTATTTGTCAACAGAAGCTCCCCACTTCCAAGTGATTTGAAAATGGAAGATCATAGCGTGAAGTAAGTCAAGGTAGCATTTCTGGCTTCCTCATCTCAGTTCATTAGAGATAAACTTCTCAAGAGCCTTTTGGCCTTCTAGCAACAGTGCTGCTCTCTGTGTACTATTAGGGCAGCCACCTGAGGTTGATGATCATGAAAGAAAAGTGGCATAACCTCCAACATTTCACAGATGAAAATTGAGACTTATGTGGCCAAACAACATCAGGGTAGTCAAGACGGCCAAAAGGTGTTGATGAGGAAGAACACCCAAGCTAGGAGAGGTTGTGGCAGTTTGCTTTTGCCAGAGTCCATTGGCAATGGCAAGATTCCACCCTCTCCTCTCCTCTCCTCTCCTCTCCTCTCCTCTCCTCTCCTCTCCTCTCCTCTCCTCTCCTCCTCTGCTGAGTATAAATTGCTTTTGCAATTTGAACTGAGACCATTTCCACAGTAGACTGTTATAGCGCTATAATAGCGCTATAACAGTCTACTGCAGAAATGGCCTCAGTTTGCAGCAACTGAAGTAAGCTGAGGAAAAGGGGGGAAAGTGGGAGCAAGAGAGAGAAACTGGTACATTTTAAAAGCAGTTGGAAAGTAGGATGACAGAGGGACGGTCCCTGCCAAATTGAGACAATTGGAAGGTATGCAGTGGCAGCACTGCCACCACTACCAATAAGCAGAAGAGATACTTCTGGGGTGTTCTACCTCGGGTGCCAAAGTCATTTGAGCAGCCTGTAATATAATGTAATTTGCCTTGATGTGTGTGGGGCAGAACAATAGGATTTACTGCTCTGTCTCACATGGCAAAATTTCTTGGGATTCCCATTTTCTTATACTTATTAAATGTTCCAAAATATTCTTATTACCTCACATATGCACCTGCCTCCTTCCTTCAGCCAAATGAGGCGTAATTTCCCTCAGAACACCCTCTCTCTCTCTTCTCAGAACAATCCAGAAAAATCTGCACTTACCTATATTCATGAAGACATTTTTTTTCCTGGCCATTCTAGGCCATTCACCATTAAACTCCTCAAAAAAAGATTTTGGTAAAGCCCACCTTTGTAGGACCCATTTGTCCCATTCACACGAGATTGATATGAACAGAGATGGTCTTACAGGTGCCAACTTCTGATTCCAAAAATTTCTGGCCCTGGGCAATGGCCATGAACAGAGCCAGAGTCAAACCTAACAGGATACAGGCAGAATTTGAGAAGAATGTATGTTATAAGAGACCTGGAGCCTTCTCCAACCTAACTGGTATTAGAAGATTGCTCCTGCTGATTCCAATATAATGATTTTTCTTTAAGTAGCGTTGCCCATTTCTGTACATGTTTATGTTGTATGCTGAGAGATATATGTCTTATAGATTCTGGTATACGTAATACAAGTATATATACTCAATATACATAATACAGGTGTATATACTCAATAAAGATTATCAGTTAAAAAAAGAAGAAGAAAAAGAAGCCAGCACAGCCATTCACTATGGTCTCCATAGGTGATGGGATTTGTAGTCTAACCCGTCGGTAGTGCCCTGTTAAGTGACAGTTGAAAGAGAACAGATTCAGAGACGGGTGGGGGCAGACTAAGAGTATGTCTAAAGTATAAAAGGGTCTCAGAGGAAGGCCTCAACCCTTAAAGATCTGGGTCTTACTTGAGCTAAATCCATATAAACCAGTTGCTGGAGCTCAGCCTGAAATACACAGAAAGGCTGACAGAAAATTCCATTTGTATAACTACTAGATGGTGACACACATTAATGGTATTAACCTAAATACCTCAAGCCAGACACAGCGAGTCAAAACAACCTCCCCCTGCCCTTGCTGGGGTGCAGTATCAAGCGTAGGCCAAATCATTCCCAAAAGTGGGCTGGCTAGCTGAAACGTTTTAGCAAGGCAAAGATGAGGATTCCAAATAAGAATGAGAACCTTGAAGACAGAGGGAGAAAGAGAAAGGCCACTTACACAAGAGACATGGATTATGCATTCATCCTCCCTCAGCACCCTTCCCTCTGCTTCAACTAATTGAAACCCAGCTATAAAACTGTTGTTTTTTTTTATGTCACAGTGTGTAGCAAGAGTCATCTTGTGTGCTTCCAAAATCTTAGCGAAGTTTCCAAAATTTTGATGAAAATGCATGGCCTCCTGCTCTGGCCCTTGTAAATTCTGGCTCCAGGCCGCTTCTGTCACCCAAGCGCTTTCTGTTCATACGTGCTCGCAACGCACATTGTTGTCTCTTTAGCCACGCTTCTTGCGGATTGTTTTGCTGGGTTTGAGGGACTGGCGTGAGAGGATGGGTGAAGAGTGTGTAGCTAAGTAATCCCCAGAGTCATTCTAACAATCATCTTGGGTTGGCTACTGGCTACATCTTCAAGACTAACACCTAGGACAAATGTTTCAGGTGCCCGATCACTGGAAAAAAAGCCTGGGCAAAATGTAAACTGCCAATGTAAAATGGGTGCAGTTTCATTTTAGAGCTGGAATGGTGGGGGCAGGGAGAGAGTGTTTTTTAATCCCCCACTTGGCAATGACTTTCATGTTCAAAAATTCCTATAAAAGCATTGTGGTGAAAGCACTGGATTAGAATTCAGAATACTTGGGCTCTGCTCCCAGGTCTACTGCAGATTTTCAGCCTCCACTTGGATGGCTTGTTTCAACTTTGAGCTTCCAGTTCCATTTTCTTGCCTTTAAAGTTGGAGTGATAACACCTTCTTTGTTTGAACCCCTTACTCGCTGTTACCTCTGCTGTTTTGGTCTGTAGTAACTCAGGGCCCACACAGAGCAAAGAACACTCTTTAATTCAGGCTGTGGCCAGCTGTAATCTTCCAGATTTTTTTTGGACTGCAGTTCCCATACTTCTACTTGCTATGCTTATTAAAGTTGATGGGAGCTGTAGTCTAGAAACATCTGGAAGAGAGCAGATATCTACATTTATATTAGCTAAAGACGTGTGACATTAAGAATTCTCAGGCCCCGATAACACAATGCAAACATCAAAGGAAGGAAAAGAAAAAAATAACCATGGAAATAGAAAATGAACCAAATAGACCAGTCTTCCCTTGGACAAGGGCCTTTAAAATACCATCATCTTCCCATCAGCATTACAGTTCCATAATGGATGAGGATGATAGTGTTTGTAGTCCAGCACAGCTGGAAGACATGAGGTGGGCAACATATCTTTTCATGTCCCCTTCTCCAAGATTCAGTGAGGGACATTAATCTTTGCTTAATTTTTCCTCACATAGAAGCATAAATTTTTTTTATTTCTCCCATTGAAGTGAGATTACAAGATTTAATACAGATTTTCCAAAGATTTTTCAGCTTTTGGGACTTTTTGGTGAAAATTTCATTTACACACACACACACACACACACACACACACACACTCTTATATTTCTGCAAAAACATGCTTTTTTGCACACAAAATACACCTTTGTATTTGTGTTTTGCACAGAAACCCTTTTCCACACATATCAAAGTGTTTTGAGGAGGGAAAGAGAAAGACAAACAGAGATAAAGACAGATGGAGAGATTGTCTTTTTCCTGATGCTGAAGTCGCTTTCTTCTGTCCTAAAGATACTCACTTCTTTTAGCTGGAATAGACAATACTCGCTTTAAACCAGAAGTGGGAAACCTAAAGTTCTCCACATGTTAGGGGTCTGCTGACAGCTCTAGCCAGCACAGCCAATGGTAAGGAATAATGGGAACTGCAGTTCAGTTTCCAGAGGGCCAAACATTCTCCATCCTTGCTTTCAGTTCTACAAAGAGGTACATCTACGTTTCAGCCACAAGACCTCAAACATATTACATATACATTGTGCATGATTCTGATTCTTTTGTGCACAATTCAGTTGTATTAGACAAGGAAAGCATGTTCCTGAAAGGCTACACTTCCCCATTTTGGCTACTGCTGGAGTCCAGAGGGCTGGTCCTTAATGTGTCCACTGTTCTGAGTGACATCATTTCTGATCATAGTAGACCTTTTGGGGGTGTCCCACTTTGATACAGCCTTTTAAGCATGTTTAATATGTTTTGTAGTGGAAGGGATTAAGGTTTTTTGGGCAAAAAGAAGACAATTTTTTCTGTTAAAAGTTTGCGGGTTGCTGAGAGTGTTGGGAGATCAGTGGGGCTCCCAAAAAGACCATATGTGGATCACAGGACATATGATTCCCACTCCTGTATCCAAGCATATGAAGAACAATGGCTTGATACAAGAACATGTCCCTATGTTGGTGGTAAGAACTTGGGGCTCTCCAACGATTATTGGACTGCAGATCTCAACATCCTTCACCAGTTCAGCCAGTGCTGATGGATTGCGGGTATTGCAGTCCAACAACATTGGGGAAGACTGTAGCTGACAACCACTTTCCTAGGTCAAATGTCAACATAGGCAGATGTCAAGCATCAAGTAAGCTACCGTTCCCTCAACATCAAGTTAGTGTCCATTCCTCAGTCTGCACAGTGAGCATAGTTGGGCTCATTTAGCTTATATGTTTTGCTAGAGAATGAAATTCCACCATCATCTTATATGTCCCCCTAAGTCCTTGGCTTCCATTTTGCTTCAAAAGAGAAGCTAGGAAGGATCTGGCTGCAAAAGATGAATCAAGTAATAACTTTTCTGGCAAAATCTCTCTCAATCTTAGAAGTGTGCAGCTGATTCAGATGAATACTGAGGCTCAGCTGGGATGCTCCAGAGACACTGGGAAGATGTCTGCATGGAGATGCATATCCTCTGAGCCAGAGTGAGCCAAGTTTGAACACTTTCAAAGAAGCATTGTTAGCAATTCAAGGACAAACAGAAACAGAGGCTCTTTTAGTGGGCAGCTGCTACCAAGCTTAACTCTGCAGCCAGAAATGGGGAGTTTCACTCAATCTTCCCAGCCTAAAGCGTCTTTCTCTGTAGTGGCTACGGAGGTGGACCAAAAGTGCCTCCTAGCAAATTATAGCAAGAGAGCCACTAGTACTAGGCAGGCCACCAGGGAGGGGAGCTGTGGCCTTGTCTTGTCATCTCTACTGTCTCTTCTACCACTGTTCTTTCAGTGGTGCTTCAACTCATCCACACATCCCGGGCACACACCATTCAATCACCCAACATAGGACCTGTGCACACATTTATGAGCATCCCAGGGAGGGGAATAGGCAAGCACTATGAGGTGGCAGTGTTAGAAGCAGCAATTTTAAAATGCCTGTACTTGGTACAGTGGCGTACCAAGGCAAAATAGCACCTAGGACAAGGGGGCAGGGCGAGAAGCAGTGGGGGCAAAGTGAACAGTGGGCAAGGGGTGGGGGCAGGGCGGGTGCTGGTGGGAAGGCCATGCAGGGGGTCTTCTGTTTTGCACCCCCTGACATTGGCTTGTGGGGCATGCCAGTTGCCCCACCCTGGATATGTCTCTGACTCAGTAATTGCTAGCTTGCATATCTTTCTAAGAATTAGCCACACACCCTTCTCTCTTCTTGCATTAGTTTCTCTGCAGTTACTCTGAGTTTGTTCTTCTGAATTTGTAGTCAGCACTTCTCTCTCTTTTTCTTTCATGTTTGAAAAGCAGTTTACAGAGTCTCTCACCACAAGATGCTATGAAACCTATGACATTTGTAAGTAAAGCTGCTTTATATGTTTTTACAAAGATACTGAGCCTTCTTTATTTCTTTGTTCAACCCTGTGTGAGATGTTGGTCTGGTTGTTGCTGATCTTCTGTTTGCAAATACTATTCTGCTTGGCAGACACACTGCTATCTCTCATGGTCCCCAACATGAAGCTTCCCACTGAAGAGGTTGTGCTTTGTCACTACCTTTCCCAATTTTGGCGATATCAACAGAGCATAAAGCAAAACAAAATCCCTGAAATTGATTTTCATTTATGAAAACACTCTAATGCTGACTCTTCTCCTTCTGAAATTTTGCAAGTTTCATACCTAGGGGAATATCTACCAGGTATTCTATTTTCATATAAACTTCCTCCAAAACAATAGCTTCGGAAAGGAAATGAACCTTTTGCCCTAAACTTTAAAGACTTTCCTTGCACACAAACATATACATATACACGTACACATATACATAGAGTCTTTTTTTTGGAGTTTCACAGACTAATTTCCCATGGTGCAATTTTTATACAAATTTTACATAAAATTACAGAGAGGGTGAAATAGATCCTTTAAAAAAGGCCTTCCAGATTTTCAAGATTCCCATTGTGCACACCTGAGCACTTACCTGTCTGAAATGTGGCACAGTTCATTTATTCAGAAGGGGCAAATATGCCTGCAACATGAGTTTTTTTTTTAAGTGATAGCTGACATATAAAGGTTGAGATTTTCCAAAGTGAAGTTCTAATATGGAGCTCAGCTGAAGCAACAGGGGCCTCCAAATCAACCTGAGCCAAATCAAGGCACACCCTGAAGTAGATGGCTTTCAGTGGTGGTGCACACCCTAATTGATATGGTCAAGAAAGTGATCTCTTCCTACTATTCAGCTAGCACAGGACCTCCTGAGGTCCACATATCCAGTCTTCTTCTGCCATTAATATTATACAGAGCCTCACAATACTGCCTGTGGAATTGGCTACTAGGAAGTAAACAGTGCTGTAGGAGAAGTGCTGATGATCCCTCTGCAACCTAAGTATTTTCTTGTATTAAACTTTAGCCTTATTTGGGGACCACACCTGGAAAGTAGACCTTCAGGACCACCATTTCATACATCTTTGTGCCCCTGTCTAAAGCTACATGGTATGCCAGTATTTCCTGAGACCTACAAGACTCTCTGTGCCCCTGACTCCTTGTAACAGTTCTTCTAACTTCCACTCCCCCATCCCTAATGGTCATAGAATTATAGATTCATAGAGCTGGAAGAGACCACATAGGCCAATGAGCCCAAGCCCCGAACATGGAGGAACACACACTCAAATCACCCCCAACAAACGGCCATCCAGCCTCTGTTTAAAAATCTCCAAAGAAGGAGACTCCACCACACTCTGAGGCAGGGTATTCCTCTGTCAAACTGCTCTTATAATCAGGAAGTTCTTCCTGATGTTTAAATGGAATCTCTTTTCCTGAAATTTGAACCCACTGCTCCATGTCCTAGTCTCTATAGCAGCAGAAAACAAGATTGTTCCATCTTCCATATACCATCCTTTTAAATATTTAAACATAGCTATCATGTCACCTCTTAACCTTCTCTTCTCTAGGCTAAACATACCCAGTTTCCTAAGCCACTTCTCATAGGGCATGGTTTCTAGCCTTCCACCATTTTGGTACCCTACTGTGGACACATTCCAACTTGTCAATGTACTTCCTGAACTGTAGTGCCCAGAACTGTGCCCCCCACCCCAGGTGGAGCCTGACCAAAGCAGAAGAGAAGAATACTATTTTTTCCTTTGATCTAGACACTATACTACTATTGATGCAGCCTAGAATTGCATTGGCTCTTTTAGCTGCTGCATCACACTCTGCCTGTGATAACTGAAGCCCCTATCAGAGCTACTGATGATGAGCAGAAGCTGTGGGTCCCTGTGGCTCTGGCTGGAGGTGAGTCCTGCAGCTCAAGAGCTCCCCCTGCTACCACGGACCAAGCAGGTGCGGACGTCCCTCTGCCTGCTCCTTTAGAACAACAGGGATCCAATTCTGTGCCTGCTCCTTTGGAGCAACAGGGATCCGATTCTGGAGAGGCTCTGGAGCCTGGTTCAATAAGCCCCCAATCAAGGCAGAGACTCAAGAGAGCTGTGCAAAGGGAGGCTTCCTTGACTAAGTTTAAGAAGCGGTGACCGGACACACCTGTGCCTGGGGCTATATAACTGCCTGCTTGGAAGCTTCCTTTTGCTTGTGGCAAACTTCTTACAAGCCCTCCTCTTGCCTGTACCTTGCTCCCAGCACCCGGTTCCTGATACCTTGACTTGATCTCTGGACGCTTGACCCTTGGCTTTAGAACTCTGACTATGGCTTCGCTTGGCGTTCTAGTAAATGAACTTCCTTGAGTAAGTGCTTGCTTGTCTCCTTCTGGCTGGACTTTGGTGGCTCGCTGCCCAGGTCTATGACCTTGACATTGCCTCATGTTCAGCTTCTTGATCTTACCTTCCTGACTAGGAAGGAAGGGGCTGGAAGCTTGATTACAGAACACCTGCTTTGCACATGGAAGACCTCAGGTTCAGTTGCTGGAACCTCAAGGCAGTGTTGCCTGACCACCTAGAAAGCTGCTGCCTGTCAGTGTCAATAATAAGGGGCTAGGTAGACCAGTGGCTAGCCTCCACACAAGGCAGCTTCCAATGCTTTCAGTCTCTAAACACTCTTCTCAGCTACTCCTGCTGTTTCTTGGCTTTCTAATACTTCTGGGAGTGCTTTAAGAAAGTATTATACCTTAAATTGTATGTTGTCTTCATATTGTGTGAGGTATGTATGTAATGAAAACAACATTGACATTTTTGCTGTATCAAGTAGTATAGAAATACCATGAATAACATTCTGAGACAGGATGGGCAACTGTTCTCCTTTCTCTCTCTTCAAATCTAAGGCCTACTGCAACTTTCCCTGCCTTCTCTTTGGAAGCTCAGATCACATTTAAGTAGGCACTCCAGTCACTCCACCACTCCTTGTTCACCTTCTCTCTCTCTCCCTGCCCCCTTCTGGGAATCCTTTCATAGTTAATCATTTAATTGTTTGTTCTGTTATACTTTTCTCAATAAAACTTCATTTCTGGAAAAGCTCTGATCTCATCTCTGTTGCTTCCCTTGGGTACCTCATATGGGCACTGCACTACCTAGACTAAATGTTCTTAATATGTTATCCACACTTGGCCTCCTTGTGTTTTGGTTAAAATGTGCTATTTTGGCCAGCTTTACTGGACAGACATCAGCCTGTCCTCAAGCTGAACAAAGCTGGGGTTACATTGAGAAACAGTTGTCCTAACACCACATTTGAACTAAATTTTAAAAGGTTCAGAATCCTTATTTCCTGCACACAAAGAAGGAACTGTAATCATGCTTAGAAAAAAATATATATCCCCAAGTAAGCATGATGATAATAATCTAGATAGAGGACTCTAAATAATGAAAATGTGTCATGTAACTGAGGAATAACAATTCATATTAATAGTCCTGAATCTATCTTCCATGCTTTTAACTTTCACTTCAACCCTGTTCAGGCAGTCTGATGGTGGGTAAAGTAAATGAATGAGGAAGGGTTCCTGGGTTGAGCACACTAGTCTGTCTGCCCATTGTAATTGCTTACTGTCTTCCACATCTAGACAATGAATTTCAGAAGAGCAAATCTTGGTTTCTCTATTTAGTTGGGATATAGAACCTCCAAAAAAACCTCACAAACAAACCCCAGTTTCCAAATCATAGGGAGATCTTTCCTATAGAAAGTAGCTATCCACATATAAAGAAAGAACATTTGAAAATATTCAAAAATTATCAGAAAAGCCCTATGTTTTTCAAGTGTTGACTAACATGAAGAATCCAAATGTCTACTCTACACAAATTGCTAAAAAGTATCTCCTATTAACAGTAGCCTAGAATTGCATTGGTTCTTTCCTTAATTTCCAGACCATGGCCCTTTCTGCACCTTACCTTTTTCTGGAGCACTCCCTTCCACACCAGCTGCTTCTGCGATAAAGGAAGCGTGATGGCTCCGTCTCTTCCTTCTGCAGCACAGCCAGGTACTTTCCCAGGCTGCACTGGGGGAGGAAAGACACTCATTGCGCTTCCCAGGCTTCTGCATGACAGGTAGGTCCAAGATGGTGGTGCAATCATGGATTATTGATGGGGAAAATCCATCAATGATTTACTCTGCGATTGCACTGCCTGGGGACGGGAGAAGAATGGGACTATGACGACATTCAGAACTGTCATCACGGTTCTGTCCTTCTCCTGTCCCTATGGCAGGTTGGGAGAGTGCTTCAGAAAGGGCCTATGTTTCTACTTTGAGATGTGACATAATCATCTATGGTGCAGTGTGTCACTTCTTTGACTTTTTCTTTCACTTGCATGGTGACTAGAGAAGATAGCCTTCCTTACCACAACTTTTCCCTCGTTCCTTGTGTGATTCTCATATTGTGTGATTTAAAGAAAACTATTTTGCTGTGCCATCAAGAATCCCTGCATGTCACAGTCACAGATCACCTCAGTACAGCAGAGGATTCTGGGATATGTTCTAGACTGCACAGTAACACATGCAACTGGTCAGATTTATTGGGCTTCACAGCTGCCTGTGAACAGGAACTACATCCTAGCACAGACTTACCTACAGCTACCACATAGCTGCAAATTTAAGGAAATACAGAGAGTAGTGGGAGAACTCTATTAGGAAAACTGTCCTTTATTACTTGCTGGTCTTATTTCAAGAACCTTTTATAAGCTTCTGAAGAAATCTAGAACTACTAGTCCAGTTTGAAGGGGTTGGAATGGTTTGTGCAGTTCCTACTATCACCTTGTACTCTGGTACCCCTCTTCATGCTTTGCGATTGCAGCTCTCATAATCCTTCACCACTGACTATGTTGGCTTGGACTGATGGGAATGGTAGGCTAAAGCATCTGGAGAGTCACAATCACCCAGTCCTCTATTAGCTGCTGGGTGAGACTAAAAGTGACACCATCCAGGTATACTGTTTTTTCTGTAAAAACAGGAAAGGTCATTTATCACTATCACTGGGGTTTAACAATTACAGAAATGGCTCCAAAGCTACAATACCACTTTTTCAAAATCATTGACTTAATTGAAGTAGATTTTTTTAAAAAATACTTTTTTTCTAGATTCTGCCAACAAACTCTGAAAAGTTTCTGACTTCAAGAATATGAATGTTTTACTTACACACACATACATACACACACAGACGCACACACCATAACATCTTTTAATTTTTTCCACCACAAGTGCTTTTATGTTAAACAAGAACATTCCAAAGAAGGCTCCTGAAATATTTTCCTTCTGACAGCACAAGGAGAAATATTACTTATAGTTTCAGATACATTCCTCCCCTCCACCCCAATTCTCATTTTAAGCAGCTCTGATGAAAAATTTGTTTTCCAGCTTCATAAACATTCTCCTTATTAAAAAAAAAAATCAAAGGAATCCAGCCTCAGAACTATTACCACACTGCCCTCTGGAGTTAATCATATTTATGGAAAGAAGCTTAAAAGGAACTATTTTGGCATTCTCTTGTACTAGTTGCAAAATAATTTATATAGACATAAAGCAGCCAAAGATACAGACAGATGATTTCTATGGAACAGATTTCTGAGTATTCCTGCTGGAATACTCATGGTTGACAGGTCCTTCACTTTGGAAAGAACACATTCATGGGTATTTTTTAAAGTCTAACCCATCTTATTTATGAGCTGTTGTGGTATATCAAGAATTGGATTTAATGAACCCAATAAATAAAAACAAAAATATCAACAACTTGGGTGGGCAATCCAGGGGATAAAACACAGATCAAGGCAAATAGAGATAATACCCCTGTCAACCAGGCCAAGTGTGCCACAGATCAACAGAGCTTTAATCTCTCTCTGTCAGCACATACTGGTACCAGAGTGGTCTCTCATACATTGGCAAGAAATAGAAAATACATCATTAAAAAAGGAATGAAAAAGACTCACCTTTGTACATTCTGACTTATATGTTGTGTTGTTGCTGTGGGGCTTCAAGTTATTTCTGACTTATGGTAGTCCCTATCACCTGGCTTTCCTGACAAGATTTGTTCTGAGGGGGCTTGCCTTAGCCTGTTTTTGAGGCTGAGAGAGTGTGACTTGCCTAAGATCACCCAGTGGGTTTCCATGGAAGAGTGGGAATTTGAATTCTGATCTCCAAAGGCTCAACCCACTATACCGCGCTGGCTCTCCTTCACCATATACATATATGTATAGAGGCGTATTTAGAGATGACCACTGTAATAAAAACAGAGATGTGATGCCTCTCACCGTAGTAGAGAAGACTGTGAGTAGCATGCCTACTCAGTCAGCCATTGAAGTCCTCACTGACTGCCAATGGACAACTTCAAGGTGTATGCCCACTGCTCTTCCTTCTTATTGTTCTTCCACTTATGACTGAATGTGGCCTGCTTATCGTCCTCCAGGCACATAATGCCTTCACACAGAGAGTTGTTCACTGACACAGGTTTGCCAGGTTGACTAGCAGATCAACAGCTTTAATCATTAGCTGAATCTGGATCAGGAAGTGGTACCATAAATGCCTCTGATCCAGGCTCTGTTAACAATGAAAGCTGTAGGAGCCCCATCCTATATACAGTGTGGCAACCTTAACTGCCAACTTTCCAAATAGAGGCCTGTTCACTTTACAGTAGGAGTCATGGCCACTCCAGCTGGATTCTATAAAGCAGAGGTGGGAGAGATGCAGTCCTCCCGATGTTGTTGGACTACAACTGACAGCATTCCTCAACATTGTGTATACTCGCTAAGACTTACAGTCCAACATTTGGATGGTGACATGATTCCCACAGTTACTATAGAAGGGTTGCCATGGTGCTACACAGGGTGTACTGCCGCTACTGCTAATATAATTACTATTATTACCACTACTACAGTACCACACCATCACGTGGGGCCTGGAACCTAATAAGGTAAGTTCCTTTCCAAGGGAGCTTGTAGTCTCCCAAGGGACTTGCAGAAGAGAAACAGAGACAGGGGAGAGACAGGGAAGTAGGACTTAATGGGAAGGCAATATATTTGTTCATCACAAGCACTTGTCTTAGTTACAGGAGTAACTAGTCATACCTGTTAACAGTTTGAGATGAACAAAGTGTTACCATACCGTGCACCCTCCATCCTAGAGGATGGCAATGCTGATAGAGGATATCACTTTTATATAAATTAGGGCTGAAGAGCATGTTGGAACAGGCACTGGCTACAAGCATGTACTAGGTCAAGATGATCTCAGACATGGCCACGTCATAAATTCAAGAGGATTAGATGGAAAGCCCAGTACTGATGGGTTTGGGATAATCCTCTCAATGACCCAATGTCCAAATACAACAGCAGATGAAATGCCCAAGTGAAATAATCAAAAATCAGCATCCTGTAAAACTGTCCCATGGAAACTTCCCTTTTGTCCCCTTACCTGCCCAAACACTAAGAGACTATCATGACTCCCACCAATGCTTTGTCATCTAAAGTTAAGATCATTAGCCCACCCTGTGGAAAAGCAATTACCAATATGTTTACAAACATCCCTTCAGGGTAATAAATAGGGTATATCAGCCCTAGCTGTGCTCCCAGCAACTCGTAGTACTTTGAATGCACATTAATATTTTATGCTGCACATGGGGCCCAAGATTCCTGTTCTCTGTGCTACCCTCAGATCGCTGTTTGAGCAACTCCATTTCATTCTTTTTCTGGGTTGGCAAATGTCACCCTCTTCGCCCAAAATTTCTCTCTGTTCAACCTTTCTTGCCTCATTTTTCCCTAGCCTTGTTTGGTTCATGAGATTGTTTGATTTCTTGTGTGTGTCTGTTAATCTAATACAGTGGTTCTCAACCTGTGGGTCCCCAGATGTTTTTGGACTTCAGCTCCCAGAAGCCCTGAGCATTGACCATAGTGGCTGGGGCTTCTGGGAGCTGAAGTCCAAAAACATCTGGGGACCCACAGGTTGAGAACCACTGATCTAATATATAGAAGTCAAAGTTTGTTTGTTTGTCTGTGTCAGGCAAAGACCTCATATGATTGGCTGCCTAGGAAGATTCTATGGAATCCTGGTGTTTGCACTTTAGGAAGGGAAGAGCTCTTGGACCTCATTCAACTGTATCTGCCTTGAATAGGCTGGTTGCTATGGAAACAAGGCCTAGTAGCAAGAAGGAGGAGGGCAGTGTATCCCCTCAGGAAACCAACCTCTGTATGTTAATAACTCTGAATACAGATTGGATTGGGAAATATGGGGATAAGTTACAGGTACTAGACAAAACAGTTTGAGGAATTAGAGACACAGGATCTCAAATTCTTCTAACAAGTATTACTTATGAGAAAATAAAATCCTGGGCAACACCAGGTATATATGCTAGTTTCCAATAAAATATACTGTTTAACTTTTAACTGGAATCTTCTCTACAGTTAGTACTGGTATACAAAGGTGAAAAGATCCTTCCTTTACCCTCCTCTTGCAGGCCTCCTTTGAACGATAATTCCTCAAATTCTAAGGAGAAGCTGACATTGCAGATGGACTTCAAGGTCCCCCACTTTTTAGAGCAACAAAGGTCCTTTGCAGGATCAGACCCACAACAACTGGAGATGACAAAGGAGCTAGAAAATACTGGTATCAGTGATTCAAACTATAACTAATTGTTCTGACCAGACTTGACTTTTGGAAAAGTGAGAGTGGTGCTTGCAAAAGTTAAACTTTTGTACAACAACTCCAAAAATCCCCTACCTAGCAATGTGGTTGTAAAGCAATCACTTCCCTAATTTCTGTTTGAAAGGCACCTTCAGGTCACTCGACTTCCAGTTTAGCCCTTGAAGTTCTGGGTGCCACCTCTGAGTGAGGCAGCCTTAATGCCTTTAATCCTTTAGCCTGCAGATGTTGGGGCCCTGGTGCTATGGCTCCCTCTCCAGCATCAAAGGGATAAGACAATCTGCACTTCACCCAAGAACAAGCAATCTCCTTTTAAAGGCAGAAGAAAATGGCCAGAGAAATAAAGGTGACTCATGAAGCATTACAATGGTAATAAGTATAAAGGTCCCATGAGGCTCATTTCTTTCCAAAGGGCTTAACTCTGAATTGCTTTTGAAGACTCAAGCTGTCCACTTTGCTTTAATAGGTTTTATGCCAGCTCCCCAGGCGACAATCTGCTCCCTCCACCCCTTTTTCTGTACATTGTGCCTAGCACTATTGTTTTCTTGGTATTATTCTTAATGGGCCAAACTTGTCACCTAGAGAAACTTGAGTAGGTATGCAACAGATGGCTCATGGGGAAAATGTATAGCCCAGCATCAATGTATATAGCAGGCTGGTCTGAGTCAGGTCCCAATATTAACAGAACAGACTGGGCTGACTCTATCCAGGTCTGCTAGGTTGCTACATCATCTTTATTTACCCTGGGGTGGGGGTGGGGGGTAAAGTGTGGTCTTGCGACTGGATGTAGGTCCCAGACTTTCAGACTTCTTCAGTTAAGGATGGAAAGAACACTTGAATACTGAAAGGAGAAAAAAAAAGGTTTCTTGAGTGTCCAAAAGCCCCAAAAGCAGAATTCTTTCAATTTTCCTCCAAATCTTTTAATAGACTTAAGAACTACTCCTGCTCCACACCCTAGACTTGCCTATTTCCTATCCCCTCAAGCCAGGAAGGTGTGGGCAGGGCAGGGCAGCCCAGCCAGAAGTATCAATGTCACAGGCTGTGTTCTGATAGCCAGTGCATGCATCATTGTAAACCAGCTAACAGAAGAAAGGTGGCAAGGTTCTAGCCTTTCTAATCCTCTTCTGGACTCTCCTCCACCCACTCTTCTGAAGTCACATGGCAAGTGAGGGACAAGAGAAGATCCTGGAAGGCTATAGCTTCTGAATCCTTGCCTGGATCTCCTCTATCCATCCTTCCACTGTCATGTGGTGGTGGTGGTGGTGGTGGCGGAGAGGTGAGGGCCAGAAAGTATCTTGAAAGGATATAACTTCCCAGTCCTTCCCTAGCTCCCTTCCCACCCCGTGTCGTACAGGCCAAGCCAGGTGGGATTGCCACCCTGCCCCCATGCTGCCAAAGACTTTCGCTTCCCTGCAAAACCTCTTCAAAAACTGCATAGTGGAAGTGGAGGAAAATGCTTAACTTCCTCATTTTTCCTTGTGGGAATAGATAACTTAACACAGCACATTCCTACTCTCAACTTCCCTTTTCCTAATAATAATAATAAAAAGAACAGGTGGATTATGTCTCCTAGATGCCTCCAGTAGCAGCAATTTATCTTTTAAACAGGCCCTAGACTCCCTTTGAAAACTGAGGTGGAATTCTGCCCACCTCTGTTTTTTGCTTGTTCATTTCCTTTTTGGCAATTGATGTGGCTCCCAGAAATATGTCAGATCAGGAAAATGGGCTTTGGAACCACAGCAATTGCTTATCTCTTTTTTATGTAGCTTGGTATGAGTTACGTAAGGAAAAGTACAACATTCCTGCACTTCTGTAAATTCCACTTCACCAGAGTGAGTAGAACACAGGGATGGCACCCTCACTCCAAAGTATGCCAAGAGCATAGGTAGGATTAGCAGAAAACCAGGTCAAAAAATAGACTTCATGGTACCTTATTCCTCTGGCATCATGCAGCACATTCATTAAAACACGCTTTGCTCTTTCTACCTACAAGTAGTGAAGTTCAGTTACCTGGGTATGAATATTCACTACCCCATTGTAATGTTTGCTAATTTTATAAATCAAGCGCAGTCTCCTTGAGAATTTCTCTCCTTTTTAGCTCAGAAATAAAACAATTTTTTTTTCCATATGTACATCACTGTTTAAGTTGGCTAGAATGCACTGGAGGTGCACAGAAACACATTCTTCTGATACTAGTTCCTCACTCTCCATGAAACTCTCATTGATTTTTCTGAAAGCTATGTAAACTATAAAGTCAGTTGCATCTGAAGAAGTTATTCAGTGTTGACCCCTTCTTTTTTTATGGGCTCACATGTGGATATGTTTGGTGCATTGATGATCTGACTGTACATAACCTGACCATCCAATCAAGTTAGCTTGAATTAGCTTTTGCCATTGTTATTTCCCCATGGAGATCTAAAATCCTCTTTTGGTGCTGGATTATTGTTTTGGTTGTGGGAGGAGGCAGAGACTCGAATACTATAGTTCCCAGGGGAAACTGCATGCATGTGGCACTGTCAAATTGATGCATATGCCAACTTGGGAAGCCAGGAGAGAAGTCCCAGTTCTCTGGAAAGGACTGTAAATATGGATTTGAGTCTGAAAGGATCTGAGGAAAACTTGCTCACCATGACTGGGAAGAAGCTACATATTTGGCCAACGTGGTTCCCTCTACAATGGATACTAAATGCAGCCACAAACAGGGGATTCTATATTTGAAGGAGACTTGGTGTCATGCTGAGAAATGTTTGTTTCTGAGGATCACAAAGTAAGACAACTTGATTTGGCTTCTTTTGATAGACTTTCCTAACCTTGTCTTCAAACCTAAGAGTACAGTGACTTTTGGGGAGACTAGCTGCCATCTTCCCTCATAATTGCCTGTGGCCTCGTACTGGATAGCTGCAGCTACAGTTCTCAGAGGTAGGAGGTGCTCTGCAACTTCAAAAGAAAAATCCAAACATTATTGCTTCTGTTTTATTCTCTTTGCTTCCACACAGCCTATGACCATGGCTGGGAGGGAAGGGCTCATCCATATACACTTTCATCTGTACACACTCCCTAAAACATCTCAGAGCGAAATACAGACACTGTGACTACAGCACCATTACTTTATTTCCCTTGTACATTTTACCATCTTTGCCTGATCAAGAAACGTGTGAAGTTTCAAAAGTAGTCTGATATATATCAGCAGCCATTGATTGGCCCAGTATAGGTTTCATCATCAGATAGAGGCAGGGTCACTGACACTCTTCCCCAGCTGTTTTTGCTGTCCCCACTCTTCCCACTTCCTACTATTACCACTAAATAAAGTGCACTGGGACTTGGTGCTCCTGAAATATGCATGTTGTAAACTGTGGCACTACCACAAAAAAAAATAAAATAAATAAAAACAAAAAGGCCTTTGAAACAAAAAGGCTTTTGAAAAAAAAAAGTGTCATGGCTTCTAAGGTCCAGTCTTGGAGCACAAAGCCCCCTTTGAACTCTACCACCTGCTGGGGGAAAAAACCCTATACCTTGGGGGTTTATTGCCACTACCACTTTCTGCCTCTCTTTCTCTGATTTCTCTTTCCCAACAAGCATTGCTTGTTTGCTCTGTCACATAAATATGCTTTAGCATCAGCAAATATCTTTTTTATAACCAAAAACTCAGTCTTCTCTCTGATTTGCCACTATGGCCATTTCCGCACTACGTTCTTATAGTGTGATGATTCCACTTTCAACATCCTTTGGAATCCAGGGGTTTGCAGTTTGGGGAGGGGCCAGGCAGCCTTTCCCCAGGCTGCAAACCCCAGGATTCCATAGGATATTGAAAGTGGAATCATCGTGCTATAAGAGCATAGTGCGGAAGTGGCCAATGTATGGGGAACATGATTTCAACTACATCTCCATTTCCGTACCCTGTTCCATTAGTCTCAATGAGAACTTTTGGTCACAGAGCAGCCATATTGTATGTCTGCATTCCCGTAAGTTATACAAATAGCTTAGTACTGTGGCATTAGAGTTATTCTCAGAATCCCATGTTTTAGGTTGTGCAAGAGCCAGCATGGGTAGTGATTTGAGCACTGGACTATGAACCTGGAGACCAGGCTTCAATTCCCTGCTCAGGCATGGAAACCCATAGAGTGACCTTAGGCATCTCACACACTCTCAGCCCCAGATAGAGCCCTCAGATAGAGTTACCTTAGGTCACCATAGGTCAAACAAATCTTGAAGGCACATGACAACAACAAGGTGTTCTTCCCATCCTCATCTGTTCTCTTGTGGTCTCCGGTTGTTAGTTGTTCAGGTTCAAAGACTAATTCAGGTTGGTATAGGGGCAGGTAACCTGTAAGCTGCCTAGGTAGGTTGTTTCCCTCAGGGAATAACAGTCCAAACAGAGGGAAGGCCATAAAAGATTACCATGATCCTAAAGCCAAGAGATTTTTGGGCTGTGATATTGGTGCCCCAAAAGCTTGACTGGCCCATGTGGAACCCAGGGAATTCCTGCCAAGCTGCAGGTCTTTTGGCTAAAGCCACATAGCACCTGGCCCATGTCTGCAATGGCAAAAGCTGTGACATGATGAGTCAGACTAAGAATCCTGCAGACTAGACTGCACACAGCAGAAACCACATGGTGATTGGTGATTATAACAAAGGGTGGGATCAAATACGTGATGGAAATGCTTTCTCTTGAGATCTTTTATAATAGCAGTCATAACATTTTATTCTCCTCCTCAGATGAAAAATTTTGTAAGAGGCATTTAATTACTTCTTGTGTGTACATTCAGAGATATTTTTTTCTGGGGCAGGAGAAATTCTCCAAATGCCGTAAACTATTTCAATCGCTTTTAATTTCTCAGCCTGACAGCTTTATAGGCTGAGCACTAGATGGCAGTAGCATATTAGATTCTAACCCCCTGCCCCCAGGTTCATCATTTAACAGATTTGTAAGAGGAATGGCAAATCAAAAGCAAAATAGCCACACAGTTGTTTTTTAAAAGCAAAGTACACTTATTTCATGGTCAGCAGTTGATTTAAATTGGCTACAAGAAATGATGTCCCAAGCTTCATGCAACCTTTTCATTGGAATGGAAAAGATGAGTGGAATCTTCATGTCTCCAACAAGAGATGAAGGTGCTATAATCACCTTAGGCAAATACAAGAATTGCTCAGGGCTCTGTTCATTCTGAATCTGCCCTGGGTGACACCACCAGCATCATGTAATCGTAAAACATATCACTTATGATAGAAAAATACTTATGAGTGAAGTATGTCTGTTTCAGCTTGGCCATCACATGTCAGTGACCCAGTCCTTTCAACAGTGCAGGATTTTTCATACCCGCAAGGCTCAAGATAATTTAATTCCTTTGACATTCTTTGATTGATAATCTCCACATTACTAGCTTGAAATGTGCTATATAAAATGAATCAGATGATTCTTACAAATGCCATTTCATATTTATGCACAAGCAGTCTGCCATTCATGCATAAAAACTGGGATTAAAAAACTGTCTAAATTCAATATATTTCAAGTCCCATGTCTCTCCATGCCAGAACTGCTTTTAGAAATGGCAGAGTTTACGAATCTTGCCTCTGAGCAGCTAGTCATTTGTATGCTCATATGGTGCTCTCATGTTCAGATGTCAGAAGGAGATGCCAGAGTGCAGGGCTTCCTTGTTCTGAAATTCTGTGCCATGAAAAACAGACTTCTGGGTACATATCTCTGTGAGCCTCAACAGGAGGCCAGAGAAAAGTCCAATCAGAGCAGCTGGTAGACCCCCAAAGAGTGAGTGTCATGGGAAATGCTCTGGGTTACTGGGGCGGGGGGATATGCTATGATGATCATTGTAGGACCCATCTGGCCTGCAGGCACAAAGCAAACTGAATGAGCATGTTCATGAGAACTTCTGTTCTTTATAGATGCCAAGAGGCTCTTATACTATTACTAGTATAATAAGAGTATTTTCTAGGAGATTCAAAATCTTCCAAATGGTTTGCATCAAACAGCCAGCTCTGACCCACATGTTTTCCTGTCAGTGGTACCCTGACAACTTGTCAGAAGAGGGAGCTGTTGACCTGTCCTTTACTGTGTAGTAGCTAGTCAGAAGGAGGCACTGCAATTTGTTGATGGATAATTGTGAAGTGGCACAGGGGGTCAATAGATTTTTCCCCCTAGCTTGGGGAGGGGGATATGCAAGCCTCCAAATAGTATTGGGCTGCATATCTCATCACCCCTTTATCATTGAGTGTGTTGCCTAGGGCTGATGGGAGTTACAATCCAACATCATCTGGAGATCCTCACTTTGCCCATCCCTTTTCTAATTGTCTGTAACCTCAGATTCTGACTTAGCTCCTGCTCCTCTGAGTAATTTACCAGACTAGTATCCCTCTTCCTGGACCTGCTTGCTAGCTGAGCTTACTGGTTTTGCCCACCTTACTTCACCCTTCCCAGCCTCCCTTGCTGATGACAAAAAACAGGCCTCTTACCTGCTTGATATGTTCATGATGACACTTCTAGATCAAAAGCCTTTGTTCCAACTGTAGAAGCTTCGCCCCATAGCAGTTTTGCTCCTCCACTTCACTGGTTCTGCTTTTGCTGTTCACATTAGACTTTTACTTGGCTGACACCTGAAGTCAGTCCAAGACTGACACTACCCACCCCATGTCAAAGGCTGGTCAAGTTATTTTGTCTCTCAAGGCAGAATATCCCCATAACTTCGTACTTGTTAAAATACAGTAATAAATAACCAACAATTTGCTGCCCTTCTGTGTTGTCCCATATCAGCTCCCAGAGGCAGCTATCACCCTACCTAATGTTAGGGCTAGTCCTACTGACACCATAGCTACAGAATGATCTCCCAAGCAGACCTGACTGGTGTCTTCGTTTTGTGTTTTTCAGCACCACCAAAATGTAAGCTGTTTCAGATTTCTATCCTTTTTAAAAGGGATTTCTAGGATGGATGATCTATGAGAGGCTGATTTAAGTTTAAAGGGGATGAAAAAGGCTTTAAAATAGCAAAGCACTGAATTCTGGGCACAGTAGCGGCCAGCTGACATCTCTTTCACAGTGATCCAACTGAAAATTCTCTCCTCAGGCAAGGGGAGAGTGAGGAGATCACCCACAAGCATTTGCAAACCTCGCCAAGCTCACCGGGAATGCGGTAGTCAATCAGGAGTGAACTAGAGGGAGACTGTGGGCAAATCCATCAAGCTTATCCTTATTAGACTCAAAGCCAGCAACCCAACTTCCTGTCTTAACTATTTTTTTTTACCATTTGAATTTAAGGGATAAAAAGGATAAAAAGAAACCTTCAACCCAGAGATGACATAAGCACTTTGGTGAGCTGCTGCCTTTCACATGGATGTGAGAGATATTGAGGATTACTTTAAAGAAGTTTTAAGACTGTAGACTGAAATCTGAAAGTCCAACAAAATTGTGTGAAATGGGGGGTGATGGGGCAGGAATTAAAGTTCAAAAGTGGATAAAGGACATAGCAACATGAACTGAGGAAAGTTACTTTTTAAAAATGGAAGTTTGTTCGGTTCCATATGCACGTTGCAAGTAAAAATGGATTAAAGAAAGAGATTGGAATTGTTTTGACTGTAATGGAGGAGTCCCTGTGGAGGCAAAAGTGTTAACTCTTTCTATGCCAACATTTTGTTTAATAGAAGAGTGACGAATATGCAATCCCTGTAAGATGAATGTGACATACCAATTTGGCAAGAGAATGTAAAATGATGAAAAGCTACCTTAAGAAGTTTAATACGAACTTTAGAAGTCAAAGATTTTGAGGACACAACAGGAGAATTAGAGGAATTATCCAGAGTTCAGATGGAAGAAGAGGACTAAGGAGTTAATTTGGGATATGAAGAAGTAACTTCAGATGGAGGTTTGCAGCCCAAACAAAATGCCTCTGAAGATTCAGAAATGATGCTGGAGGACTTAACTAGCGAGAATACTGGATGCATCAATGGGGACACAGTGGAGAGGAACAAGACTGAACACAGAGAGACAATGACATATTGGGGAGGCTTGGAAGGAAAATGATGATATTTGGTTGTTAATTAGATATTTGGAAGGGGGAAAATGAAGACAAAAAGAGTAAGGATAACAGGAATATTCCTCATGGATGGATATCCCACCCTCAGGTTTGGTGTAATTTGCTGATTAATGCCCAGTTTGTGTAACTGCAAAGGTTTGGTGAAAAGGTGAAATTTAAGTAGGACAAAGTAAAGAAATAAGGATTGACTTTTCTGGTTTAAGATGCTTATATGGGGCTTGTTGTTTGATAGTGATTTATCACAAAGAAAGTGGTCATAAAATAAAGTTTGTTGACTTAAGAAATTAAGTTTAACTAAAAGGTTATTTATGGTGATTTATTTATTTGGAATGGATAGGAATAAGAAAGTGAGTTATATTGAGTGTTAGATGAGGAAAACTAAAAAAAAGAAAAATGATTATCTTAAAGGATCTAGTGACTGATAAAAAATACAAGAGGAGTATAACCCTATCTAGCACAGATTGAATCCCTGGTTAGCTTTTCAATTGACCTATTTTGTCTGGATTAGGCTTCAGTTTGTTTGTTTTCATCCAGTCCATTACTGACAACAGATACTGGTTTAGCACCAAGACAGCTTCCTTGGAGTTAAATCAAAAGGGGAGACAGAGTTGAGTGCTATCTGCATATTAATGAAACTGAACCTCAGATGTCCAGACAACATCTCCCAGCAGCTTCGTGTATATGTCAAAGAACAAGGGGGAAAAGACAGAGCCCTGAGGGACACCATAGGGTACTTAAGATGAGTCTCTCAGCATCATCTTCTGGGTTCACCCCTTCACTGTGAAACAGTCCCATCCCAGAGAGATGGCCGGGAAGCATACCATGATCAATGGTATTGAAAGCTGCTGAGATGTCCAGCTGAAGCAACAGGGACACCCCCTGCCATCCAGTTCCATGGGAAGGTCATCCACCAAGCCAACTAAAGCCGTCTGTGTCAAAAACTGTGTGGTTTTTGGAATTTTCCCTGGAGTCAGATTAAAACTGCTAAAATTACTTGTTGCTTCCTTTGAGAAGAAAAATAGTCATGATTTACATCCCTACAGTTAACCTGTTTTTTTAAAGGAACACCTGCATATGACTAATGCAAATATATACCTCTAATCTACATCAGAGATGGAGAAAATGCCCAAATGTTCACTCTTTCTCACTTATGCTGGATTGGGCTGATGGCAGCTGCAGTCCAGCAACAGCTGGAAGGTCTTCCCTGCCTCCCAACCCTGCTCAATAACAAGCCTTGCATCTAGCTGGTAGGGGAATTTCTTTTGACTTTGAGTAGCCTTTGGCATTCCTGTCCATTGCTCTACAACTACAGAAAACAATGATGGCTTAAAAAAAAACCCAAGCCACTGGTAGCCCTGGTCTCTATTGTACCTTGGGGAACTGTAACTTTTACAATTTCCTCCCACACCCACAGCAAAACATTCTCAGAAGCAACTCTGAAATGTCAACCAAATGACATTTAAGTTTTCCTAAAAACCCTTACCTTATTGTTGCACTTTACAAATTGCCCTGAGCAGCTGGCCAAATCTCAGCACAATTTTTTTTTTAAAAAAAAAAAATCAGAGTAGCAGAGCATTTGCTATATGACATCAGTTTCATCAACTGCCATCTGCAACCAGCACACATGGTAGCCTACAGATGTTTCTGAAACATTAATCCTGTCGACAGAACTGTTGAGATACGACTGCTTTTAGTGTCTCTCAAGCCCCAAGGGGCAGGAAACATCATTCTGAGTTTCATTTCCCTTAACTGTGATGAAAATATTATTAACATGCATGTCTGTGGTGTGCTTGCAGAAGATAGGATTTCTCTTTGTTGCACGCCATGAAGTAGATTCCAAGTTTTGATCCTTTTTCACATGCAGAGTTAGTGACATAAGTAGATGTGGTTTCTTTGAAGGAAAATGTGAATGAGGCAAGCAGTGTTGCCATTATCCAGCCCCACCACAGCTCTCCCTCTCCTGCCACTGTCTGCAAGAGAGGCATTAGAAAAAAAATGAGTTGGGGGCATAGAAGGGGGAAAGTTTATTTCTAAGTGGGTGGGCTGTCATTGTCACATCAGCAGATGAAATGTCACTGTTGATAAAAAAAAATTTGGAGGCTGAACAAATGGGCTTGGTGGACAGATATAGTCAAATCTGCCCACTCTTGCACTATCTAGATGATAATACATGGATGCATTTGTTTATTGCAAAAGATGCCTTTTCTTCAAGTAAGGACAGGAGTCCACAAATGGAGGATCAAATAGGAGATGAGCTACATGTGTGTAGGGGGAAGTGCTTGCCCTCCCAGAACTGTTATTGCTGCTAAATACACACACACACACACACACACACACACACGCATGCATGCCCCATCTCATTTTGTATGTAGTGCATACCCTGATATCAACATCAGCAGATCTTCATGCAACAAGGGTCTTATTGAACGTTAGATCATGGTGGTTGCCTCAGACCAACCTGGCTGTGCTGGTGTTTTGTGTGTTTCTTTTTTAAAGGTTGCTTTCCTTTTCCTAGCTTGCTATGAGGTCAAGCAGCACGGATAAGGTCATTCCCATCCCACCATTATCTGAGATATGAACAAGGTTCTTTCGTAGTCCCTAATCTTCTTTCCTCATCCTCAACATCAGCACGCTCAATGAAACGCACTGACTTATTCATTTCACTGATTACCTCACGCTTCCTTTTGCCAACCGTCATTCTTCTTTACCAATAGGATGATTTAGCAGAAATGCTGCAACTGAATTTTCAGCCAAATCATCTGCCTCTTGCTGTCATTCTCTCTCTCTCTCTCTCTTTCTGTTTTCTGGGCTCCTTCCAACCCTTGTATAATATCAGGAAAAAGGAAACCAAATGCTGATGTGACTTCTCAGATAAAAGCAATGGGTTGTGTCCCCACTGCCTTCATTTCCCAAATTGCCTGCCATTCCAGTCTGTTGTGCTCTGGAAGTGGAGAGTGGATACAGTGCCCTTGGATCCTACACTCTACCTGAGCCTCTTTCCTAAGGCTTTGATCTTCTTTCCTGGCCTACTAGATTCCAGCACCCAGCAGCTTCCTTTAGCTTTTCCTCGTGGCCTAACTCTATTGTTCAGCCTCTGTTCCAGGTGTTGCTTCCCTCAGTTTACTGTACATAAACTGTGTTCAAGTTGCTGATAATGAGGGACCAATCTGAACTAGAACAAAATTAAATTGTTAACTTTAGGTCCATTCTGAATTAGGACAAACTCAGCCCAAATTAGTCCCGATAACATATCAGAATTTGCAGTTTCACTTCTCTGATCATCAGCTGCATAGGCATGACAAACAGGTTAATGGAACCTTTGGAAAAGAATGGGTTTACACTTTTGGGCTTTTTCAGTCTACATCATATGATTTTTTTCAAGGAAACAACCAAGGACACAATGTCCTTATACAGCAATTGTAAAGAAGTGTCTTGAGTCAAAAAGAGGTTTTGTGGAAATGGAAACCAGGCCTGTGTCCTTCAGAAATCAAGAGTCCTCTGATCACTACTTGGGTGAGGAACAAATAAGAAACAATACTATTGAGCCCTTTTATATCATCACTGTCTATTTATTGCAATCCACAGATCTAACAAAAAAGAACTCAAGGATGAAATGGAAAGGGGACAAAACATCCAGAAGGAAAAATCAGAGCAGTAAAACAATTACAATTAACTTTTCTCTAATATACAATGAGCTCTAATCCCGGCCACCTCTTTGAGAAATGTAGCAATAGTCAGGGTCACTTTTGGCGACTTATCCTCCAACAGGAACCTGATAAAATTGAACTTTCTCAATAATGGAGTAATTTTATGCTGACAGGCCCGATTATAATAGTTACAGGACAAAAGAACATGCTTCATCGACTGAACTTCCGTATGATTGCGAGGGCACTGTCTTTTAAAATAAGGGACACCAGTAAGTCTGCCTTGAAGTAATTCAGTAGGCAAGACATCACATCTGGCCTGAGGAAAAAAAATCTGAGGTACTTAGCTACTGACAGGTTCTTTATATAGTCAGCTAACTGAAAAGGCCCAGTGTAATGAACATGCATTGCACTAGGAGAGCAAGGTATGTATGAGAGAGAGTGCAAATTGCAAAAAGCTAAGTCCCACCGTCTTTGTTTGAGGGCAATATTCAGCCCCAGATTGTAGAGAAGTGAGGAAGAGAGATTGATTGAAGCTGCTTTTTTGCAAGAAGCCTGGACAAACCCTTTATATTGTTTGGATGCATGGTTCCATCCCGACCCACTCTGTACCCTAGCTCAAAAACAGCGGGGAAGACTTCACACATGTATTATGTGAATTGTTTGTTTGTTTGTTTGTTTGGAAAGACACGAGTACACACAAGCCAAGAAGAGACTGAAGTAAACAAATAACTCCCTCAAGACTTATTGCACCAGGCTGACCAAGAGAGGTAGCCAAAACTATTGACTTTGTATCCAGGTCTGTCAGAATGAAAAGTCTGTGAATTCATACATGGTGTTGTTCACAGCACATTCTTGGGGAATCATATCAGATTTTATTTTATTATTGCTATTAAAGTTACTTTTCCCTGTGCTTATCAGGGGGGAGGACCCATGATTTTGACATTCCTGCTTTCCTTTGAACTTAGTTCAACTGTGGCCATTTCTGCACTAGCCTGTTATAGCACTATGATTCCACTTGCAACATCCTATGGAATCCAGAGGTTTGCAGTTTCAGGAGGGGCTGGCCAGGCCCTCCCTAAACTGCAAACCCCAGGGTTCCATAGGATGTTGAAAGTGGAATCATAGCACTGTAACAGGCTAGTGCGGAAATGGCCTGTATCAAGGCTTTGAAGATCTATCAGTCAGTGTAAAGGGAGCAAATTTGCTCTCTTTATGCCTATGAATTGGTTGGACTCTTGATTTAGCCTGAGATGATGCCAGAGGAGTGGGAAAAAACAAAATGGCATGTTTGTTTCTAACTCCTCGCTTTTGTGCAGCAGTTCTAGGCAGAAATAATTGCAACTATTTAAATGAAGGGATTAGAACACTTTACTTGTAAAAGACAACAATAAAATTATTGACAGCATGACCAAAAGAGAATTTTTCTCCCTCTCTCAAAAAAAATTCAATGCAGGGTCACCAAAGGAAGCTGACAATAGAGTCTGAGAACAGACAAAAGAAAAGTGCCTCTTTAAACATATCTCACATAGAAGTGATGCTCATCAGGGGCACAGATTGATTTAACATATTGAAAAAAATTGTGGAGACTAAACCTATCAGAATGGTCATGATTACAAGATGGAATCTCCCTATACAGTGGCAGTTTACCTCTAAATACCAGAGGGTAGAGATAAACAACAGGGAAAGGTTATTTGCTTCATAACCCATTGATAATGAAAAGAAAGTGATCTCTGTGTGCTTATTTTTTTTTTAGAAATATTTTTATTAAAGTTTAAAGTGAAAATTAAAAAAAACCCATCCCCACTTCCAAGCTTTTTTCTTTTCTTCCAGTTGAGTCTGCTTATTTACATTCCATTCATACATGGTTTCTCTTCAAAAGGTAATCTTACATTGTTAGGTCTTACATCGTTACATTGCTGCTTTGTTACATTGCCTTATTACATTGTTGCCTTGTATTATATACAATCTTGCTTTATTCTTTTCCTTTTCTTATTACTATATCTTTATCCAGTTTAAGACTTCTCTCCATTCCCTTTCAAAGTTCTGGATAGACTTATTTTTCAGTGAAAATGTTAACTTTTCTATCTCTATCATATCCAGAACTTTTAATTTCTATTCTTTTATATCAACATAGTTCCTTTCTTTCCAATATTGTGCATATATCAATTTTGCCGTAGTTATCAAATACAACGTCTTCTGATGACATCTTATCTCTCTTTGTTGTCCCAACAGATCTAACAAATAAAACTCTGGCTTCATTTCAAAATTTAAATTGTAAATTCTTTGAATTTCATCATGTATTTCCTTCCAAAATTTCCGATCTCCATGTGCTTATTGATGGTCTAAATTTATTCTTTTTAAAGAAGCCCAGTGTGTTTTGGCCTATACACAAACAGACTGACCTTCTTCAAGGGCTATGTCAAAAATAAAGACAAATACATGTACTAACTTAAAATCGTTTGCAAAACCAAAAGACATAACCAAAAATATTTACTTATAAATTGCCACAGTAAAATATACTAGATCAGTGTTAGATTATCTACATACCATTAATTAAACAGCAAAAATTTCTGGAGTTGCAAATATACTCTTTCCATCAGCTGGACTGATAAGCAAAAAAAAAAAAATAGTCTCATTTTTTTTTAAAAAAATATACATTTTGTCAGATGGTCAGAAATAAGGGAGGGCCTAGAGAATGTGGTGTAACCAATTTCAAAGTCATCTGATACAATCTGGCTGGAAAATTACCATGCTTTTTGGTTTTTTATGTGTGGGTTGAAGTGGCCTTACGTTAATGAAAGGAGATCCAGATCTTTGTTGAGACCTCCTAGCATCAAAGATTTCAGCTTTAAAATCCATTCCACTTCCTTTCTTATCAGAACTTTTTCATCATTAGTAACAATATTTTTCAGCACCCAAAACCTGATATCTGATGGAGAGTGTTGTAGTTTCTCAAAATGACTGGCCTAAGAGAATTAAGGATCTAAGCACTTATATTTTGTGAATAGACTGAACTGTATTTTTATTTGCAGGAGGGAACTGGATTTTAAGCAGGAGAAATTACAGAGTGAGAAAGCGCAGACATTATCTGCTTGATGTTTATAATTGATGCCTTGCCAAACTTGAAAGAAGAGAGTTAACTCTAAAACTGCTGGACTGAATCAAAGCTGGAACCTTCCCAGGAGCATTGGTGGTGGATTACACTTGGAATTCCTAAATCTGAAGAGGAATATTATAGTGACCCTGAGGAATGAGATCTGTGAAATTAAGGAGCTGTCAGGAAATGCAAAACAAGAGGGGATACAGAATTTAACAACATGGAAGTGAAAGAGGACAAAAATCATATGGAGGGACAACCTCAAGCCAAGATAATGGTGGGAGATACTGTGTTGAAGGAGATGTTTGACCAAGGAGCTTTGTTTTGTGAAACGGGTATCATAGTCCAAGGTGGGGGAAAGGGGGCTACAAAATTGATTTGTAATCAAATTACTTGGATTGTTGAACAAATCTGGATTGATTTAGCCTGTATGAATGAAGGTGATGGGGAAAAGATGATGAAAAAAGTGTTGTCTCAGGACAAATACTGTAAAATACCAAGTGGGAACAACTCAAAATAGTAGTAAACGAGAAGGTCTATTTATGAATGGGACCCCATCTTCAATGCTGTCATTCTTGCCTTGCTAATACTTTCTGTGGAAAGTATACTCATCTGTGGAAATAGCCTAACACCATCAAAAGGTAAGTCTTCAATATGCTTATGGCTATCTTCTGACAAGCCAGTTGTATGGAGTCAGGCATATCTCCTTAACGCTAAGGTTCCTGCCATGACTTTTGATTTGAATCCACAGAAAGTTGGGAAGATTGGATCTGTTGTGTGGTTAGCATTACCACTTTGTGCTGTAATTGTAGCGCAGTTGCTTTTTGTTCATCTGGTAGGGAAGATGATATGGTCCAAGAGTCAGTGCTGATATGCCCCCATGCTGGCTTGATGGCTTGCTACTTTAATTGCCAACACAGAAGAAGAAGAATACAAATGTCTTCCAAAACTATCTGATCTTCTGCCTTCCCAATTTGGAGGTATGGATTGCATTTTTCTATTACCTTTGGTTTGATCAGCTTCCACCACAGTCAAATTTAGATTCAGGTGTGTAGGCAAAAATTAACTTCTTCCTGTTTAGTCCTATATAGGTGCTCTATTCTCTTCAAGGCTGAAGAAAGAAAAGCTGTTTTTTTCCCATGACTGTTTTATCAACTCCAAAACAACTTGCAGCATAGGAACTGTTGCAGGAATTGGAACTGGATTACAGGGTCAGATAATGGAGATGAGAGATCCAGAGACATCCAAGCCTATTATCTTAGCCATTCTAGACACTACAGCAACAAAGAGCTTCATACCTTCTGGTGGTGATGGAGGAGATGTCTCTTCTATGGCTGTTGGTCATGCTGTATGTGGAGATGGTGATCCAGGGAATGAAGACTCAGTTACATAGTCACTTTCTGAAATGTCTATTACCTTCTTCGTCTCTGAGGAAGCCAAAGTACCTCATGTTGTTGTTGGTAGTGCTGATACTGCTGATAATGGTATAGAGCAGTGGTTCTCAACCTGTGGGCCCCCAGATGTTTTTGGACTTCAGCTCCCAGAAGCCCTGAGCATTGACCATAGTGGCTGGGGCTTCTGGGAGCTGAAGTCCACAAACATCTGGGGACCCACAGGTTGAGAACCACTGGTATAGAGAGCTGTGAAGCATGTATTGTTGAAAGTTGTGTAGGAGGCACAGTGGTAATAGTGGTGGAAGGAGTTGTTATGATGGGTGCAGATGATGCCAAGATTGTAGATATTCATAACACTGGTAGCACAGGGGATATTGGCTGTGTATGCACTGTCAAATTTGTCACTACTGAAGGTCCAGTGCTGGTGGAGATGGAGGTGGCCTTGAAATTGTTCCTGTTGTTCTTGGCAGTGGAGATCTCACACAGTATCTTCGTGAACAGTGAATGTAAGGTACCAATAAATGTGGAGAATGATGTCTCAGAGTCCTCGATCTTGAACAAGTTTGGTATCGATGAGGCAAATAAGGGACAGGTAGTAGTACTCTCTAACATATCTTTTTCTGTATGAATGGGATTAAGATTGATCTAATGCAGGTCTCTCTTTCCATGAATGCTCATGACGGTAGCTCTTCAAATAGGAGACTGATGTGAATAGAGAGTCCTCCCTGTATCTTTAGTGTTGATGTGAAGGTCAGGAAGCAGCATATGAAAGTTCCCTTTGAAAGCCTGATCTATCTCTTTGTGGAGAACAAGAAGATGGTCTGGAAGATCAATGTATTAGAGATTGTCTAGTAACAAGAATAGTTGACCTGATATTATTAGTTTGCTACATGTTGTAATAGATGGTTGTGAGATATCTCTTGGTATCTATGTTAGTACTGTAGCAGCAATTGCAGGGTCCATCGCTGTTGTATGAACAGTGTGTTGAGCATGCCTAGGCAGTGGTGGCTTCTTCTGCTGCTGCCACCACTGCTGCTGCTTCTTCTTCCTCTTTCTCTTTAGTGCGAGACTCAACAGTTTCTGATGTCAGAGAGGCATATCTCTCATGACCCTCCAATCTAGAATTATGGCTTGGTGATGCCAGTGTCACCACTATCCCTGACTCTGTTATCAGTGGAGTATGTTGGGATGAAATGTGAGTCTCAGGAGCTCTAGGCGATGCTGTTGCCATTACTGAAGCTGTCAATATTGAGAGATCTGACACCAAAGATGATGTTGAGAGTGGGTATCAACAATAGACAGTTGGATGTTTAAGAAGTGTCCTCACAGGAATTGTGTTTTTTTTTTAACTTGTGTTTTGACAGTTGAGATAAAGGCTGAGAAGAAGCTGGTCTCTCTATTGCTTCAAGCACCCTTTCTAGACAATATGACTTCAGACTAACCACTTGATTTTTCAGTGCGTGGGGTTTGAATATTTGGCAAATAGAGGACTCTTGTGTACTATGCTTCTTTCCCTGGCAAAACAAGCACTCTGTGTGTGTGTCTAAAAATGCAACTTTACACATACAGGTGACACACCATTTAAATAAAGCAAAAGAGGCCATAATAAGGGATAAAAGGTCCATTAAGGAAAGGGTTGGGTGGGGAGGGGAGAGGAGAAACGGAAAAAAGATATAGCAAAGTGTGTGTGTGTGTGTGTTTGTTAAGTCCAAAGGAAAGAAGGTAGTATTTAGAATTATTTAAATTAGGTTAGATAATCTGAAGACAGAAAAAGGGGCTAGCTACTTAACAAGAGAAAGACTAGTGGCATGCATCTCTTTCAGCAGATAAAAAGAAACTGAGGTAATGCAGATAAAAAGGAACTTGAGCTTGGTGGGCTCAAGCATGCTGGACGTTGCAGTGGGGGAGGTGATAGGGCCAAACTACTTGGCTCTAGAAAGTTCCAAATTAGGCTTATGTGCAGGTAAAAACCCAATTGTGTGAGGCACAGAGACCATGAAGAAGAATGGGATGACCCTGCAAGGGAGAGCAGGGAATGAGGAGGAGGATGTATTTCTTCTCTCCTGTTCAAAGTGGCAATTGTAGGGTGGTTCCAGCCTCCTCCTGTGTATAATGACCTCACATCTGTGCCACCCAGTTAATCTCCCTCCTCCAGGTTTAGAGGCGTTATTTTATTTATAAAATTTGTGGATTCCTGTATATAGGATAGAATTAAGGACAATAAAGATTTTTAAAAATGATCTACAATTTATGCCAGTTCGAAGACTGAGCCACAAGCTGACATTATTGGGGGAGCTGGAGGGATAAATGTTTCCTTTTTTCCCCCAGTGTATCTAAAAAAGAGATGTCCTGGGATTAGATTTTAGTAAAAAGGAAAAGAAAAGGTCACATCTGAACAAAAAAAAAAAGGGCTCTTCATCAGAGAATGTTTTACTGTACTATAAGGAAAGGATATCCAGCACATGAAAAGGTTAACAAAATCCTACAAGAGGCTACCAGCAGGAGCAATGCCCTTCACAAAGCCATTAAGATACAGACTGAAGAGCATAGTATCTGTAAGAGCAGGAGTAAAAGCTGATTTTACAACATGAACAATCTCACACAAATGAATATATCTACCTTTTAACTAAAAGCTTAAAACAGCTTTTCAGGGATTGGCTGTGGCTCCCAGTTGACTACAGTTTTCTGCTGTGTGATATATGAAATGGCCCATATCATCTGTAATGTGAGGCAGTATAGAAAATAGGAAGCATTCCTTTTTACATCACAAACACATTCCTTATTTTAACCTCAAACCAAAGAAGCATCAGTTGTGAGAGCAATTTTCATGCTGACAAACCAAAGATTTTCGACTTAAGTCTCTCTTTCCATGCTATAATTTATTTTCACATTTATACTGGCCAAAGCTTCAGATAAAGAACCATGTAAGGAAAAGATTCCCACCAACCCAACTGTCAGTTTTCTGAAATGATGTCAGATCTGCACTCATCCGAGCCCTGCCTCTTGCAAGATGATGTGTAAAGGGAAACACGAAGCTGGCTTGTGATCAGGAAACATCTGGCCAACCTTTTAATTCTCAAGCAGGTCACTGGTAATTTTCAGAGTTAGTGGAAAAGAAAAGTGTGGGAAGATGGAGGCAGAGTTCTCCAATATCACACTGTTTAGAAGTCAGCTACAGAGCTTTAGAAGGTATGAGGAAATCTCTTCCTTTTTGCTGCTTTTGGGTGGTGGTGGGGTTTGCTTACAAACTGCAGCATGTGGTCCTAATTTTGAATATCCAGTACAGCATATAATGCCTTAGATTGAACTGTAAGATGAATGGGAAACAGAGCCCTGCAAGACTGGTAAAGAAATGGCTCTTCCAAAGCTATTTAATGATATTATCATCTCTATGCCTCATAGAATGAAGATTAGAAAAGAAAGAACAATTCTCCTAGGTGAGTCATGGGTTCCAATGTTTTATCAGATCTGTGGATAAAAGTATATACCAAATCACTGATTACTGAAAAGGGAAATTAATGGAATGTGTGAAGTATATAGCAGGACTGTACAACCTGTGATGCGTTAGGCCAAACTCAGCTCATCAGCCACATTTAGTTCAATTAACCTCATTTATATTGGTCAGCAGAAATCTCAAGGGCTGCGGCAGGGAGGCAGACATGGATGTCCATCTTTTGGCAGGCTACAATGCATGGCTGATGGGCTACATTTTCCTTGGTGGATAATATACTTACAAGCCTCATTAAAAAGGCAACATGTTTCAGTGCTTATTATAGACAACTTCATTAAATGAGGAAGTGTGTGGGAACAGTTGCCAACAATGCATTATCTACTATTGCCACATAATACCAACACCAGAATGTCATCTCCATGGAAGAGGCTTTCCTATTCTATCTTTAATTCAGCAAGGCTAAAGGGACTGAATAGAACTCTTTCCGTTAAGTACAATTTAGATGCATCACAGATTATAGCTGGGGATACAGGAACCAGTTCCAAAGCTGTTAAACATGTTGAATGTTAAGGGGTCAGACTTCTAACTGAAGACAAAGGGAAGCTTAAAATACATTCACTGAAACTGGTGTTGTATGTGTAGCTGGGGTAGTATTAATAAAAATCAGTAGCCATTATATTTTTTTCAAAGAGAGAAGGCATTCTAGTGATAACTAGTATATCAAGTAAAGCATCATGGAAGTGTACAGAAGGAAGTACACAATGTGGCCTATGTGCTAACAGTAAATCACAGGAAATGGCTAGCTCTGCTACTGAGGCAAAGCAGAGAGAAACCTGGTCACAAAATAATCTGTCCAAGCATTTCCCATGGGAAGTAATGATTTTAGTGTCTGTCTCACACTGAAATCATTGCCTCACATGCTGAGAGCCATTGTGGTGTAGTGGTGGCTGGATGACTGCAGGCAAATCACGCTTTCTCAGCCTCAGAGGAAGCCAAAGTTAAACCCTCTCGGAAGAAATCTTGCAAAGAAAACCCCTTGACAGGTTCATCTTAGGGCTGTCATAACTCAGAAATGACCTGAAGGCAACAACAACAACTCAGAGAATATGAGAAATGCTAGGGCTATGATTATTAATTAAACACAATGGGCTGAATCCAGACTTAATTATATTGAACTACATGGACTTTAAGTCAGTTTCACCCAAATCACACTCTCGTAGCCTGTGGAACAACAGATCCATCATAAACAATAAGGATTATCTTTTGTCTGGGAAGTAACTGAGGCACGTACTTGTCCAATTTTGTTGTATGAATTTCAGATTAACATGATGATGTGGACAAGTCGCTTATAAAGGTGAGGCCAGCCACTTATATCTGCTAGACCCGTGTCCATCTTGGCTAATTAAAGCTGCCAGCGGAGGACTGGCCAATTGGGCAGTGGAGACTGTAAATGCTTCTTTGAAAGAGGGCTACATTCCAACTTCTCTAAAAGAAATAATTCTAAGGTCTTTGTTGAAGAAAACTTTAATTGGATCCTACCTCCCTAGTCTCTAATCTTTCCTTTCTAAGTAAGGTCCTAGAGTGAGTGGTGGCAACATAACTCTAGGCTTTCTTGGATGAAATGGATGACCTGGACCAACTCTAATCTGAGTTCAGGCCTGGTTATGGGACAAAAACAGCCTTGGTCCCCTTCGTGGATGACCTAAACTGGGAGCTTGACAAGGGAGTGAGTCCCTATTGGTCCTCTTGGATCCTTCAGCAGCATTTGATAACATTGGCCATAGTATCCTTATGCACCATCTGACTGATATGGGACTTAGGGGCATTGCTTTGTAATGGTTCCTGTCTTTCTTGGTTAAACATTCCCAGAGGGTGGTGCTGGGTGACTGTGGTTCAGCTTTTTGGCCATTTGACTGTGGGGTTCCACAGGGATCAATACTCTCCCTTATGCTTTTCAATATCTACATGAAGCTGCTGGAAGAGGATATCCAGAGCTTTGGGCTCTATCTTTCCTTTACAACTGATGCCAAGGAGGCTGTGGCAGCACTAAATTGTTGTCTGGATACAGTAAAGTACAGGATAGGTGAACAGACTGAGATTTAATCTAGACAAGACAGAAGTGCTACAGATAAGAAAGCCAGCCTGGGATTGGGATCACAGCTGTTCTGGATGGGGTTGCTGTCCCTCTGAAAGATCAGGTTCATAGGTTGGGGGTGCTCTTGGATCCAGCACTGGAAAGCTGGGTTGCCGTGGTGGCCAGGAGCACATTTGTTCAGGTTTGGCTGGAGCACCCCCTTTCTTGGCTTCAGTGGTTCTGGCTTCAGTGGTTCAGTGGTTCACGCCTTACTTACTTCTCAATTAGACTACTGTAATGCACTCTATGTGGGGCTACCCTTGAAAAAATTTTTTAGAAGCAGCTAGCTAGTTTTTCAGAAGCTGCAGCTAGTCCAGCATCTGGACTAGTGTCTGGTGTGCATTTTAGAGATCATATAACACCAGTCCTGCAAGAACTGCACTGGCTTCTAATTTACTTCTGAGCTCAATTCAAGGTGCTGGTGCTGACCTACAAAGCCCTAAATGACTTGGGGCCAAGATATCTGAAAGATTGCCTCTTCTCATATGAGACTGTGAGAAATTTGAGATCTTCAGAGGAGACCCTGTTGCATGTCCCAACACCTCAAGAAGTTAGGTTGGCAGGTATATGTAGCATAGCTTTCTCTGTAGCAGCACTTTGACTGTGGAACTCCCTACCCAAGAAATTAGCCTTGCCCCATCTTTTTTAAGCCTTTGGCAGGTAGCCAAAATGGTATTGTTCTGTATGGCATTCAGTGTTTGAAACAGCTGTTTTTACTGTTTCAAAATTGGATTTGAGGATGGTTTTTAGACTGATTTTAGCAGTTTTAAAAGAGTATTTTAATGTGTTTTAAAAATGTATTTATCTTTGTATTGTTCTACTTGGTTTGTATTTGTTCATTGTTTAAGGAGTCCTTGTAGGCTGGGAAACAATACAGAAATACTTTAAAGGAATAACTAAACTTGTAGTTGCGTACATGAATCTGATATAATTCATTACCTCATGGGTATTTGATGCATTCATGTAGGACAGGAGATTTCGAAGCAAAAATAAAATCAAACGCTACATATCTAGGACAGTCTTCCCTAATGTGGTGCCCTCCAGACCTGCTGAACTGTAACTACCACTCTCCCTGTCTGTTGGCCATGCTGACATTGGCTGATAGGCAATGTAGTTCAAAACACCAGGTGGACACCAGGCTGAGGGTGACCTAGGGTATTAGCTACTTTTGTATGTCTGCAGCTCTTCAGAACTAAGAAAGCAGAAATATGATAAGACTATCCCACTGCAACTATTATGTGATCTTTCTGAGAGATTGTGGGCCTGTGTAATCCAAAACTTCTGAACACTGCAAATGCAAGTGGAAATATAAAAAGAAAGCTGTTTTCCATTGCCATTTGTTCCAGTTCCAGAAGCAGAAAACAAGTTGTAATGATATGCACAAAACAACAGATATCAGATTTGGAAGCATGCTACACAGTGAAAGTCAAGGCCACTGTATGATACAGTGAGTGCCTTCCAAACTGCTCAGTGTTTTTAATCTCTTCAGATAAAGAACAGAACATCTGAAATTCTTCCCACAGGGGGCCTAATCCAGAGAACACTGATCTTTCTACTGAGATTAATGGGACTTAGTCACAAATAATTTATCCTGCTGATTTTAATGGAACTTCTATAACCTTCATTGGACTGTGACCAATGACTAATTGGTCCAACGAAAGATCTTATCTCAGTTGCTCAATGAAAATCTTGTCTGCTTTTAACTATTTTAAAGGAGATATCTCTTAAAACAGTTCCTTGAAAGATAAAAGCAGACAAGATTGTCATGGAGCAATTGAGATCATATCTTTTCTTGGACCAATTAGGCACCACATGATCAGTGTAAGATCTAACTCCTACTGAACAAGACAAACAAAAGGCTTTTATTTTACAGTTTTGCATGCTACTCCCCCTTAAATATAGCTTGTGTTGGGAAGAAATCAAAAGCAGAATCTTGATGCAATGTGGGTTTCCTTATTAATTCCAAGAGAGGGAGTAGCTCTGCATGCAGGACTGTCTTGGACACAGAGCTTTCTCTCCACTGCACTGGCCCCAGAGGCCCATGGGGAGAGAGGAAATGTATATGCACATCAGAACCCTAGTGTTCAAAGAAGATCATTAGACTGGGTGGGATCCACATCCTTAACATGTTGATCTAATCTCTGAAAGCCATCAAAAAATTTTTTTTAAAGGAACCACATCAAACAGGTGGAAAATGAAAAACAAAAAGTTTAATATGTTCCACTTCACATGCTTGGGAACTTACATGGCTCATGATTACCATCCCAAAAGGCAGATGTAACTCAATGATGTGTCCTGTTTGACTATCCATTCAAGTATCCAGCTTTGGAGTGCACATCTTTAATCCATCCATTAGGATTGAATTCATGGAGAAGTTAATCTCTTGCGATAACTATGGCAAGCTTTTTGCATGTCTTTCAAGAAGTTAGGCACTCCAGTCTGTAAGAAGAATGGCACAGCTGTTACCCTTCTATATATTATGACCTAGGAAGCAATGGCCAATTTTTAATAGATTTTGTGATTTTTTTGCTACATTCATCTATCCCCTACCCAGCTCATACAACAGAAACCCAAAGATATAACCCCACTGCCCTGGCTTAATCAAGCCTTGTGTGTGAGTATTGGGGAAGGGGTGCTCATATTTAGTGCACACCATCTTTCTTAATCCTTGTGAAACATACTCGGTGAAACACTGTAATCTCTTGTAGTGCAAAACATAGCCACTATTTTTAATGTCTTTCAAAATATGTAGATTTAATAGTAGACGGCACCTTAGAACCAAAGTGCACATAAACCCAAAGACACATGAAGGTCTTAGATCAAGGATCTTCACCATTTTTCAAGGAAAAACCACTTTGGTTCAGGCACTGTTTCTCTGAGGTCATGTGAGAGGGAGTTTTTATAAGACATGAAGGGGCTCCCCTCCCTTCCTATCACTTCAGGCAAAAAGGTATAACTGGTTATTCAGCAAGTCACCAGGCCGGCCAATTCCTAAAGGCTCACTCAGTCTTCTGCAGACTGGAGTAGTTCTTTGCTTCATCACTGAGTGCCTCTCCTCTACTTCGTGTTCATACTTCTGTGCCCTCTCCTCCTCTTGCAATCAATTTCCCTTAACTTCCAACCCCTGCTCAGTATAACCAATCATGTTGCTCTGAGAGACTCTTTCCTCACCACAACTGATTGGCTGCTTTGTCCCCGGACACCCCCACTGCCTTAGAGATAACAGGCCAGAGGTCTTCCCTTGTCCCTTTCTGTAGCCCAGATCCCAGCAGATGGCTCATCGTGGAAATCAACAGAGGTATATCTGGGGGGGGCAAGTAGGGCATGTGCCCTGGGCGCCAATGCCAGGGAGCCAGAAAAAAACAGTGCCAGAAGTGGCAGAGGAAGAGGAGGAGGAGGAGGAGGAGGAGAAGGAAGCAGCCCAGCAGGTAGGGGCACAACTTCCATGCTTGTCCTGGTGCTGTTTATGCTATGATACACCTCTGGAAATCAATAACAAAGTAAAACTACAAAACCCCAGCTGTGAGTGAACAGCTTTTACAGAAAGAGAACTGTAATGTCAGTGAGAGTGAAGAGGCAGACAGTCACACCTGAGCTGTCTGGAAGTCACCAGTGACCTTCATCTGTGCCTTAGAGGAAGAGTTACAGTCTTATCTTCTCAGGGAAGGGGTGTAATGACATGGGCCATTTCTGCACTACACTGTTCCAGTCCAATTATTCTACTTTCAACATCCTATGGACTTCTGGGCTTTGTAGTTTACTGAGGCCAAAGAGCTCTGGCTGAGAATTCTAAAGGCCCTTCCCTACACTGCAAACTCCAGGATTCCCTAGGATGTTGAAAGTGGAATAAAATAGCACTAGAACAGTGTAGTGTGGAAACAGCCATGGATTTTTGTAGAAAAGGATGTTTTGGTTATTAGAGAAATTAAAGTAAAATATGGTTATGTATGTGATAGGTTTGGCACAGGGTCACCATAAATCAGAAATGACTTGAAGGCACGCAACAGCAACAAGGTAAGGAATAGTATAAAGAATAAGGCGAGTATCTGTTGGGAGGGAGGGAGGGGATGGAAGGTTGGGAGTGACAGCTGACTGGGTGCATGCCGGAAGGGATTTTAAAAGGCTGGCGTGTACGATAACAAGTGAGATATAAAAATTTTCAAAATTTGGAATATGAGAGAGATATTCAAGTTGATTAGCTAGTTAGAGTCAGTCAGGATTTAGATGTGTTAAGTAATCTTTTGACCATCTGTTGAACTTCTGTTTTAATAAAATAGTACATCTTTGTGCCTCTGAGAACACTACAACCGTGTTGTTGGGTGTGGATGAGATCAGACGCAATGGTTCACAAGTGGTGGTGTCCCGTGGTGCAGTTAGACAAATAAAATCTCTCACACAGGAACCATGAGAGCACCTAAAGGTCCCCATATTTGATGCCCTAGTGGTGTGACAGGTGGAGGTCCTCGCATTTGTTGGCAAAGGTTGGACAGGTGGATGACCCACACAAGATATAATGACAAACAGATGAAAAAGTGCAAACAAAAAATGCTAGACAAATTCACAAATTCACAGATGAAATCAAGAACTATTGGCTAATCTCATTTGAATTTCTACAAAAGCATTTTCTGCACAAGTGCTGAGTGTGTTATGTGGGTTGGGTAATTCAGCAAGAGGTTACCGCAGACAAATACTGTTGGGAGAATATGCAGCTGACACATAGAAAAAACAAACCAGAGGGCAGGACAGGAAATTAGAAAAAAAAAAGTATCATTACACTGATTGATTTCTATGTTAAAAAGGTTTTTGGAATCAGTGTCACACTCTAGCAAGCACATGGCAGTGGGGAATGAACAGAAACAAAGAAATCTGGATTGTTGCTCTAGGCTCTTCTCTTCCTTTTCCAGGCCATAATTTTCGCAATAGAGAATCGAATTAGTTGAATCATTGGTATAATGCATTGAGTTGCCTCCCTAGAGATTCTAGTCCCCTGCTTACCTTGGTTGCCCAGTTGACAAGCCAGGAAGGAAGCTTGCCACCAGGGTCATCAAAATAGGACATGAAGACTTTAAAATAAAAAAGAGAGAAATAAATAAAATGTATGCAGTGAGTTTTCTTTTAAAAATGAAAGTTACTTCTTTTAAGTCCATTTGGTGGGCACCTTAGTAGTGCATTATTTTCAGACTAAGGATATTTCCAGTTGTGTCTGAATCCTCTACAAAATTCCGTGAAGGAAGCAGGGCAATGATCTTATAAAACCTTCATCTGAAACCACTCTAGGCTTCTAGGCTACTTTTAAGAACCAGGGATATCTAGGACTTGCTTCTTTATTGCCACAGAATTTGCCATTGTGCCATCCTATGGTAACACTTTATTTCTGAACAGCCTTTATATATGCATGCATTTTTTCCTTCTCATCCCCAAAACTCTTTCTTCTCTTTCTGCTCACCGGCACAATATTTTACACATCCCAGTGCTGATCCAAGTAAGTTCACAATTAATTGCACACTATCTGTTCCCAGGGCAAAAGCTGCAAACAGCCAAGGTTAATTTTTTCCCACTGCTACCTCATCAGCAAATTCATATATGTTCCTAGACTGTAGAAGCACACTGATAAGTGCTTTGAAAATCTTTGTAAATTTCATCTCCAGTGGGAAAGAGTACATTTCAGCAAAGTAAGAAGAAATGCTTCTAGATGAGTTTCACCACTGCTGTTTGCAGCAATGCTCATGATTCCCTGCAGATAGTTACCTAACTAATCCCATTTTCTTTTCCACCATGCACTATGGTTAAGAGACTGAGCATGCAGTAGCCAATGAATTTTCCCTCAACAGAAACTGAATTTGAAGGAATCTGACAGAACAAGAGTGTGGGATGCTTGTCCCCATCAGCAAAACTACAGCACCTGCATCAAAAGTCAATCTGGAAGATTACTGTGGCATTCTGTTTAAAACGATAAAACGTTTCTAGTCTTAGAGTCATAAGACAAATCCTGCTGCATCAGACCAAAGGCCTGACTATCCATTATTATGTTTCTAGTGGCCAACTGGATCCTCACAACCAAGACCTGAACACAACACCAAGCACCCTCCCACTCCATTGCCCCAGCAACTGATATAAGGAGGCATACCACCACTGGTACTGCACTATGTAAGCGTACACACATACACACTATACTAACTACAGATAACCTTATCCTCCATGGATTTATGAATCCCCTTTTAAAATCATTCACATTTGAAGCCATCACTATATCTCATGATAGTTAGTTCCATGGTTTAACTATGCAGTGTGTGAAGTATCTCCTTTTACCTGTCTTGAATCTCCTAGCATTCAGCTTCATTAGGTGACTCTAGGGCCCTTTTTGCATGGCATTCACCATGCAAAAGGGCCTCTGGAACGTCACGCAATTGCGAGAAGCCATCCACATGACATCCTCACAATTGCGCGATGCTGCCGCGGCCAGCAGGCACTGATCATGCATTATTTCATTTTTGGCTTTGAGCCGAAAATGGTGTGCGATCGTGCATCGCTCCGGGGCCCCGCAAGCACTTACTGTGCATGCGGAGCTCCAGAGCCATGGCACTTGCACTTCCTGCCCCAGTGCAGCCTCAGAAGATCCCAGGCTGTGCTGTGCAAGGAAGAGGAGGGGCTCTCACACTTCCTGCTCACAAGCAGGCAGCGGCTGCAGAGCTGAAGCAACGGGGACACGAGAGCCTCTCACAAGAGGCTGCTTGCGCGATCCCTGCACCCCAGCGCCGAGAACAGGTAAGCTGCGGAAAGGGCCTAGATTCTACTGTTGTAAGAGGTTTTTCCCTATCCACTACTGCACACAGGTAGAGGCGAGTATGGAGACTCAATTACCCCAAACATCTCTTTAGCTTACACACACACACACACACAAACACACACACACAAGCAAGGAAGGAAGGATGGGCGCTGGTCTTATTGGGTCATTGATCTAACTGGAAAACTCTTATTCTGCTTGCACACACATTAATTTGATGGTGGAGGATGCACAGCCTATTTTATCAAGTAAATACAAATACCTGGCAGACCCTGACTTCCTATATGAACCTTTCCAGACCCTGAGATAGCCATTCTCCCAGTCTCACTATCTTTACAGGCATGGCTGGTGGAAACATGAGGGGATCTTCTCAGTGGCTTCCCCCTAGGCTCTCAAACTCTCCTCCCAGGGAGCGAGAATGGTTCCCTCCTCATTGTGCTTCCATTGGCAAGCGAAGACTTGTTAGAACTGAAGGTTTGTAAACAAAAGGCTACTAAAATCCTTTTAATCATTTTTAACTACAAATTTTAAATTATTTTAATGTTGCTAATAGTTTGATTCTATTTGGATGTCAAAAATTTCATATGTTTTCAATTATACCATATTTATTTTACTTTGTAAGTCTCTTTGAGTCTGAGTTTGGGTGAAAAGACAGGGTATACATAAAGATCATCACCATCATCATCATCATCACCATCATCATCATCTTATATCATCTACTTTTCATTTAACTATGTTGCCCACATTCCTTATTTTCATCCCAATTCAATATTTCTAGCTATGGGCCTGGTAATGGATAGTTTTATTCAGCTCTCTCATGCCCACCCCCTGCCCACTTTACTTTTTCCTAAACTAAAAAACCACAGACATTGGAATTACCGCTAACAGGAAAATTGTTCCAGGTCCTTGATAATTTAGGTTGCTCTTTCCTGTATCTTCTCCAAGTCTACAACATTCCATCTTCAGATATAGTGACCGGAATGGTAGTTTTCCAGGTGTAGTTGCACCTTATAGAGCAATTATAGTATTGGCAATTTTGTTTTTATTCCGTTCATAACTACTCTCAACATGGAATTTGCCTCTTCCGCAACAATCTCACAGTGAATCGACATTTTTACTATTCTACTCCTTACAATCCCAAGATCACTTTCTTGCTTGGCTACCACCAGCTTAAACTCCAGCTTCACTTGCTAGGACTTAATGCCCCTATATGCATTAGTTTACACTTGCCTTCTATGAATAGCATTCACCACTGTAATGCTAATTCCTCACTTTTGACAGATTCGTGTAGAGGATCTTCACAATCCTTTTCACTTTTAACCATTTTAAGTAATTTGAAGTTGTTGGCAAACTTGGTAACCTCACTGCTAACCCTGAACTCTAGAGCATTTTTGAATATGTTAAAAACCTTTGGTCCCAAAACAGATCCTTAGGGGGAATTAGCTGCTGCTCCCATTGCACCATGTAATCCTGACTTAGAAACGTAAAATTTTTCTAAGTAGATATTCTTAAAAGGTTACTTGCTGATTTCTTACCTTTAGACCCTTTCTGGCCATCACTTTGAAAGGCCACACTTTGTCTATAATTCTTTACTCTAACAATCCCAGGTTTTTCTGGGAATTTAGGAGAATTCACACTTCTAGACAATATAACATAGATCTTCCGTCCATCAACTTCCATATCTTGACGCTCGCGAATGAAAACATACTGGGCTGAAGTTGAAGAACTAATCAGGATTTTTAAAATATAATATATATTGTAGAACCAGAATATATACTGATGTGGATAGAGAGAATATCTATATTAAAAAGGGATATCAGAAGGAGTATTTTTCTAAAGAATATGCATCAAGGTCTCGTTTTTTCTTTTCCTAAAAGGGTTTTGTGTCCCACTTAAACTTTCAGAACCATGCTGTGAAGAATTAGGACTTGCATCAGGATCTGCAGCTACAAATGTTAAAAGTAAAACTCTAATCCAGCACTTGAAAGGATACATCTCTATTTGTTAAAGGGAAAGGGAACTTTGCTTCCCAGTAGATTGCTGTTCTGCCATCTTGAGTTTTCTCACACAGTTCTACAAATAAGAGAAGAAACCTGTTAGATTATAGTTTACTTAACTGAATTTACGTACCAGACTTAAGGACTACAAAGCATACAGTTGATCAGAAGTGCTATAGAATCATGCCCAAACTATAATAGTGCATATGGCCAGAACTTAGCAAGGGTGAGGTCAAACCTAGGTTGGCTGCCAGTCAAAGTGGAGAAGATGATGTGCAGTTAAAATCAGGCAGAGGTCAACATCTGAGGCAGAAAACAAGGAAAAAGACAGGAACTGAGGCAAGGTTCTTATACCAGAGGCAAACTGCTCAGACTAGGGCCATTTCTGTACTAGAAATCATATTTTAATGTAGGACTCATATTTTAAGTCTTTGGCATAATTAACATAGATAGTTAGGTTTGAGAGTTAGACTATGACCCTGGAGACCAAGGTTTCATTTTCCACTCAGCTAAGGAGGCCCACTGGGTAACCTTGGGTGCATCTCACTCACACACACACACACACACACACACACACACAGAAAATCCTGTGATAGGTTTGCCGTAGGGTTGCTTTAAATCAGAAATGATTTAAAGACACACAGAAGAACAGCAATAATTGATATATCTATGCAGTCACGTAGCTGTGAAAAAGCTCGCTTTTCAAAACAGGCAAAAGATTATTAATATATTCTTAGGTAAAAGTAACTCATTTTCCACATGCTGGTTAAAGGCAATGCACAAAATTTAAAATAGATCAAAAAGTATCAGGCAATAACATCCAAATGGAGCTAGCATACTGTAATGGTTTGAGCACTGGACTATAACTCTGAACATCTGGGTTCAGATCTCTATTTGGCCATGGAAACTATCTGAGTGACCTTGGGCAAGTCACACTCTTTCAGCCTCAGAGAAGGCAAACCCACTCTGAACAAATCTTGTCAAGAAAATCCTGTGATGGGTTGGTTTGCTTTAGGATGACCATAAGTTGGAAACTGCTTAAAGTCACAAACAACAACCACAACCACAACCAAAGATTAAAAGTAGTGCAATGGACTCTTTTATAAAAGATGAGGACCACAAGAGTGAAAGGCAGAAATATCTGAATTACTGAAAAATAGGTAGATGTCAGGCCTTTAAGACAATGTTCTAAATTTGCAGTGCCATGCCGAAAAGAGTTAGTCTACGGATCCAGAGACATTATTTCTCAATCAGTAGTCTTAATGCATACATCTAAAAAGAACAGGTTTCTTACTTATAACTGTGGTTCATCAAATGCTCATATACAGCCTCATACAAATGGGTTTTGCACCTGCACAGAGACCTCATTCAGAAAGTTCTGGAGCTGACCAGCTCGACAGGAATCTCCACCACCCCCAGCACCTCACATATTGCTCATGTCCCAGCCTGCCAAGCCGCTGTGCTCTCAGTTTTGAAGTCCACCATTAAAATAAAAGAGTGGAGGTAGGTTGGGTTTCTGTGTGGGCACAGATAACCACTTGAAGAACCACATTTACAGGTAAGCAACCTATTTTTCTTCTCCATGGTCTTTGTGCCTCACACAAACAGGTGACTGTGGAGGTTACTGCAGGAAAGTGGGTCAAGGTCAGTGCAGAACAGACCAAAGCGTAGCACGTCCAAACTATGCATCTGCCCTGGTCTACAATCTAGTCAACAGGGCTGGATAAATGTAGATGGCTGCGACTTCGTAGTAGCCTTTCACAGGTCAGGCAAAGGAGTGTCCTGAAGCCAAGCAGCAGCCGAGCTGTAGTGGAATCTGCTCCCAAGTCAAATGGAATAAGTTGATTCACTGTAAGCAAGTATTATTGTCTGTACAACCCATTTAAAGAGTCGTTGTGATGACACCTGTTGCCCTTTCCTTGGTCTACAATAACATACAAAAAGTCTGTTAGTACTGTGAAGCATCACATCCTCTGAAAATAAAAGGCCAACCCACACCTCACATCCAAACATTGTAGAGATCCTTCTGGGAGAAAGATGGCTGTGGGTAGAAGATGGAAAGAAAAATATTTTGACTCAGATGGAACAGTAATACAACCTTAGGTAAAAAAAAAAGGCAGTATCTGGTCACAAGACACCCTTGTCCCAGTGGAAAACAGGGAAAAGTTCATCAGATTGAAGAGCCACAAACTCACCTGCTCACCTTGTGGAGGTGTTGGCCACAAGAAATGTCACCTTTTGGGAGAGGAGGTGCACATCAAGAGAAGTGACTCCAAAGGCTTATGTGTAAGCTGTGAGAGAACAAGTGACAGTGACCAAAACAGAGTAGGTAGGATCACAAGAGGGTACAGATGTGCCAAATCCTTCAGGAATTTCTAGACCACTGGATCTGAGAACAGTGTGGCTGAAGGTGTAGAGACTGGTTGGTGAGCTACACGTGAAGCCAGATAAACTTTTAAAGACGAAAAGCTAGTCCTTGCCCTCATAGGTCCGTTTCACATGGAGTTATTAATGCGGGTCAGTGCGTTTTGGCACAGAGCTGTTCTGCACGTGAGAGTAAATTAGGTTCGTTTTATTTACCGTCGTTCTGCATGTAATCCCAAATTAATGCGGCCCCGTGTGGCGGAAAGAGCACCATTTGAAAACCGGAAAAAAACTGAAACAATTTTCAAAATTGCTAGATCGAGGGAGGTATTGGTACCACTTTATTCTGCTTTGGTTAGACCTCATCTTGAATACTGCGTCCAATTCTGGGCACCCCAATTCAGGAAGGATATGGATAAGCTGGAGCAGGTCCAGAGGAGGGCAACCAAAATGGTGAGGGGCCTGGAAGCCATGCCCTATGAGGACAGACTTAGAGAGCTGGGTATGTTTAGTCTGCAGAAGAGAAGGTTGAGAGGGGACATGATAGCCATGTTTAAATATCTGAAGGGATGTCATGTCAAGGAGGGAGTGGGCTTGTTTCTCCTGCTCTTGAGACCAGGACAAGGAGCAATGGATACAAGCTGCAGGAGGGGAGATTCCACCTGAACCTTAGGAAGAATTTCCTGACGGTCAGGGCTGTTCGGCAGTGGAATGTGCTGCCACGGAGTGTGGTGGAGTCTCCTTCGTTGGAGGTTTTTAAGCGGAGGCTGGATGGCCACTTGTCGGGAGTGCTTTGAGGGTTTTCCTGCATGGCAGAGGGTTGGACTGGATGGCCCTTGTGGTCTCTTCCAACTCTACATTTCTATGATTCTATGATTCAAAATCAAGCAGATTCGAACTTTCACAGTGGTGCAGATACGTATATTCACACCAATGTGAATTGGTGGGCAGTGGAGGGTGGGCTCCGGGCACGCCCACCTTCTCCAGCTGTCCCCACCCACCAAAGGACAGGCAGGCCCCATTTTTGGTTTTGTTCAGCAAACTTTAGAAAATGGAGTAACCAGACAAAACAGGGCACAGGCATGTTAAAATGAGGAGCTGTTTTCTATTTTGCAATGTTTTACCGTATTTGCTGGCATTAGACGCACTGCCATATAACATGTACCCTATTATTTAGGAAAAAATATTTTAATACTCTGTTCCCAGTTCCTGTCCTATCTGCTTGGATGGGGGGACTTCCCTGTCCAGGCAGAAAGAAGAGGCTCTGTGTGTGTGTGTGTGTGTGTGTGTGTGTGTGAGACAGAGAGAGAGAGAGAGAGAGAGAGAGAGAGAAACCCCTTCCTCCTCATTCTACTCCTCCTTGCAAGGAAACTTTCCTGCCAAGGTTGGAAGAGGACAGAGGGGGGAACGTGTGTGTGTGTATGTGTGTGTAAAAGAAACTCCTTCCTCCCTTTCTTCTCTGGGGCAGGATTGTGCCCGCGGCGGGGTGGAGATGAGCAGGGAGTGTGAGATCACTCTCCCAACTTTGTTCTGCCAGGTAATCTGCCTGGGTGGGGGGAGTTACCATATTCACACTCTATTTTCAGAAGCATTTTGGGAGGGGAAGTGCCTCTTATACACCAGCAAATACGTACCTACATAAGTACATACAAACGTACCAAACTAAAAGAGAAAAAAAATTAGCCAATCACAGCCAAAGGGCCAGAGTGAAGGGAGTAGCGGAAGTGGCCACCACTGAAGTAGTGCAGATGCATGAACTCGCACTCCTCCAAATCAAAACGAAACATACAGAGGAGCTGTGCAGAAGCAGATGAAGGAAAGCCCACGTTATTTGGATCCGATAAGACACGGTAAGAAACGGTGCGAACCGCTTCACACATCTTGTGCCGAAAGGGCCATAGACTCAACAAAAAAAATGGGGAACAGTGGATACAGTCATTGGTGAAAAAGGTTCAGCCCAAGATGCTGCAAAAGTGCAGAGCTTAATTTATAGCTGTAAGATCTTTTGGTAGAGTCCTTCTCTGAAGCTGGAAGAGCTGCAGCAAGACTAGGGCCCTTTCTGCAATGCACTTTTTCATGGAGCTGGGGTGTGGGGATCGAGGGAGCAGCCTCCAAAGAGAGGCTCTCGCTTCCCGGTTCCTTCAGCAGGCTGCGCTGGGGCAGGAAATGCAAGTGCCGCAGCTCTGGTGCTCTGCATGCATGGCAAGTGCACACAGGGCCCCGGAGCGATGTGCGATTGTGCACCATTTTCGGTTTAAAGCCAAAAACGAAAAAGTGTGCGAGCAGTGCCTGCCAGACCCTGAAGCATTGTGTGATTGTGAGTCCCTCCATGTGGACTGCTCCTCGCATTCGCGCAATGCTTGAGGGGCCCTTTTGCATTGCAAATGCCATGCAAAAAGGGCCTAGGTGAGGTTATGGTGCTATTATCCGCACCATGAGCTGAAGCGTTTTTGAGATCAAGGTGGAGAACTTGCCCTCAAAAATATGACAAGAGGTCCAGTGTGTGAAGGAACAGCATGTGCCTGCCCCAAAGAGCGAAAGTTGTGGAGCACACCATGCTTGCCTGGGCCAATATGGTATGATCCCTCGCCAGTTCCCCAGCTATTCTCACAAGCAAGGAGAGGAAGAGGAAGAGATAAAGCACAGACCCAGAGCATCTCCACAGAAAAACATCACCAAGAGACCTGATCCTCCTGCCCTGGAGCAAAAGACAGGGCATTTGACATTGATAGGGGAAGTCTACCCCCACTGGGATGTCACAAGGTGGAATACCTCATCGGACATGGTCCACTCATGCTGGACTCACACACAGCTTAGTGAATCCACCAGAATGTTCTCTGCTCCTGCCAGACAAATGGCCATAGGGTGGATACCTTCAAACATACCATATCACAGATTCAGGGTGAGATCAAGCAACAAAGCAAGTTGTGTTGTGTAACAAACTACAGTGGTATTGTTGAATAGCCCTTATTAAAGGGAAGATCCTCTATATGGCATCTGGTGTCAGACCTGCCAAGCGCAGTCAAGCAAACGCTGGAAACCCACAGCCCCTGACATTACCTTGGCTTCACAGTCCACAGATTGTTGAGCAAACTGAATTTGTTGAGCGGCAAGAGCATGGGCCTCTTGTTGGAAAATGAGAACATCATTGCATGGTTCTTCAGGCAGATATGGAATAAAGGACAGCATTTTAATCCACAAAAACCTTTGGTAGGCAACCATGCATGCTTACATATTCATTACTCGAATCACCATGGCTGACGAAAAAAACTGCCTGCTGAAAACATGAAGTCATTTGCCCTTCTTCTCTGCTGGTGTGGAACGTGGTTTCATCCTACTCTTGAACTGTGTGAGACCTCCATCACAATTCAAATTTGGTATGGGGTGATTAAATAAAAAGACAGCACCTTCTTGCTAGGTTTTGGACAGGTTTAAGAAGCTAGAGGGAGCAAAGCAGACTTTATTCAGGACTGTGTGATCAGGTCTTACAAGGCAGGTGTCAGGAATTTCTCCCTGCCCGGCCGCAGCCAGCAAGGGAGGAGAGAGGTCAGGAACACCTGGGGAGTCCGAATATACCAAACACCAAGCCGAGCCAGGTCAAGGTCCAGTCCAAAGGTTCAGGAGGCAGAGATTCATCCGAAGGGTTTCAGGGAGCAGGAGACACAAAGGTTGTGAGGGCTTGCTAATAATTTGCTGCAAGCAAGGAGCAGCCACGCCGGCAGACTTAAATAGCCCCTGTGAGCAGGTTCTGCTCATTATTGTTTCTTCAGCCTAGTCCAAGCAGCCTTCCTCTCAGCAGCCCATTTCAGCTTTCTGTGTGATTGAGGGCTGATGGGCACAGCTGGCTGCAACTCTTCTGCATCACTGCTAGTTCCCTCTCCATCATGAGCTGGCTGGGGCAACTCAGTCTCTGTTTGACCTTCCAGTGCAGGGGATGTTTGCAGGTTGACTTGCTCGGTCACTGGCTCGGCTCCCTACACAATCAGTTGCTCCTCAATCACAGCATCATCATCTATCACATTAGGAAAGAGTGGGAGGATAGCTGGAGCTGGAAGTCAACCATTTGGAAGACTGGCTCAGCAATCAGGTTCCCGGGGGTGTCACATTGAACCAACAGACTTAGCCATCTTGAGCACAATGTCACATTCTCAGATAGCAAAGCTGATGTTGTATCCTTAACATCCCCAGAAGGTGCAGATGTCAGCAGGGATGGATAATCAAATGAACGAGAGTCCAAGTCATATTCGCCATCAGTAGCATCAGGTAAGACAGGTTGCTGAGATGGAAGAGGAAGTGGAGCAGCAATCATAGTAGCTAAGGCAATCTATGTGGAGGTGATGACCAAGATGGAAGGAAGTGCTGAGTGGGTGGGGTGTCAGTATGACAGACATTAAAGGAAATGGTATAATGTTGGATATTGGAGCAGTTTAGGCAGCAGATATAGATGTGGGAGCAGAAGATGGTACTGAGACAGAAAGCAGATGAGTTGCAGATGGGGTAGTGACAGGAGATACAGAAGACTGAGAGACAGTCAAAGTGATATGGGGAAGCAGAGAAAGAGAACAATGGTAAGGTGAGATGGAAGACCATTGAGGACTGTCTATATGGAGTAGGAGGCTAGCATTGAGGAGATCGATACATAGGTGTAGCAGAAGACAGTGCAGGTGGAGACCTAGAAGGACAGCAGAAGAATGCCTGTAGTGAAAGTATTTGTGATAGTGGTACCGATCCTGGTGTAATGGTGAGTATGAATGGTAGGAACCTGTTTATCTCCACCTGTTTTCATGTTGGTAGTGATTGATATAGGAAACTGGGGTAAATAATGAGTCTTCTCAGTACTAATGCTTACTGTCTCTCAATACCATGTTCTCAATGAATCATAAGAACATCGCCAGTGGATTTGAGACTGGCCATGGCTAGGTGACAGAGGAAAAGAATGGCACCAAGGAGAAACATGAAGTCATGGAGAGACTGTCACAGGAGGCTGAGGTACAGCAAGCTCCAATTCTAGACCAAAGGAGATGCAGGAGGGATAACCAACATGGAAGGTATTAGTGGTGAGTTGACAGCCCTCAATATCACAATAATTACAGGTATAGTGGATGAAGCTTCTGAAGTCAATACTGACCAGTGTTTGGAACACTTTAAACATTTCTTTGGTCTCACCTCTTCCATTGGTATTGAAAGATCAAGAATAATCTGTCTCTTGTGACTGGATTTCACATGATCTGTCCTGCCATCCTTTGGTTTTGACATGGTAGCTACTTCCCCTTCTGCTGGAACCATGACAGCCAGTGGAGTTGTCGATACAGGCTCCAGAAACACCATAGAAGTCGATGGAGCAGTTCACAGCAAAGCCACAGGTTGCTCAGGTGGTTCATACTGATGCTGCCGGTATCAAGGAGACTTTGTTCTTATGAGGTTTAATCAGAGAAACCAAAGCAGAGTGCAAAGGCTGGTTGGAAGCAGCCTTAGTCATGACCTGGAGAGATTTTTCCCAGCAACAGAGCTTCAAATGGGAAGCTCAGTTTTCAAGGGCTTGCAAGGTATTCACAAATTGAATACTTCTCCATAATACGAGTCTTCTACAAGCAGAATAAACACTGCAAATATCTATCAGAGAGAGAAACCTTTTGGTTGCAGGAGGAACAGACTTTAAACAGGGAGGTAGAGGCCATAGAAATGGAGAAAGTTGAGGTGGGAGCAAAGTTCCAAGGTAAAGTGAAAAAAATTTTTTAGAAGATCAAAGAACGAAACTGAGGGGACAGAAATTTGGTGGGGTAGGACATGTGTTGTACACAAGACGTGGGCTCCCGCCAAGCTATTCTACTCTAGAAGTTTCCAAATGAGGTCTCTGAGCAGGTGCAAAACCCATTTGTGTGAAGAACAGAGACCATGAAGAAAAAGTCAGGGATATTCATATGGGATGGGAAAAAGCATTCCATAAGATGCTTTTCCTTTCCTCTAAAAAAGAATTCTGTCCTGACTGATTGTGTCAGGTAGACACGGAGTCATAAAGTCTACTTAACGTGCCTTTTCCATATGATGTGGAAATGACTGAATACAGAACTATTTTGCTGCTGATACACCTGTCAAAAGGCCAGCCTATTTCTCTTGAACATACATAAAGAAACCTAGTGACAAAATAACAAATTGCTTCCCTGGAATTTCCATTTTCCCCCACATAATTTAAATGTAATGTGAGCTATTTGATGGAAGAAAGAATAGTTCCCAGAATGCAATAAGGCCACATAGAACATTACATTTTCCACCAGAGGTCACTGGAGTATTAACTTGGTGCCATTGGACATCCTATTCAGCTTCTTTCTTAAGCTGTGAAAGAAATCCAATTCAAAAGTAAAGGCGTGAGGGGAGAAAGACATGTCTGATATATCCAATTTAATAGGCAATAGAGAAGCACCTCTTCAAATAACAGGGGGAGTTCATTTTTCATTTTAACGGGATTTTTCGCTCATAAGAAACCCATACTATACCATTTGATAAGACCTGACATTTTAAGGTCAACACATTATTCATTTCTCCCTTTCTCTCTGTTCAGTACATCTTCTTTCCCAGCATGTGGAAAGGAACCAAGAATTGAGACAGGGTTATCAGTTAACACATCATATGTCTATAACGTTTTTCATTCTACAGCTAGCTTCTTGACACATGATTTCTGGTGTCTTTATTCACCTTTTAACATCACAAATTAAAAACATTTTCAAAGAAGTGTCTATGTCCTTTCCAAATGCTCCAATATCAAGAAAGCAGATGGTAAATGTTATCTATTTGAGTACAAAAAGAGACAAAAAATGTGAAGCAGCAAGCTACAACTATTTATACTGCATGCAGAGATGTTTGCACATGGGGGCATTTCAGCTCTGCCTTTTTAGAAGTAACCTACTGTTTCCCATAAACATCAACTGATTATGGAACTTTGGGAGCAGTACCAATGAGAAGTGCAGTCAGACTGACATTTCACCTTCCTGACCAAGAGATTTTTGTCTCCCGGGAGATAGACTGCAGAGATGGTGATGCCCCTGCCAATGCTCTAGTCCCACAGACAGAATGGAGTAGGGTAGTCAGCCTTGTTCCTCCCTGTTTGTTCAGGTAATATGCCACCATGGTGTTGTCAGAGACTATCTGAATAACTTTGCCACACTGCAGAACCTTGAATGCCAAGAAGGCTTTCTCCACAGCCAACATCTCATGCAACTTGATGTGAAGATTGCTCTCATCCTATGTCTAGCAATCCCTGACTGAAAATCCTTCCATTTGATCTCCCCATCATTCCATGAAACTGTTTGTTATCATTGATGTTTTGGGTTGACAAGGAAGGAATGGTATGCCCATGTGAATGTTCTTTGGATTAAGCCACCATTCCAGTGATAGATGGATGGTCCTCACTGTAGTGAGATGCATTCAGGGGAAATCAAACAATGAGTCAAAGCAGGATAGGAACCAAGCCTGCCAAGGATGGATCTGAAGGCTTGTGTGTGGTGTTACTGATGTCATCTAGGCCATGAACCCAAGTAGCACCTCAATGGTTCCAGCGTCTACTCTGCGAATGGGCTGGCACCACAGGACAGCATTTGTCAGGTTCTTGAGCCAACAGGTAGGCAACCAAAACATGAGAGTTGAGAATGTCGCCGATGGCTTAAGATGAGACTTAATTCACAATTAACCCCAATACATCAAGTAGGTGAAGTGTCATGTCAATGTCAGTGAGAAGGCAGGTCCTGGAACAGGCAACAAGGAGATAGTCACTGATGTACGGAAATATTATGACACCTTGTTGCCTGAGCCATGCAGCCACCACTGCCATGCATTTTGTGAAAACACAAGGTGTAGTAGAAAATCTGAAAGGAACGATGCAGGAACAATAGGCCCTTTTCCCCACAGTTAAACTGAGGAAGTGCTGATGTGATGATTGGATTAGGATATGAAAGTATTTGTCCTTCAGGCCAGTGTTGCAAGCTACTCTCCTCATTGCAACAGGGACATGATGGTACTGAGAATAACCGTCTGGAAGTGTCTGGGCTCAGTGTAAAAGCTGACGTCCCTTATGTGGACTACTCCTGCATGAGGTTAGTCCCAAAACTCTATGGCATACTCCCTCCTTATGATGTCCATAACCCAGGTGTCAGATGTTATAGCAGCCCAGGCATGATGGTAGTCTTGTAGTCTATTGCCAAAGAGAGGAGTGGTAGTGGGAAGAGAGCCAATAGAGGAGTCAAAAGACAATGCTTGCCCTGGTTGGTGGACTTCAACTTGAGTGCAGGTAGTATCTAGCAGCTGTTGAAGATTTCCACAATGTAGACAGCAGAAGTGTAGATCTTCTCAAGTGTCTGGATGCTGAAGGGCTGAAGGAATTCTTCAATTCTGAAGATTGCCTAGACCATCCATAACAGGATCAGGATGGCAAGTTATCCTGAGATTGAAATCCAAATTCCTTAGCAGTCATACACATTCTAAGTGTGTGCTTCCCTTGTTAAAGAGGACACCCTCATCAAACAGAGGGTCCTCTATGGTCAAGCTTAGTATGATAAACCAAACGAACATAGCTACGTATGCCTTTTAAGCATGACTGCCCCCACCAGCACTTTATCACTGCAGTCAACCACCTGCCTTGTAGTAGTCAAGTGTCGGGCAGCAAGATTATAAGCTTCTGTCTACAATGCCCCTGCCAACCACTTGTCATCTTCTAACAACTTAGCCAAGAAAAGTGTCATTCTTTCCCACAAGCTTTGTTGATATGTGGCTATGGCGATTCTGAAGGAGAGGGCAGTGGTGGAATAGAACTTCTTGCCTAGTATGTCCAATTTCCCACCCTCTTTATCAGCAGGGCTCATTGGTTTCATTTGAGTGGATTTAGACTGTCTTGCCTCAACAATAATGGATCTCTGTTTTCTAGTAGGAGATGGTATCCCTGAAAATCATCTTTCCACCACCAACAACAATTGATTTAATCCCTGTGACTCTGTAACTCAGTGGGAAGGTACTTGGGAAGACTTCTACCTCTGACTGCAGTGGCTTTCCTTTCTCACTCCTTTGTAGAAGATGACGATTCTTATATGCATGTTTGCACACACACACTAAGAAAAGGCATATGAAGAGATCATAAAGAAAAGGAAGATCTTTAAAGGGAAAAGCTTTTATTCTAAGCAAGCAATCTACATTTGCAAAAGGGTATCATCTACATGAAGCCACCTTCCTTCAGGCATTACGTAGGAATAGTTGTGAGGTTGTAACAAAGCTTAAGTCATGTTCAGTCAAGGTTCAAAACAACATAAGTCCCTACTGCATCTAGCTAAAACATTCAAATTCTACTCACAACCCGATGTTCTGAGATAGCTGTGGGATGCTGGGAGTCTGGATACCTTATACAGCCTGCAACCTAACTCCTTAGTGCTTTGTTCCTCGTGACATATGAGCCAATCTGAACTGGACTCTACCACTGGGAATAGACCATTTGTTTTTTGTTTTGCTTTTGTCCAGTTTTGTAGACTGGACAGTGCAGGCTGTAGCCCAAAACCTGCATGCCATCCTCAAGAGAGAGGGCAATCATTGGTACCTATGTTTGAATCTGGAGCTATATACAGTCCTCAGGTTCAGTTTCAGGCTGCCTGATAGCTAATGGTAGTGCTTGTGCCATCCTTGTTGTCTGTTCCATGAAGGCACGGACATCGTTGATAGGTAAAACCAATTCATGTTCCCACAAAGTGGCTGGTGGGGCGTGCATCTGACGGATGTTCAAAAAGACAGCAGAATCTTTCATACAGGAGGAGTCCTGAAGTAATTGTTTGCCAGTACAGCCAGAGAGGAAGCATCTTGATGGGGTACTGAAATCAGTGATTGAACCTGAGGAGGTGCTGGTGGTAGGAGGTGAGAGCTCACAGCTTCCAAGGATTGACCCAATCCTGAAAGCTGAATGGCCAGAGTCTGACCTGTTGGAGCACTTTGGGCCAGTCGGTTCTGTATTCTGGTGCTCCTGTTGCGGAGAAGATGGCCCACTCAGTACTGAAGCAGCAGGTCTTGAAGCCAGAGAGGGCTACAAAGTTGAATGCAGTCACCGATACCAACCACATTGGTGATATGGTGGGAAGCACTGATGGCAACATGGATCTCCAGAACGATGTTGGTGATATGGTGGCTCCCACTGGTAGTAAAGTGGTCACATTCCTACAGTGTGATGCTAATTGTGCTCATACTCCTCGTAGTCCAACTCCAACAAAGGGTAATGACTGTGCCAGAAATACAGAAACTACCTGCAGTAGCAATGATGGTGCCCATAGTGCCCACAGCTGTAAATCCCAGAATCACAGCCATCCCAACGACAAGCAGAATGGTGGCAGTATTATCGGATCAAGGAGCGAGAAGAATGACTCTCAGACCAAAAGTCAGAGGATATCAAGCACCAACATCAAGCTGAAGGACAAGAAGGAAAAGCTAGCAAGGGAGCCTCTTTGCCTGGCAGAACTGGTGTAGCAGGAGAATGGCCTGCTTGGTCTTTGGCATGCAGCCTTGAGGAAAGCTATAACTTAAAACATGTACAGTTGGGATGGGATTTATGGGCACCTCTAAATACTTTTGAATGCAACTCTTAGCATTCTTCACCCTTCGGTATGCTAAGGCTATTGGGGTTTGCTGTCCAGCAACATCTGGAGGGCCTCCAAACTTCCACTCCTGATGCACACAAAAACTGTAACACAACAGAGCTGAAGCTTTGTATTATCTATGTCAGCTTTAGGTTAATTTCATCCAAAGTGCAATATGAGGCAACTACAAAAGTCCTTCCTCAGGCAAAACCATGAAGGAATTCCAACAAAAACAAAGCAAGTTCCAGCAGAATTCAATATTCTGCATATTCTTAAGTTACTGTCAGATTTTACCTAAAATGATACATTGCTTATGCTCATGCAAAACGCATGAGGAATTCTGACAAAGATTGGAAGAATTGGTGGGTCTTCACAAATTGGTGTTCCTACACCCCTAATTTGGATAAGCTTCATTCCCTTCTGTGTGTAAATATATGCCTTCAAGTCATCTGTTGGCTTATGGTAACCCCATGAATTTCATAAACAAGGAATACTCAGGGGTGGTTCTGCCAGTTCTTTCCTCTGAAATATAACTTACAGCACCTGGTATTAGTTGCCTTACGTGTACTGAAACTTACTTTAATTATCTTAATTTAACTGGTCAAAAATGAGAAGAGATCCAGATAATATAGTTCAAAGCCAGACACTGTCAAGCAATCTAACAAAACTGGAAAGTATGAGAGCGTGGACACTTAGATGTGCTCTCCCTGGGCGTCACATCAAAGGAGAAGAAAGTACTTCAAGTGCTGATAACTGTTTTCCTATAAACCAACATGAGAACAGTACTGGAAACAGAAATGGCTGTTCAGAAATTGACACATGGGAAATAATCTGCACACTACAACAAGGATTCATCGGAATTGGGTTCCTCATGATCAAGCAGCATGCTGGTGTATACTGATCAATCCTTGAAAAAGAAGCCTAGGAAAAATCCTAGATCTTTTCTCTTGTTTTAAAGAAAAAAACAAAACAAAGAAGAGAAGTTTCCTGTTGCCAAATGGCACTATAAAACAAATACGGAGCAAAGTCCAGGCATCAAGCCGTGTGCAACAGCATCCTACTTGCTCCTGACAAGCCTGGGCTTCCATGGATCCCTGGTTTCTCATGCTATGCAGACACATCTATAGTTTCATATCTGTTTTTCAAGGCACCAGACACACATAAATGGCCATACTTTCAGAAATACTCCATAAACAAGGCGAGTAATTCTCAGAAAGCATTTATGCTTTCTGGAAGACAGGTCTTCCTGGTCCGTTCATCTTATTTGAAAAAAAAAAATGAACCTGAAATACTGATGTGCAAGAATCTTAGAAATAATCCTAGTTGGTGGAGGAACAAGAACCAATCAATATAGTTCATTGCAGCCACTGGCCATATCCAAAGATGATAATAATAGTAATAATAAAAATATACACAGGTAGATTATACATTAGGAGGGACAAGAAAAAAATATGGACAATGGAAATGATGCCTATCTTTCCAGTGATACCTTTGAGCTATTTACTAACCTTTAAGAAACTGGTCCCATTTTACTCTGTATTTTAAATCCATGTAAACATCAGCACATAGCTCTGGGGGACAATCATCAAACGTTGCATAGATTTTATATTCATATAGTCCAGTGTTCTGGATAAAGATACAAACAGAGAAGTCAGAGGGAGACAGTGGAAGTATCAAAAGTGCAGTGCTCCTGTTTACTTCAAACATTCGCTTGTTGACACCAGCAATGTCTAATACTGTTCCTTTACACCATTCTGCTTTCGTGACATTTAAAACACATTTGTATTAACAGCTTAGACATATAAAAAGTGCTCTGTTATGTTAATCCTAAAGAAATAAACTTGCTGCATAAAGAACTGGATTGCAGTTTTGAGAAATAACTCTCCTTAAAACTTGTGAGGTTTCATTCAATGTCACACAAATAAGCTTCTAACTGTACAGTAAGATTTTCTCTTCGTATTTACTCTTCTTGTCCTACAATTCTCAGGCCCTCTCTAAATCTACTTTTTGAGGTCCCCCAAATTCTGGAGAAAATTTAGGAGATTAGGGGATAAGAGGTTTTGGGGAAATCTGCAAGAGGAAGTGGTTCCGTAAGTGTTGCTCAGATCAACCTACATCTCTCTTCTAAGCCACAATTGTTTTCTTTATAATCTGGAGTGTATGGCTTAAAATCAACTAGTCAGCTGAAAGAAATTTATCCTATACAAAATTGGACGAGTATTCTCTGTTGCTCCCTCTTCCTTTTTTTTTAAAACATTTGTGTGTGTCTTTGAAACCATCATAAACCGCAGATGTTATTTGCATCTAAAATAAAATTCTTGATCCTTCAAAAGAAATTGCAACAATGACTAGTCTTCTGTTGTGATGTTCGGTTGTAACATTAAACACATAGCAAAAATGTATATACACAAGTTTTCTTATACTGGAATTCCACAAACCACCCTATGGTCCAGTTGAAGCAAACTTAGCAATTTTTCCCCCTGAAATATGGGACTTTTTGTGCTAAAAGACTATTTTCATTACAGTTAGCATTACCAACTGCACAAACACAGTGCTTTCAAGCCTCTTAGAAAGAATGCTCACTAGGAGGACAAGAAAAATGCACTGAACAGTGGCTATGAATAAAAATGAAACTACCATATGAATAGAGGTAGCCTTTTTCTAAGTGAAGTAAATTTATTAAAGCTAATAATGCAATCTCTATTAAGTGTCTATGAATGCTGCGCGATCACAGGCTTTCCTATGCATTAAACATCACATTATCCTTCAGTGCTGTCAATTGGAGCCTTTATAAATGGCAACATTCAAACGAGAAAGGAAATCTTTAAAAAAAAAAAGATATAGCATGACTAACACATCATTTTGTTACACAGCATTAAGTGTTTTCTCCATTTTACAATATCACTTCAAAAACTAATTCTGGCATGGAGGTACATATGCCTATGCCTGCCTGAGTCCTTTTCCCCATAAAGATACATCGATTAGTCATGAGTGATCTCCTCCTTATTTAAAACACTATTTACTTGCACTAGTTTGCAGACCTTGCAAATGCTTCTGTATTACACAGTCTGATATTTCAAAGAAAAGCAAATATATCTATTTTTCAGCATTAAATGAACAAAATGAGGAGAAATTTTAGCTCTGACAAAGAGGCTACATCCAGGAAAAGAAGGACATATGGTATCCCTATTATATTTTCACAAATTAAATGTGATTCATCCACTACTAGTGACTTGCCATCTAACACATTTATGTAAAGAATATATTTTGTGCAGCTAAAATATATCAAGTATGACCAATGACGTGCAATCCATCCTCCACAACTGAAATGCATTTGGAGCATAATTATAAGCTTCCTCTATGAACTGCTTTTTGAGAGTTCTATTTTGGCCTGGGACCAAGTAATATTTTGCGCCAGGCACATTCTCGCAAGGACTGCTTGAGAGTCGTAGAGCAAGGCTGGATTAAAGCAAAGGCCCCAGCAAATTACCCAAAGCCCCACCTGTAGTCTAGAAAGAAATACATGAGGAAAGGGAATCACCATCTCCCTTTGGATGACATATTATTATTCCTAGGAGCTCTCACACCAAGTACAGGCCCTGGTGCAGCCTTCCAAATACAAAAGAAGACAAAACTGTCCAGGTGAAGCAGTCAAGCATCCCTCCTGTGAGCATATTCTACTGTTCCTATTTACCTTTTCTATTTACCTTGCCCAACCAAGACATTAAGAGATTGTCATGACTCCCACAGATACTTTGTCACCTAATGCTAAGACAAACAGCCCATTCTGGACCCCTTTGTCCATTTGTGGGAAAGCAATTACTGCTTTGTCCACACATCCTTCTTCAGGGCAGAAAATAGGGTATACAAACCCTGGCTCTAGCCCAGGTAATTCGTAGTACTTTGGCCATAGTACATGGCACCTAGACCTCTGTTCCTCTGTGCTACCCTCAAATTTGCTGTCTGAGCTACTCCAGTTCAACTGCTGCCTCAGAGGATTGGTAACTATCACCCTTTCCACCCAATTTCTCTCTATCCAACCTTTCTTGCCTCATTTTCTGATAACCTTGCATGATTCTTGAGAGTATCTGATTTCTTATGTGCTCGTTATTTCCACATAAAACACTCTGTTTAACTTTTAACTGGAGTCTTCTCTACAGTTAGTTTTGGTATACACAAATGAAAAGATCCTGTTGTTATCCTCCTTTTGTAGGCCTCTTTTAAGTTATAATTCCCCCTATTTCCAAGGAGACACTGGCATTGAAGATAGACCCCAAAGTCCCACCACCACCTTTTAGGGTAACACTACGCAGGAGGATAAATGATGCCCTGCTGCACTGCTGGCCATCTTCTGGGAAACAGCTTCTCCTCACACTCTCTCGCCTAGATTCTGGAACTGCTATGCAGGTTAATTTGGCTTTGTACATAGAATTTGCCTGGAAGATATGATGTTCTCTGTTCTACTGAAGTATCACAGTTTTGATGGCTTGTAGTCCCAGTACTGGGCTGGATCAAGTTTGGGAGGATGCACTTCTCTGCCATTTCAGGGATCCCCTGAAAAGATCTTAGGGATGATGGTAATTAAGGAGATGTTCTACCACCCCTATCTCACTGGTAGATAGTATAGGAAAATGTACATTGGTGAACCCTCATATGTTTGCCATTTACTGTGGATCCCTTAATAGGTGGCCAATGCTTAAAAATGTTTCTTTGTTTGTTTGTCTTCTGCACAGGAATTTATGGATCTGTGCAAACTGCATACATTTCATGCAATTTTTATGAACAAACAGATTTCTGCATAGGAAAAAGTAAATGTAATTTTCCTGCATGTGTATTCTGTGCAAAAAACCCAAACCAAAATAATATAAAATAGAATAAAATAAATACTTTTGAACAGCAATCCATGGATTTTGTACAAAAATACAAATTTTTCCACCCCAAAGTACATTTTCTGCCCAGGAAAATCACATGTATTTTTGCAAAAATGAATCTTCTCCAATCAAGTCTTGAAGTGCAAAGAATCCCTTGGTTGTCTTCCTTTTTCTCAAAGAACAACTGTTCATTGGCAACATGAATATTAACAAATATTCTTCACATCCCTACGACTGTTTTGACAGGAAGGGGTGTTAGCAGCTGTAGCAACAGCTTGTCTATCTATTGGCAATCTACTGTCACCCCAGAGCAGGTATCTGTTTCAGTGATGGACACCTTCTACTCCTCTCACTGTGAAAGCAAAGCCTAATGCTAAGGAATGAGAATATGCATTTCTGGTAGAAGCATGTGGGTAGGCAAGAGGGTGAACTGAAGACTCACAAGCTGTCCTACATGCCCTCAATTGTTCAATAAAGATTCAAAGATTGCTCTAAAGAGAGACCTTCCCAGGCACTTTCCACTGCACCTCCCACTTTCCCTGAACATTGGCCATGTTGTTTGGGACTCGTGGGTATGGTAGTCTAAAACATTGGGGAAGCCTCAGTTTGGGAAAAGCTTGAATAAAATGTAGCTATCCAAGAGGAAGGAAAGTCTGTGAAGGAAGGAAACTATCTCACTGAGACTGTTCAAAATATCTGTCATTATTAATAATAGAAGATCATTAATGGAACAATAATGGAAGAGGTTCAGGTAATGGTGTTTAGCTCAGAGGGGGGAAAGCATATTGCTAGCCTGTTGTCTAGAAACTTCATCAGCATCATTAAGTGCTATTACCTGAGTCATAAAACTGTTCCAGCATAGCCCTTGGCACCCCACACAGTGCCTATCCTGCTTTAAATTGTGAGTTTCCACTTCTGTCTTTTGTAAATGGTACAACAGCAACAAAATACAATGATTTGTGACAGGTGCAATTTCTTAACAAAGATAATATTCTAAATTCTTCTTAATGGGATGCCTTCCAAAACCTGCTCAGTTCAACAAAAAGACTCCCATTTACTGGCCAACCATGTGGGTCAGACCAGTAAATGCTTCCTCTAGGAACTATAGTACAACTGACTCAATGATAATTATAACAAAGATATATACAGAGTTCTTAGCTACATGTATATATAGCTCAAGATAACTGCTAGTATACTGTAGTCAAATACAATAGATATTGCCATCTTCTTAAATTGCTGGTGCATTCACATCAAAAATAATAAAAATAACATGCAGCAGAATGATGATGAACCACAATGCCCCCTGTATTCATATGGTAGAAGCCAGGGGTGGGAAACTCTGGTCTTGGGACCGCACGCTCCCTCCCACCAATTTTTGTAGCCCTTGACTCTTCCAGGTTTCCTGGGCCACACTTCTTTTGGCTAAAAAGGGAGAACTGCCTTATTTGGAAGCTTCCAAGAGAGCTAATTCATATTTTAAATGGGTTATAACCCCACCCAATCCACTATTTAGTATCTTTTAAAAAAAACTCTGCTTTTCAAAATGAAAAATAGATTGCTGGCCACTTCCAAGGTTTGAGATTCTTCTCTTTTCTTTTCTCCCCCCACCCCCGCACTTCTAGCAGTTTGTGAGACTCCCAGAGTAGTCCAGGGGCTGAAATTGACCCTTGGACATGTCACAGTTGCCCACTCTTGCTATAAAACTACTTAGTATATTACTTTTGTTTCTTGTTATTTGGATGGAAGAAAAGAAATAGCTTTAGTACCTCAAGTCCCATGGAAATTCATGAAAGAAATGGCAGAGCCTGAGATTAGAGAATGCTTGTTCTCAAAACCCAACTTCTGCTCTCCCATAAAGTAATTATTCCTGCACTAGGAACAGTGGGGGGGGGACCTTCTGACACTCTAATATTAGTAAGGCTAGTGGGACCTCTATTTTGGGTAGAGACCTTTGCCAATCCTGCAGAACTACTAACAATGATGATACAGGATCTAATTCTAACTTCTGAAGGGTGGCTTTGTATTGCATGCAATACTGTCACCACTGTTCTTTTCTCCCTGGCATACTTTTCACAGAGAAGAAAGATGCTTGTGCAAAGCATGTAACCATGGGTACCACAGAAATATACTCCCATGTACCACATAAAAGAAGTGTCTGCATACCAGAGAATTAGAGCAAACTTCAGGGGGAAAAAAATACCCTATGAAATCTGGCATCTGTATCCTGAAATTAAGTAGTGTAACTCCACATTATTGAATCAATTATACCAAGGCCACACCAGCAGCTTGCCAAAGTATTCTAAGAGCAGTGTTTGTGTTGCTCAAATGCCAACATTAGCATTTTTTTTTAAAAAAGGAATCAAATCTTGCAGCAGAATGGAGAAAGTGTAACTCCTAACACTTTTTTACTGCCCACCCCCAGTTCTCCCAACTCCTCAGATTCCCCCATTAACTTGGGGGACAAAATACCACTACAAGTCTCTCAAAATATCAGTTGGAAAGGCACTATGCATTGAATCCCTTGCCCAACTAAGAAAACTGAAAACTGGCTGAAGAATCCCAAAGAGCACCTGGAAATGATTTACAGTCACTTCCATATTGCATTTTTGGCTGCTTCTTTTTTGGCTAAAAATGTAGTGGTACAGCATATTGCTGGGGAGTGGGTGAGGAGTGGAATGGCCATCTGTCCGTATAACAGTTGCTCACCTCTACTTTAGCACCCTAAAGGGTGGGGGGAAGTAAGCCAGAGCTGAGATGCACAGAAGGTAGATCAAGATCTATTATCTTATCTTCAGGAAAAACAAAGAATTCTGACACCATTTATCTAACAACAGCGTGCCCTTCAACATTTCACAGATGTCAGCCTGGACACATGTGACCAAGCAACTTCAGAATGTGGTCAAGATGGCAAGCATTAGTAATGAGGAAGAACACACAAACTACGAGCGGCTGCAGCAGTTTGGTTTCCTACAAGCCTTTTGGGAAGAGCAAGATTCTGGCTCCTCCTCTTCTCTTCCCCTTGCTGAATTAATTGAACCAAAACTATTTTTTTGCACTTTGAATTCAGTTTGCATCAACAGGAGTAAGTTGAGGACAGAGAGGAAAAATGAGAGGAAGAGAGAGAATCTGGGATATTTTAAAAGAAAGCAGCTGAAAAAATAGGATGATGGGTTTAATTTGGACTGACCCTCTCAAATTGGGACATTGGAGGGCATATGATAGCAAGAAATGAAAAGCCCTTCACCTCTGAAAATTAAGTGGCTTTTTATATTAAATTGTAAGCAATTTTTGTATTAGAGGACTTTGTGTGTTTGGTTCTTATACTGGTCACAAATGCCTTGGCTGAAAATGTTCTTGTTCATTACCTAATTCTTAGCAAATGACCAGCAAATGTAGTCATTACTTTATGCCTGACTCCATTTGGTGGATCACAGGATTCTACTGAAAAAAAAAAAAAGCAGACCTTGAGAGACTGACATTTGCCCACCATGCTTTAAACTACCTGCGAAATTGTTCTTGATTACCTAGTGTCAGCATGTTTTTACCAGACAGCATTATGACAACCACCAGGTTAACCTTCCATTTAAAACACATTACAGTAGGCCCTCCACATTCACTAGGGTTAGGGGCACAGAACTTCTACAAAAGTGGAAAAACTGCAAATATCAAAATGTGTGTGTGTATCTAGTCTGGGAGAAGGGAGCCAAAGCATGGGGGGAAAATAGGCACCCAGCATCAAAACCAGGTCAGGGAAAGGAGAAGGAAAGGGCACGGGTCAGTACGGTGGCCCTATACTTCCTCTCTCTGTCCCATCTCTTTCCTTGGGTATGGGAAGCATCAGGAGAGGATCTGTGGTGCTGAGAAATAGGGCTGTGAGCCATCCTTAGCTGGGCAGGCAGTGTCTAGTGGAGGAGGAGGACCACAGGTAGGTTTTAAGGGGCTCCATCGCCTGAATGGAGCTGCCCAGAGGGAAGGTTCTGCCGGAAAAGAAGCTCTTGAAGTAGAAGGGCAGGAGTTGGAGACGCTGACGTTAATCAAATCTGTGAAAGTGAAACCTCAAAACATGGAGGGCTAAATGTCGCTCTGAAGGCCAATTATCCAATGTCTTGCTGTTTGTATCTGGAAGATTCACATCATTGTAGCTAAACTGTTGAGCATTCCAACAAGCACATGTGTCAATTTTGATAGCATTTCATTTGGTGGAAAACTGGCTTCCTGCCTGCATCAGAATCCACTTCCAGACTTCTCTGCCAACTGCTTGAATCATGCTGTCTCTGACCAGGCTGCCCATAAAGTTTCCCTCTTGACCAGTCAGCCAGCAAGGTTTCAGCAGACTTTCAAGGCTAAGTGCTCTGCTGTGACGTCTGGTTCTCTGTCCTAAAGCAGAAACACTCAGAAAGTTGCACTTCCATACAGTTAGATGGCAATCATACTATTGCACGTCAAGTACAGCTAGCATGTGTTCATAACCCCACCATCTCCCTCTGCTCCGGACACAGCTTGCAGCTCCAGCTGCTTCAGCCATGAGATGCCATCACACTACTCTCTCAATCCAAGTAAGGTATAAATACTGCTTCTCAAATATGGAAAATGTAACTGTCTTCAGGAAATCAGAATTTCTCAGTTATACTCTGTGCCACTTAAAAGGCTTGTGCTGTGCTGTTTTTAGTTCCTGTTATACAGTATAATTTAATGTTCATGCACATTCTATCAGCTTTCATTCATCTAAAGTCTTAATATCAGTGCCTACCTGGACAAAAGAACATACAGGAACTACCAGTGGTTGTACTTTACAGCTTGCTGTGCTTCTGGTCACCTATAAGGCCCCCTAGTCCAGTTGTCAATTTAACTCAAGATGACAGAATATCATAAAATAATTGAGTCTGCACATGTATGTTAGAATGAGGACTTAAAGACCTGAAAGATAATTCACGAGACAATTCTAAACTTTGAAATTCCCTTTCATGGGAGGTCTACTTGGACCCTTCCTACTGTCTTTCCACCACCAGGCATGTACCTTTTTATTTAAGCAGGCATCTGATTTCTAGTTTGTTGTGGCAGATGCAGCTTTTAATGAAGGATGTTGTGTTTCTATTTAATTATTTTTAAAACATGCTTTTAAAACTGTTTTTAACTTATGTGCTTTAAACAGAACAGTAGATTAATTCTCTTTTAACTTTTGTATTAATACATTTTTAATTATATTTTCTTTTAAATGGTTGTGAACTGCTTTGAATCCTGTGCTGGGAGAAAGGTGGGATATAAATAAAATTATAAATGAAGAAATAAACTTTCAGATAGGTAGAAGGCAGTAGAAAAAGATGAAAACCTAACAGATGGATAGATTCAATCAAGGAAGCCTCTGCCCTGACTCCGGAAGATCTGAGCAGAATGGTTGGCAATATGATCATCTCTCATTTGTAGGGTTGCCATAGGTCAAAGTCAACTTGATGACAGCTAACAACAAACTCTCAGATCTGACCCTGAAGAAATACACACTCAGTTTTACAGGAGAACCAGAAAATTCAGAGTGGCATAATGACTGGAACATCTTGCTTTGATCATGGAAACAGGAAAAAAAGGAAGAGACAAATCTTTGAATAAAATGGCTCCTGGCTAGAAGACTGACAAAACTGAATTTGGGTGAAGTATGTGTGTGAATGTGCATATGCAGAGGACATGAATAAATCTGCTTTGTATTAACAAAGAAGCTGGTAAGTAACAGGAGAATGGGTTTACTGATTGTGCTATAGGTCTGGTCATGCTTCGATATTTATGGCCATTTCTGCACTAGATGGTTATAATGCTATTATGCCAACATCCTGTGGAATCCTGGGGTTTGCAGTTTAGGGAAGGGCCTCAGAGGCCTCTCCCTAAACTGCAAACCTCAGGATTCCACAGGATGTTGAAAGTGTAATAATAGCACTATAACTATAAGTGCAGAAATGGCCGATGTTTGTATATAAGCAAACTATGACAGTTCCAACACTCACAGTGGGGTAGCACATTCTAGGGCGGGCCAGTAGTGGATTTTCTCCCTACTAAGCAATGTCCATGGAAAACATAATTTCCAAGCTTCTACTCATCCATGCTATCTCTAGGATGCATAGGATCTTTTCAGAAACAAGAAAAATTAAATAACATAACAAGAGAAAGACACTTACAATTAAATGGCTTATCTAATTAAGGTTATATTATAATGCAGGGATGGAGATCATGTAGCCTTTCTGGGGTTAGACTACAACTTCCACCAGAAAAACACCTGTGCTGGCTAGAGCTGATGAAGTTGCATTCCAACAGCATCTGAAAAGCTTCAGGATTCCCACCTCTGACATAAAACCTGACCACAAATATTTATGGTGATTCGAGACCACAGCAAGCCAAGTGAAAGCAATTATGTGGTCGCAGAGCCATCATCAGTGACAGTTTTCTGGTACCTTCATTTTACATATACACTATGTGGCAATAAAGCCATAATCAGGCCTGAAATCTTAAAACACAATTTTCAGAGAGTAAATGCCACTATATAGAAGTAAAAGTGCAGAAGGTAGCACTGAACAAGGACAGGAACCAAGGATCTTCCTGATATAATCAGTCAGAAATAAGATGGCAACACTTTTTAATGAAAGTGGGAGGGACAGACCTATCTGAGAGTTCTCAGGCTCCACTGGAAAGAGGCATTGAGAAAGTCAGAGGAGGAAGAGAGTGTGCAGTATAATTCAAGAGAACAGTGATGGCCTTTGACACTGTTCTGTTTGTCAGATACTAGTACTGGTGGGACAAGGGGGGGAACCATGTAGCCCTCCAGATGTTGTTGAGCTGCCAGTATTCTTTGCCATCACCTAAGCAAGCTAGTGCTCCTGGGACTTGCAGTTCAGCAATATGAAAGAACCACGTGATTCCCACTCCTGCACTAGTGAAGCACAATGTAAAGCTATCCCTATGAGAGAAGAATGGATTGCAGATAAAATATCTCTGATCTATGGAAAGACCCACAAAGTAAATGGATAAGATATAAAGACATGATAATAGAGAAATCGGATGGATGTTCATTAAAATCTAGGGAAGAAATCGAAAAAGAGGGCTTTGATTGCCACTGGTTTTTATACAGACAGTTAAGAGAACGATTTATTATGGACAAAAATGCAGAAGGGATTGGAACAACAAAACAGGAAGATCCATTTATGAAAATAATACGGGACTCTAAGAAACAAACGATATCCAAGATATATAAATTACTGTTAGAACGCGAGTTGGAAAGTGAAACAGTAAAAGAGACAATGATAAAATGGAGTAAAAATGTTGGGCGTGGAACAGAATTGGAACACTGGGAGGCTAGTTGGAAAGATACAAATAAATTTACGGCAGCACAGAGTTTAAAGGAAAATTACCTGAAAATGTTATATAGGTGGTATTTAGACCCCGTAAAATTGAGTAGGATTTATAAAATTACAGAGAATAAGTGTTGGAAATGTGGTAAGGAGAAAGGCACATTCTTCCACTTGTGGTGGACATGTGAGGAGGCAAGAAAGTTCTGGAAATATATTCACGAGAGGATAACAACAATGCTTCAAATTAAGTTACCATTAATACCAGAACTATTTTTATTAAATAAGACTCATAAGATAGAGAAGCTGGCAAAAAGAAAACACTGGAGAGTAATATTATATTTAGTTACTGTGGCACCGTTGACATATGCACAGAAATGGAAAAATAGATTGACACCACAAATGGAGGAATGGCTGATGAAAGTGTTAGATATGGAAGAGACGGACAGATTAACGGGGATGCTTCAGGGAAAAAGATCAGTTACTACGAAGAGAGTTGGGGATTGGTGAAAAATATTTGGAGAATACATAAGAGTAGACAAGACATAATCAAAGGTATAGACGGATTCCCATAAGAAGTATAGGAATCGGAGAAAGAGAAAAGTAAGACGTACAGGTGGAGATGGGAATATAGATAAGTAAAGGACAAAGGGGTCATGTAAAATGACGAGTAAAAATAGAAGAATGAAACTTATAGAATTTTTTTTAATGGAGTAACGAGAAACGTAGTTAAAGGTCGGATGAGGAAAGAATACTGGTGAATGATAGGGAAGTAATAGTATGATTGGAATAAGGGGTTCGAAGATACTATGTAAGTAATGAGAAAACAAAAGTGGGAAATAATACGAAGAACTCTTGAACTCGAAGAACTCTTGAAGAATGAATGGTGTGGAGTAGGATTTGTTGATGGGGTTGGGGGATGGATGGTTTTAGATTTGTGGGTAATGTAAGTGTATAAGTGGTTATATGTCAAATGTTAATTGCTATTTTATTGTTGTTGTAATGGAAAATGAATAAAGAATATTATAAAAAAAATAAAAAAATATCTCTGATCTGGTACAGAATTTAAAAAAGTAACTAGAAAGAATATCTAGGAAAGAGCGTAGAGAAACTGAGATGGGAGATGCAGAGGGAGTTAGTATTCTGTGAATATTTGTATTGGTTCTTTCTACCTTGTTTACAAAAATAAAAGTTTTCCATGATTCTAGAAAACAAAACAATCAAACAATCAAAGCCCTTTAAGAAGGTGGGAGAGAATTTTAAAAATAAATTAAAAAATAAAACTCCAAAGGTATAAATCAATATGTTAGACAGTAAGCAGTAATTTCTAAGGTCTCAAAACTCATCAGAGCTCACACACCCACAATGGATGAGACAAGCATGTTCTCCAATTCTCTGTTGTCCTGCAAAAGTAAATATCCATGGAATAAAAAGGAAAAAAGACAAGCATACATGTGCAGTAAATGGAATGCTTCATAAAAGCAAACTCTCTTAAATGTTTGGGCTTTAGGGAAATAGGTATTTTGGATCTTTTAACTCTCAGGTTCACACCACTCCACATACCCTTTCAACAGGCTCTGTCGGGGATTCAAAAGAGAAATCAATGGAAGATTTTTTAAAAATTTACAGCTTCCAAGGACACAAACTGCATAGTAAGAAAAAAACAGAAAAACTTCCCTGTGGCTATACATCCTGCTCACTTCTCTGACCTGCTCAGGGATCTTAGGGTGGGGGGGGGCACCAAACCTTGAAACAAGGTTCAATTTGTCTTCTACTCAGGTTCATAAACTCTGCCCTAGTGAACTTCCCTAAATGTAAAGACAGTAGTGGAAAGAAAAACATCTGCTGTGCACCCCCATGGTTAAGCAAGACGAAGTCCAGCTGTTAGAGCTCACTCTCATCTCATTGCAGGTCTGGGAAGAGGAAGACTAAAAGTAAATAAAAGCTACAAGTTCCCAGGGTCTTGAAAGATGGGATGACTGCAGAAGAATGATCATGAGAGATGGGGCTGCTCTTTCAAGCCATAAAGAGACAAAGGCAAAATTCACAAAAATCAAAATACACTTATTGGATTGGAGATATGTGGCTCAGTAGTACTACATGCAAAAAAGACCTTGGGATTATTGTTGACCATAAACTGAACATGACCCAGTAGTGTGATGCTGCATCAAAGAAGGCAAATAATATTTTAGCCTGCATTAACAGAACCATAGTTTCCAAGACAAGGGAAGGAACAGTCCTACAATATTCTGCACTATTAGTTCTAGGTGTTTTATTTTAAAAAGGATATACATAAATTGCAACAGGTTCAGAGAACGGCAATGAAAATGATAAGAGGCATGGAGAACAAAAGCATATCAGGAAAGGCTGAAGGAGGTTAGCACATTCAGCTTGCTGAAAGGAAGAGTAAAGGATGACACGATTGCACTCTTTAAATACCTCAAAGGCTGTCACACAGGGGAGTGGGAAGGCCTGTTCTCTGCTGCCTCAAAGGGCAGAAACAGCTTTGACGGTTTGAAGTTATAGGAGAGAAGCTTTCAACTGAATATTAGAAGAAACTGCTTGACAGGAAGAGTGGTTCAGCAACGGAACTAAAGAGGTGGTGGGGTATCCTTCTCTGGACAAAAGGAGGCCACACAACTATCTGATGGGAGTGCTTTAACTGGAAATTCTGCATTGAGCAGGACATTGGACTCAATGGGCCATGAGGGCCCCTTCCAACTCTATGATTCTATGTAATTACAGCAAAGTGTTAGACAATCTAAATCCACAGACACTCTTGTGAGTTTCCTTTCAGATTTACAAATTGGAAAACTGAGAAACAGTGATTTATCATAGGCCACTGCCATTTGCTGTTCAATACTCTATGGAAGGCTATCAATCCCACTTTTATGCCACCTATCTGCAGACTACTATTTAGTTAGAGAATGGTAATCCATTTCATGGCTTTGCCCCTCCTCTCTGGCACTTTCAGCCCAGCTGATAGCCCTATGCCAAGACCCTAAACTCTGCTAGCATGGAAGGGTCCCATACCACCGGTCATCACAGCTAGAGAAAGCTGCGCTTATTGAATTTCTTCTTGTCATGCATAGGAAACTTCCCAGGAGAGTAGACAAGGAATGTGTAATGTCTGGAATCATGTTTTGTGTTTGTAGTGAAACGTGAGTATCTGTAAAAGTCTTTTCACTTTTAAGGAATACTGCCAAAAAGAATTTTGTAATTTTTTCCCAAAAGTGCTAAGGTTCAGATTTGTATGGCTGAGATCTTGTCACCTGCCCTGGAAAGAAGCCCTATTCCTAAGCATGTGGAAATAAATGTAGGACAGCCGTTATGTACAACAGGGTCATCAGTGGTGACTTAAGCTACATAGAACCTCCATATTAAGAAGCTAAATAACAGAGGCTGGGGAAAATCAGCAGGGGCCTTCAAGCTGTAGCACCCTGGACAGCCACTGTTGGAAACAGGAGTCTGGATCTTTGGTTTGATTTATTGGGATTTCTTCAAGGAAGGGAAGGAACATTGAAAGCGCCTGCAGGACTCTTTTTCAATGTAGACTACATCTTTGGCAGAAGTCACTCGCAACCCTATTCTATCTCCATCTTGTCTACATGACAAAGTGGCTAAAGTCTTGGACTCCAGTCTGGGGAAGCCTTTTGGTATCAAATCCTCCTCAATCCACAACGCTTTCTCCGTGGGTGACCTCTCAGGGCAGGCACAGACTAACCAAACCTCACAAGACCGCTGGCACGAGGAATGAGGCAGCTCCTTGGATGTTGTTACTATGGATGTAAAAGCTGGACACTAAGAAAACTGGTAAGAAGAGAATCGTTTTGTTTGAAATGTTGTGCTGAAAGAGAATTCTGTGGATACCCTGAGCTACTAAAAAGGCAAAGAAATGAATCTTGGAGCAAATCAAGCCCTGAACTCTCCCTAGAAGGTGACTAAACTAAGACTGTCAGATTTTGGCCGTATCATGAGAAGACATGATTCACTGGAAAAGTGAATAATGCTTGGCAAGGTGGAAGGGCAGTAGGAAAAGAGGAAGACCCCATTTAATTCCATGTATTGTTGTGGCGTTCTGTTTTACTGTCTTTGTCCCTGATCATGTATGTTGATGTACTGCCGTTCGGTATAAAGGGCATTATAAATAAAAGCTGTTGCTGTTGTTGTTGTTATTATTGTTGTTGTTACATCATCATCGTCATCATTACAGCTACCCCTCCACATTTGCGGGTTTCAGTTTTGCGAACTTGATTATTCATGGGTTATCTGCTGTCACCTCTGTGCCTCCCTGTGCCATTTTTAATAGGGATTGCAAGCCTTGTGAGACTGCGAAACTGTGAATGAGGCTTGTAAGTCCCTATTAAAAACGGTGTGGGGCAGCAGTGGAGGTGGCAGGAAGCCCCATCAGCCACCCACTTCTGCCTTGTCAAGGAACTCTGATGCCTCAAAGGAATCCATGGTGGGTTGAATATGAGTGATCATACTTTTTGTGCGTGTTAAATATGGTTTGGGAGGGCCTAGAGTTTTTCCACTTTCATGGGGGTCCTGTGCCCCTAACCCTGAGAAATGTGGAGGGGTGGCTGTACTATTATTATTGCTATCATTATTATTATTACATATGGATAGGCCAATAAAGAAAGCGAAGGCCCTGAATCTACAAGAACAGAGCTATTGATGATAGGGTGCCTGAGAGGTCTGATTCCTGTGTGTGCACACATGCGCTTACGAATCTAATTTCATAGGGTTCCTATAAGTCGAAATGGACTTGGCAGCAGTTAACAGCAACCTGTAATGGCTTTGTGGATTTTGTTAGATCCCTACAGTTAACTAGTTAATGATGGCCCCCGCCCCCACTTCCGTTCTCAGAAAGCAATTATCACTATGGTAACAAGTCTCTCACACAGAGAGGATGAGAGAAACGGGCCCCATTTTTTTAACTCCCGTCTCCCCCTTCCTCCTCCTCCTCCTCCTCCTCCGGTTTCCGCGGCAACGCCCCTGGCCCTGGGCCGTCCCTTCCCGCCACCCCAACCCCAATCACTGGGGACTGTGGGTAGGCCTGGCCGGCTGCCTCTCCTTTCTCCCCCGCACCTCGTCCCGGAGGCGGTAGATGCTGAAGCCCACCGACTCAGCCATGACCTGCCAGGACGGATCGGGCCCCGCGCTCGACCGGGCTAACTCGCGGCAAACGGCCAGGAACTGCTCTGCGGTGAAGGCCCCGCGGGACTGCGACTGCGACTGCTGTGGGCTCAGCGACGGCTGCTGCTCGGACCTAAGGGAGGACGTGGAGGTTTCGGCGGAACTGGGGCCCCCTCCCAACATCCCGACCGTGAAAGGAGGGAGGAAGGTGGCCAGGGAGCCCTCTCTCTCGGCCGCCTGCGGAGGTGGTGGTCGCGGAGGGCACATGAACCGGGCCTAGGGGGGATCGGAAGCCGAGCGCTTCATGGCCCCGAACCTCTTTCGGACTGCCGGAGAGCCAGCGTGGAACGCGCCGGAGCAACGTGGCGTAGGGGCTCGAGCGCCCGCCCGCCTCGGGAGCGCAGGATTCGAACCCCCGGCTTTGAGGGCCGCCTGGGCCCTCAGCCGTGGCGTCGGCGTAGCTGCCTTCGCGTCGCCATGGCGACCCCGTGAACCTCCTAGGGTTTTTTGGGCCGCGAGTGATACCCGCCTCAGGAGAGGTGGTGGTGTGAGGACAGCACGGGCTGTGGAGCCAGGGCCTTTGAGAGCTATTGTTACCTCACGAGCTGTACTGTACGAAATAACAGAAAGAAAAAAGAGAGAACGACGTCTACACTCACTCATTCCAACTCCATTACGTTTTTCATCTATTTTCCTCAAAAATGCAATGAAACTGAGCAATGCAGTGAAACTGTAACTGTCTGTTTCCCCCTCCTTCTCAGATTTAATTCAAAATCATTCTTTCTCTTTCCTTTTCAGTTATATCTTAGCCATCTTCCTGGCCAAAATACCCCTGAACATATGCAAACACATGGAAGTAAGGTGTAATTTTAATTTAAACCAGGGAAGCTAGTGCCATAACCTATTTTGGAATGCCAAGGATCTGCCTTACTTTATATGGAAGGTTGCTTTTTGTTTAAAAAATGCCTCAATATGTCTGAGCGCTTTCCTCTTTCCTCTCCTTCCCTTTCCCACTATGGGCCTTTCCGCACTACACTGTTACAGTGCTATTATTCCACTTTCAACATCCTCTGGAATCCTGGGGTCTGCAGTTTAGGGAGGGGCATTCAGAATTCTCAGCCAGAGAGCTCTTTGGCCCCAGTGAACGACAAGCCCCAGAACTCCACAGGATGCTGAAAGTGGAATAATAGCGCAATAACAGTGTAGTGCCCGATGTTGGAGCATTGTGTGACTCGTGTTATTAGCCCAAGAGCTAATTTTCAGTGACTGTCAGGAAGACCCATCTAGTATGGAAGAAAGTGATGCTGAGAATTTCAGAAATGCCTTTTCCCTTGCTGCTTAAAGATTGCCACAACCCACTCACGCATCCAGCATTCCATTTTCTCCTTGTGGGTAAAGCAAATACAGTTTTGGTTTTGTTGTTATTTGTGTGACTTAAAGTTGTTTCTGACTTATGACAACCCTAAGCCAAACCTGTCATGGGGTTTTCTTGGCAGGATTTGTCCAGAGTGGGTTTGCATTGCTTTCCTCTGTGGCTGAGATGATGTGACTTGCCCAAGGTTTCCCAGTGGGTTTCCATGGCTAAATGGGGAGTTGAACCCTATTCTTCAGAGTGTTAATCCAACACCCAAATCACTACAATATACTGGCTTACTGATTAAATTAAGAATTAATTACCACCATCTTGTCCCCTATACTCAACAACACAAGTGAATTGTAATCCCATCTTCTGCATAAATTACCATGGTGAGAGTGAAAAATAAACCACGATTTTACTATCCCTTGCTTAGTATGGAATAGAATACTGTCCAGGGCTCCAGGGCTCAAACTATTTCCAGGGATCTTTTCTCAGGTATAAACTAGCCATTGACTTCTACCACAGGCTTTCTGATAAAGAAGATATATTTCTCTCTTAGACGTCCCATTTGAACAGTAGCGGATTCCTCTTAGTTTGATGGAACTAAGTACTTGTTCTAACTACAGATTTCTTTTGATCTTCCCTGGAGATAATGAACCTTGAGTTGCTGAAATGCTTCCAAATGCTGCCTAGGCTGTCATTCGCCCCTTCCTCTCTAATTTCTTATCTAGTCATTATTTGCTACATTTTAAATTAACAGTGTATAAACAAGTTCACAACTCCTATGGTCTTTTCTCTAATGGCTAGTTTTTTAATAAAAACAAACTAAATCAAAATAGACGGAATTTTTATCCCTTTGTGATATAAAATAAGGCTTATACATCACTTGTTGTTGTGTGCCTTCAAATTATTTCTGTTTTATGGCAGCTCTAAGGCGAACCTATTATGGAGTTTTCTGGGGCTAAGCATGTGTGACATGCCCCAGGTCTGCCAGTGGGTGTCGATTGCTGAGTGGGGAATCGGACCCTGTTCTCTAGGGTTGTAGTATAACACTCAATCCTGCTACACAACGCTGGTTCCCTGACCTGCTCAAAGTTCTGATAGAGGTTTGCATTGCATTAAACCTTATCACAAGCCCGTTTATATTTGAATATGTATTTACAGACGTAAATAAATAAAAAGGGGGAGCAGGAGGGAAATATTCCAGTGCTTTTGATCCTCGAGTTGAAACTAACTAGTCAGATAAAATAATTGCCACTTAATGATGTCAAATGGAAAATGCATGATTGCTTATCTTGCTACAGCCCTACAAGGGCTGTAATTGTGACTGCTCAGTTTTGTCCGATTATGTTGCTAATGTGGTGTGGAAGTAGCTGTTGCTAGCCATTTAACAGCTGGGAGCCGATGTGTAAAAAGACAGAGAGGTATCGCAAAACTATACTAACTAGAGTATTTTTTAAAAAATGTGCATGCTCTCATGATATTCCACATTTTTGTTAGCTGCAGCATGAGAGGCCAAAACATATATGTTTGGTCTTGAATGTGGCACAAGATTTTTGGATACAATCCAAACAATCATAACATGCATCTCAAGGAGCTATTATAAAAAATATGCTAGTGCGCTTTCCAACTTTCTTCTCTAACTGCTGCATCAGTCATCATTCCAAAGAGTCTTCCAGATCCCTAGATTTGCTTATCAGAGTTTTAGCTGCAGTGGGAAGTGGAATTCACAACAATGTCATTCCTCAGTCTTTGGCCTGAACCCTATTGGAAGCTCTGAGTAGAACAGGCCCCCTGAATCAATGAGATTTACGTAAGTGTTGACTAACCGTTCAAAATTGATTCAATGAATCTGTTAGAGCTGGGGTAGCCAACAGAGTTCAGATTCTATTCTACAGTTTCTTTGGTTACCACATGATTATATATATGCTATATATAATCATATTGAAATAGGAGTCACAGCCACCTTCAGTGTTTGCATGCAGACGTGCATATTGCTGATTTCAGCATTGGCTTGGTTGATAGACTCATACCCTCCCTCGTGTTGTCAGTGCAGGCTGTCCATCATTTTTATTTTGAATAACACCATGGAATTTTGTGCCATTTTCATCTTAGAAATACTTTTTTTAATAACATAAGGTGCTATGGGAAGGGAGAGACAGGTCAGTGACACCACGAGTGTTTACTAGTTACTGCTTGGTATGACTGGCTTCCAAACTTGTTCCTCTGTGCTGAGTTCTGTTCAGACCATTGTTCTTTTGGCTAAAATGTGGTGTATGCTCTTCCAGAATAGAAGAGCACAGATACTTTGTTTGTACTATATTCATTCGAAGTCTTACATACTTCCATTGTGAACAATCTCAGTAATCAGTATGTATTCTCTTTCAAACCAGTATGAAAGCAATATTCTAAGGCCAGTAGTCAATATCTCCTGCATATGGTATATATTGTTGTTAAAGCCTGAAGATAACAGGCATTGCAGGAAGAACAGGAGGTTGGGTATGTAATATGAGTAAAGAGAAGAAACTGTAAATTTTATAACAGAAACCAATATATATTTACTCCAGTGTATGTCCCTCTCTGTTTAGTAGGGTATGTCCATATGGCTTAATTACTTCAATTGTTAACCTTTCTTTGTATTGTCTCTTACAGGTGACAGATGTAAACATAGCTATCTGAATGATCATTTGGTTTAGCAAATTCCATCCAAGAATAGTTTGTTCTACAGATGTAGCAGAAGGGAGTGGGTGTGAAGGGAAGTTGCAGAAGGGACTGTTCCAAATGAAGAGTGCAGATAGAGAGTGCCAAACTGTTCTCCTGGAGAAAAACAAGGAATTCCTGCAAAACAACAATAACACAGCCACAGGTATGGGCTTGGCTAGAGTACTTCTCTTACAGCAGTGGTTCTCAACCTGTGGGTCCCCAGATGTTTGTGGACTTCAGCTCCCAGAAGCCCCAGCCACTATAGTCAGTGCTCAGGGCTTCAGGGAGCTGAAGTCCAAAAACATCTGGGGACCCACAGGTTGAGAACCACTGTCTTACAGAAGTGTATTTTTCACAGGTGGGACCAATTCAGCAGCATATATTCCCTCCCAACTCCAGTTCTGTGTCTATGTTTTTGTGGAAAGAATTCCTGTCAATTATGACTCTGTACTTTTTGTGACAAAATTGGCATGTTAACTAGTGTGGAAGCCTGTATTACCGGAATGTTGTAATGCATTAATTTCCTGAACTAGTTGGTTACTGAAACAATGAGAGTAGACTGATTTGTAATTAAATAGACTCCTGATTAAATAGACTCTCCTGATAAAGAGATTGAGGTTTAGTCCAAAATCTCCAGTCATTCAGCACCCCCACCCCCACCATACACACTTGAGAATATATAGTTACTGAAAGTTATGGGAGCAACAGTGAAATTAAATATTTCTCTTGAGCCTTATTTTGTGAACGTGCACCAGCACTTCCTTAAAACTTTCCAAGAACTTACTGAGAAGTCAGAAACTTTCCTTGGTAGTTACTGGAAAGAGGAGGGTTTCACTGGTGTATTGGAGAATACTTGTACTTTGACTCGTCATGTAAATACTTATAGATTATACAATAATATATTACAGTTGGGATCTCCAACAAAATGTTGTGTTATGGAGTGTGCTTGTTTAAGGTTTCAGCCACAGCTAGCAGAGTTACTTTTTTGGGAGTACAAGTTCCAGAGGCTTTTCTAAGCTCTGCTTCCAGCCAGCCGTAACCTTTTCCAAAATATTTTACACAGAGACCTACAAGGTACCTCATTGCTTGTGGTCACTGTACAAGTTCAGATCAAACTGAACTGTTCTTATGTGGTAGATCCAACCTTTATCCTTTCTTATTTTCAGAAATGCTTCTTAGTAAAAGACAATAAAATCCTACCCAAGACTAAGCCTTAATAGAAACAGTCCTTTAATAGAAACCTGTGAGGCCACTGGGGGACTTCTCACAAGCCTTCCAAAGGCTTTTTGACTGCTCAGTTCTGATTTCTTTCCTTACCCAGTGTGCAGAGGAACACCTGCATCTAAGAAATAAATTTATTTTTTCCTCACCTTGAGAGTAAGGATGCAAAAAAGGAAACAATTTTTCAGTTAAGTTGTCTGGGATTTTTTCTTTGTGTACATTGTGGAGACCTTTGGTGTGGCGTCCATAGACTATGGGGAACCAAAGAGGTAAAACCTGGTATAGGGATGTAGATGTTGGTTTGTACTAACTAGCTGTTTCCACAGGGAGCTTACTATATGAAACTGCTGTGGAAAAGGTCAGTATATTTTTTTAAAAATCAATTTCATTAAAATGGGTTTAACAGATCATAATTTTTTTTTTAAAAAAAAGGATTCAGAACTACCATCTCAATCCAGTGTCAGCTGTGTTGGTTCCAGTTTCTTTACAGCTGCATAATTTGGGGTTTCAAAGGGTCTTTTCTTTTTGGCATTCTCACAAAGTACACTTAACTCAAAACAAATCATAATTATGAAAAGTTACACCCTCTTCTTGGAATGGTTAGTTCTCCAGGAAAAAAAGCTCTTTAAAAAAGAAAAGAAAAGAAAAGAAAAGAAAAAGAAAAGAAAAGAAAAGAAAAGAAAAGAAAAGAAAAGAAAAGAAAAGAAAAGAAAAGAAAAGAAAAGAAAAGAAAAGAAAAGAAAAGGGAGTTTATTAAATGCTGGCTTTATTGGATCTGGCAAATAGTGTCTGTAGAAATTAAAGACTTGCTGCTTGCTTTCACACACAGACCGCCTTGTTCTGTCTCCTGGCTCCTGCTGGGAGTTTCCCCCTCTGAACATCCCTGTGCTGCTTGGGAAAGAACAAATACCTCCCTTTTCCAAGTTGGTTGCTATAAGGATTTGCTCAGCCATTTTGTCAAACAGAGGAGTCATGATCCCTCTCACCCTGCACACAAAACCACCACTCATAAAAGTGCTGCATCAGTCTTCCTTGGTCCAGAAAACACTGGGTCAGCTGGAGATTCTATCAAGGTCAGGTAATTGCCAGGGGCTCCAAACCAACAAAGAGGCTGTTGTCCCAAAAGCCCCACCATTCTCAGAACAGCCAAGAAAGTCTAGAGGCACTGTGAGAGGGTTTCTGTTGCATATTCTAGCTTTTTTCTTTAAAGGGGCCCAGTGAAGGTGTCTTGTCTGGTGAAAGAACCTCCTTAGCATATAGCCAAACAATATTTTGAAGTTTTAGCTTGTTTTTTTTTTGGGGGGGGGGGACAGGGAGAGAGTACTTCCCAAATTGTCTCCAGATCTTTTGAGGCAGGCATCACTGTAAGTTTCAGACTGCTTTTCTTTATGTGGCAGACAATTGCCCTTGCTACTTCCCAGAACTCTTGTGTGAGTACAGTCAGCCCTCCACATTTGCAGTTTTCACTTTTGCGGATTTGCGGATTATTTGCTGTCACCTCTGCTGCTCACTATGCCATTTTTAATAGGGACTACAAGTCTTGTGAGACTGAGAAACTACAAACAAGGCTAGCAAGTCCCTCTTAAAAATGGCATGGGGCAGCAGTGGAGGTGGCAATAAGCCCCACCAGCCAGCCACTTCTACCTTGTGAAGGAACCCTGATGCCTCAAAGGAATCCATGGTGGGTTGAATGTGGTGATCATACTTTTTGTGTGTTAAATATGGTTTGGGAAGGCCTAGAGTTATTCACAGTTTTTCCACTTTCATGGGGGTCATGTGCCCCTAACCATACTGATGTGGAGGGAGGACTGTAACAGTAAAACGTCACAATGCAACATCTACCTGTGGCTGCAAGTCACACAGAAGAGTACTACCCCTCCCAAATAAAGTCCACAGTGTATTATTCCTATCTGGTTTACCAAAATGCTCCTTCCCATTATTGCCACTCACAAACGGTAGGTGGGTGGGTGCCACCACTGGATCTACAATAAAAATTGCTGTTGATTTACTTCTATCAGGAGCTGGCCCCTATCACCTAGTATTTTGCCCCCAATGTTCCCAACCAAAAGTTTGAGACTGAGAAGCAAAGGTGGGGACTGGCTATGTTCTGGTATACCGATACATCTTTAAACATTTTCCTTTCTTTTCCTGTGATAAAGTAAAACTCATGTACTGGTAACCAAAGGTGATTTCCAGAGTACTGCCAGAAGCACAGAAAGGGCACAAATGAGTCCACTGAGCAAGAGGGCATCTTTTCCTAAATTTGTAAACCAGTCATTAGCTTATATAGCTAATCTTGGTACCTGGTCAATCCCTTTTCATGGTACTTAGATTGCTGCTGTTTTAATTAAGAAAAGCCATAAGTACAAAGGAGGTTGTAGCTGTACTGTATTGCATGCCTTGGTAATTCCCTGTCCTTAAATACTTGTTGTGGAGTATCAACCTCTTTTTTGTAGAGCCTTGTTGATGTCTCTTAATGACATCAACAAACAAATCTCTTAGAACAGGTTTTTAATTTCAGAAATCCTAGTGCTGCCCTTCAATGCCACATTTTAGAGATTGGACCCTTCCTCAGGCAATGATATTGTGGCTGAAACTGGGAGGGAATGGAATACCGTACTGGAGTACATGTGTGTCTTTGTGAGAAATGGGTTCTTTCTCAGATAGAAGCATCTGTGATGTTGCTGCTTGATTGTGAGGATGCAAAATACATCTGCTGCCAATGTGGGAAAAGTGTTGTTTGTGATACCCTGGAGAAGTGGCCTGTAGGCCTATCCCACATGGGCAGGCTTCCTCAGTGGTAGCGCTCTGGTTATAGAAATCCCTTCCCAGACACATTATTTGTCCTCCATCTCCATGTTCTTTGCCTTTCAGACACCAGGTAGAAACATCTCTTTGTACAAGCTTTCAGGAAATAAGCAAATATTTCATTTCCCTTTCACTACCAGTTTTTATTGTGGTTTATCAGATATTTATTTTCAGTAGTTTTATCTGTGTGTAAATTTAGTCATGTGTAATTTCATATTTTAGACTCATGATTTTAGGTTTTGCTAATTTAAAGATGTTTATTTGTTTCTATGCATAGTTGTCAGCTGCTGTGAGTTAACATTTCATCTTGTGTCACCAAAGAGAAGAAAAACTGCCATAGCAGAAGGAGGGGTGTGTGTCTGGTCTTTTATTTAGAAATAAATAAGAGTAGTAAAAAGCCCCTAATCCATTTATTGATGAAAGTGGGACATTCGGTACAGGGTGCATTGTAAGCTCACCTGCTACCTGGAGTGTTCCGGTTTAGGGATCAGCCAAATGGTCAGCCATGCCTCCCTCTTTCTTTTTCAGTCTCTGTTAGCGTTCTGTGGCTACTGTGCCTTGTCAGTCCTCACTGAATCATTTTGTGGGACAATTAGGATTTTTCAAAAAAAGCTTTTTTTTTTTTTAGAAAAAAACTTTTAGTTTTGCAAAGCCCATGTTTCTCCTTGCCTTGCTGATACCTCACTCTTATTTTTGGCTCCATTTCTGTCACCACTCACCACCTGAGTTCGCTATTAGAGGGAGTGATGATAAAAAGGGAAATATGCGAGCGTTATTCTACCCAACTCTTCAGTGAGAAATAGATCTGTTCCCTCCTTCCAGCATTCTGGTCCATGAGTACAAGCACTACTCAGCACATATGTAAGCAGCCCTCATCTTGAGACTAACCTGTCCTTTTCCCAGCAAGCTGCTACATAGAAGAGGAAGAAGGGGAGGAAAGAGAGTGACAGTAAGAAAGAGGGAAGGAGAGGAAAGAAGGTGACTTTCTCCTTTGGGCCCTGCCCTGTCCAGTCTGTGGTTTGTGGCTGATAGCAGATTATCTCTGAGGGAAGGTGTCTCTTGACAGAAAAAATGCTGCCTCTCCCAACACTTATGGAAAATGTGGGTCTGTACTTGCTCGGAAGACCCTTGGAAGCTGCTCAGAACCCTGAACAAGAAATGAGCATTGTAGATGATGTTGTGTGCCTTCAAATAGGTTCTGACTTGTGGTGACTCTAAAGCAGACCTAGTACAGGGTTTCCTTGGCCAGATTTGTTGTTTGCCATTGACTTTCTTTGAGGCTGAGAGGCTAAGAGGGGGTGATTTGCCCAAAGTCACTCAGTGGGTTTCCATGGCTGAGGGGGGATTTGAACCCTGGTCTTCCAGAGTCCTGATCCAATACTTGGCCCAATATGCCATACTGGCTTTCTCATCCTTTTATAAAGTGCACTCCAGGCGTGCAAGACTCTAAATGTATGTCTTTTATTCATTTATTACATTTATATCCTGCTTTTCTTTCCATGAGCTCCTAACAGTGCACCTGATTCCCTTCGCCTACCTCCCCCTAGCCCAGTGATTCTCAACCTGTGGGTCCCCAGGTGTTCATGGACTTCAGCTCCCAGAAGCCCCAGCCACTATGGTCAATGCTCAGGGCTTCTGGGAGCTGAAGTCCACGAACATCTGGGGACCCACAGGTTGAGAACCACTGCCCTAGCCCCTTTAATGTCTCCAGCTCCCTTGTTTAGGAGATTAAGCTCAGAGAGAGTGACAAGAGCATCAGGACCTGATGAGCTTCATGTCTGACTGAGGACTTAACTCCGGCCTGTGGAAGACAATTCAGGGTGATCTTTGCCCCCTATTGGAAATAGAAAACAGATGATGGCAGAAATATACAACTATAATATGTAATTTAAGGGATAATATACCTATGCACACTACTATAAATAGGCATGATAATCATCTTGGAATATGCATGAAGTGATACTGAGTGAATATAATTGAGTATAACTCTTGCAAATAGTTGTGGTTTTCCAAATGTGTAAACTGCACATGCTTTCTATTACACAAGGGTAACATGGTCATGAGGGACAGTGTAGTGGTCTTGGTGCTGAACAAGGGCACTGGAGACCAGGGTTCAACTTCCAGCTCGGCCATGGAAACCCACTTGAGCAAGCCACGCTCTCTCAGCCTGGGAAGAAGGCAATAGCAAGCCTTCTCTGAACAAATCATGCCAAGAAAACCAGGTGATAGATTCACCTTAGGGATCGCCCTCACTGGGAGACGATTTCAAGGCACAAAACAACACAATCATATGTAGCAATTTGCCCGGGAGCCCCGCTTTCCTTTCTCACAAGGAACTGAATTTACCACGCGCAGAGCGGCCCCAAAATCTCTCCTAAAAGCAGCCTGTGTGAAGCTTTCAGTCCGCCCTGAGTAAACAAGGGATCTGGTTTTGCAGACGCCCTTTGGCGGCGCCTCCCTCCCCAGCGAGCCGGGGTTGCTCCCGGCGAGCCCCTGTTCCCTGCGAGGCAGCTTTCCTTTAATACTGTGAAATTGTCTGCGCTCCCTTGCTTTCTGTTCCGAGCGGCGGCTCGGCAGTTTGCGTACGCTCCCTTGCCGCCGCCGCCGCCGCCGCCGCGCCCCCATCTCCGAGCCCGGGGCAAGTGCCTGCTCAGTCCACGTCCATTCTGGACCGGGGAAGGCAAGCCGCGCACCCCCGGCGGGGCTTCGGCGCCTCGGTGGGCTTCGTTTGGAGGCGAGAACTCGGAGACGCTTGCCGGGGAGGCCGGGAGAGACGGTTCTTCGGCCACAGAGAGAGGACATAAATGAACGGGAAAAACTTTTGCCGCGGAACAGCTAAGAGAAAATCCAGAGCGCCCGTGGCGGACGGGGGTCCGCAGAGGCTCTGCTCAGTGGAAAAATCTTGATGGCAAGTGGAACTTTTAAAGTGGGTCTTTTCCTAATATTTCATGGGAGCTTCGAACACAAAGGACAACCATGCTTAACTTTTTTTTTTCCAGTACCAAATATTCTCTGCTTCCCCTAACGCCGTTAACTCAAAACGATTCTTTTATATAAGCTGCGCTCTAAGGGAAAATGCTAGTATTTCTATTGATATTTCGTTAAAATGGAAACTGTTTGTGATAGAGGTCTGTGTGACCCCCCCGCCCCCGCCCCCACAAACTGGGAAATGAAAAAGTTGTTAAATACCTAGACACACGTCCGGAAGCAAATTGTTTCCCAAGTCCGACTCTTGCGCTCTTTCGCTGGGCTGCGATTCTGTGCACGTTTACTTGAGAGCAAGCCCCTTTGACTCTCAGGGGGTCGGAGTAGATATGCATAGCCTTGGACTGCACACTCGCAACTTCATTATTGTACCTGGAAGTATTGTTTTGCAACTTCGGGACGGAATGGCCTGAAAGTAAATGTCCTGAGAAGGCTTAGGATCTTTACAAATCCGCATTCCCTCCGGAAGAAAATGATTAAATGCCAAACACCGCTTCCTGGTGGATTCCCCTGGGAATCTTTTTCTTGAACGCAGGTCTCTGTTGCTTTGAGAAATATTGAGTAGCTTCTAATATATTCTGCATACTGATGTGATTTTGCTGTTCTGAAGGTGAAAAATAGGCTTGCTTTGAACATGTTCTTACATAGGACAAGTATGAATATAGATATTTCAAAATGAGGACAATATTGAGGGGGAGAGAAGCGTGGGCATCGGGTGACTGCTTTGTGTAGAGGTGCGGAAAACACCTCTAATCTTGTCTTGCACACACAAGATTTAACATCTTGATAACAGCTAATCATATGTGACAAGGGGAGTGATTATGAGGGCTTGGTTTCTGTGTGCTGGGTAGACAAAGTCTGCTTAGAATATAACACCTACATTGTATGCATGTGAAATTCCACATATTTTTAATTTGGACAGGGTGGAGAGATTGGTGGGCAGGCAGTTTGTTCCCCTTCTTCCCATGCTCATGTATGCAAATAATATTATTCCTGTTTATAACCAAGACTGCAAGCCTATACATGTTGTCTTGGAAATAAGTTCTGTTAAACCCAGAGGGGGGTTACTTCAGAGTAGTGTTGGCAAACTTTTGCATCCAGCAAGGGTTTTCAAAGCTGACCTATCAGTATTGCTGCTGATAGCGAATGTCATTAAAGAAAGATCAGGAGACAAAAGACTTAGAAGTCACCTTCATCTTTTTAATTCCTCTTGTGTGGAGTCGTATTGTACTTATTCATCGTTGAAAGTGGTGTTAACTCTTGTGCTCGCTTTGGTGGCACACATATTAAAATTGGAATGATACAGAGAAGATTAGCATGGCTCCTGCGCAAGGATGACACGCAAATTCGTGAAGCGTTCCATATTTTTTTTTAAAAAAAAGGTGGTGTTGACTCTTCATACGCTCAGTGGTGATCTTTTTTTCCTCACTTCTGCTGTACTACAGCATTAAGTCTAAGCTTTGGGACTGATCCGTGGTGAGTCATAGCACATATTAAACCCCAATTCCTTTTATTCATACAGTTTAACACTGTTAGGTGCTTGGGAGCTTGGGAGATCTGTAATTCTGTTTAGGCAGATAAATAGCAGAGCATTTATGAATATGTTGATGAATGACTAGTGTTTGAGGATTGGTTGGGAGAAACATGGAAGTAGTTCCTTGAGACGTCAGATCTGGCTACTAACACATGCTTTGATTACATCCCATTTGAACTACTGTGACACATTTTATATGGGACTGCTTTTGGAAACTGTTCAGAAACTTCAGCACATCCAAAATGCTGCAGCCAGGCTGTTGACTGGGGTTGGGTACAGGGTTCATGTGACTCCTTCTGTTGAAACAGCTCCATTAGCTACTGGTCCATTTCCGGGCAGAATTCAGAGTGCTGGTTTTGACCTTTAAAGCCTTACATGGCTTGGGTCCAGACTGCCTGAAAGAGACCGTTTCTCCTTATATAAGCCAGTGTGAGCTTTAAGATCTGTAGAGCTTTGCAGGTGCAGTTGTTGAGGACTTGGGAAAGAGCCTTCAGCGTGGTTGCTCCCAGGCTGTGGAACTCCCTTCCGCAAGAGCTCTGATTGTCCCCCTCCCTGGTCTCTTTCCTCTGGCAGATGAAAATGTTTTTATTCAGGCAGGCCTTTGAAGTTTAATTATGAAACAGTAGTGTGTGTGTGTGTGTGTGTGTGTGTGTGTAGTGGTATGCTGTGTTTTTTAAAACAGTTTATTGGAATTATGTTTTAAGGGTGTATCAAGTGTTTTTAATTGCTTTAAACATGTTTTTAGTAATATTATTATTTAATTCTTTTAGCTTTTGCAATTAATGTTTTAGATGGATTTTTTAAAAAATTATTGAAAGTTGCCTTAAATCTCATTTTGAGAGAAAGGCAGGATATAAAATTGATAAATAAATAAAGTAAATTTAAAAATAGTAGACAAGTAAGGTGAAACTAGGACAGATCTGGAAATAGGCTGAAAACTACAATATTTTTTTCATTGTGAAAGGTCAAAGTAGAATCAGAGGAGTTACACATATGCAGTTAGAATCTATGCCTAACTAGGGGCTCTTTCACACTATACAGTTATAGCTCTAAGATTCCACTTTAACTGCCATGGCAACATGCTATAGAATCCTGGGGTTCGCAATTTCACGAGTCGCGTTCTATCCTCTGGTGCCCCCGACCAAACTGTACGCCACAGGAGTTAAAGTGGAATGATAGTGCTATAATGGTGTAGTATAAAAGGCCTTGGGATATTTTCTTCTCATCTCTAGCTAGGGGAGTTTGGCAGATCTTTAAAGTACTACATAACTTGTCAGCAAAGTCCACTCCTTAATGGAAGTTTGATTTATTCTTAGCTTCCATATACTGAGCCAGACCCATCTACTCAGGGGTGGAAATTATGCGCCTTCCAGATGTTGCTAGACTGCAGCTCCCAGCATTTCACTCCATTGGCTATGCTGGGTATGGTAGGTGGAAGTTGCAGTCCAGTAACATCTGCAGGACTGCATGATTTCCACCCAGATCTAGCTCAGTATTACTTACACTGACTGGCATAGGCACTCCCCAGTGTTTCAGTCTCCTACCTGGAAGTGGGGAGGACTGAACTTGTGACCTTTTCTCAACTAAGCATCAGGACTGAGCATCAGGAATGTGAGAGACGCATGCCTGTTCCCAGACCATTCTAGGCCCAACTAGCATATAAGTTCAGCTTTTGTGCATATACACTATCATGTCAGTTGTGTTTCTGCAGTCACTTTTATGCTGGGACTTTCTGGATTGCATGGTGAGATGAAATTGTTAGCTTGCATTTTCAAAGTTTGCCTTTGATGATGTATGGTTTCATGGGACTATAGGAAGTTGCTTTATATTGAGGTCATACTGCTGGTCCATCTAGTCCACAATAGGCTAACTGGCAGCAATAACTATGTAGAGCAGTGGTTCTCAACCTGTGGGTCCCCAGATGTTCATGGACTTCAGCTCCCAGAAGCCCTGAGCATTGACCATAGTGGCTGAGGCTTCTGGGAGCTGAAGTCCATGAACATCTGGGGACCCACAGGTTGAGAACCACTGATGTAGAGCATGAGCCAGGATTCTTTTTCTAGCCCTCCTTGAAGATCCATCATAACGGCTACATGTCCCCACCTCTGCTGAAATCAAAGGGATTTTTTTTCTTTTCCTTTTTGCATCTGGTTTACAGACCTTGGATCCCTTAGGGTTATGAACCCCTGCCTAAATCTGGTGGTTGAATACAAAAAAAAACAACCCATACTGCAGGGCAGTATTCTTACATTTTAAAAATCCTACCCTTGCTTCTTCCCTTTCAGGATGGTGTGCATGGTTCTTCTCTGTGCCTCTTTCCTGCCTCTTTGTCTGTACAATATCCCTGTGAGGTAGGTTAAGCTGAAAGACAGTGAACAGCCCAAAGTAACTAGCTTAGTGCATGGCTGAGTGCAGTTTGAACCTGAATGGCACACATGTTTAGAAATGACTGCTATTAGTGGCAAAGTTCAGGTGACTGGGACAAAGCTTTTCTGAGCTGTTGGTCATATATTTTGGGGACACGAAGGTGCAGTAAATATCTTTGCATCCCGGTCATAACATTTGCTCCTCATATGTCCATTTCATTCAGGAATCTGTTTCTGAAGCTAAAAATTAAATCCCAAAGTAACTCTAAATATTTGAATAATCCCTAAGAATGTGTCAGAAATGTAGCTGACCTCTGAAGCAGGGACAGAGCTATATTCCATCTACCAGGCATGGACAACTTGTGGCTTTCCAGATTTTGTTAGACTGTTACTTCTATCATGCCTAACCAGTGGCTGTGCTTGCTAGGGCTGAGGAGAGTCACAGTCAGACAAACTCTGGGGGCCACGTATTCCATCTTCCTTGTTAGGAAGCTTGGTAAGGTGTGAGATGTTGAACACAGAATTATCTTTGGTTCTCATTTTCCATACTTTCACTTTTGTTTGACTGACGGCTTAACTCCAGGACCCCAAACTCTCAGCAGATTTACTTGGAAGTAATATTAATAAACAGGTCTCCACAGATACCATTTTAAACTGGAGTGACAGTACTCTGAAATAAGAGGCTCTTCTTCCTTCTCCTGGAGTTAATATATCCAGTCCTTAATTTTGTTTGTACTTCAATATGCATGGAAGTACTAGAAAGCTGCAGGGCTAAATGTCTTGTCTACCAAGCCCGGTATCATCTCTGACAGGTGGGAGCACTCAAGGTTGTTGGGTGGGTACCAATGCCTTGGACATTATCTTCTCCCAGATCTTTTTAAATAGGCATGCCACCTGGGACGGATGTGGATGCAGTTCCTCTCCCTGAAAGTGTTGTTTGTGTGCATGCGCTCGCCTTCAAGTCACCTGTGGACTTATGGTGACCCCCATTAATTTCACTGGATTTTCTAGGCGAGGAGTACTCAGAGGTTGTTTTGGCCATCCTTTCCTCTAAAATATAGCTTACAGCACCTGGCATTCACTGGTGGTCTCCCCTCCAAATACTAACCAGGACTGACCATGCTTAACTTCCAAGATCAGATAAGATCTGATGCCTTTAGAGTATTTACTGGCATCCCCAAAAGTGCCGGAGAAAAGAGTGCAGGGTTTCTTGTAGAACTCTTCCACCTGTGAAGCTGTTCTTTCTGTTGAAGTGAAAGGGAAGTTTTGCCAAAGTGGATAGAAGGTGGGAGTATTGGGGCTCCCCAAACCAAAATGGCAGGATCAGGACAAGAAGCTTTTATAAGGCGTAGTTCTTTGAAATAAAGATCTGGGCTGCTTTTTCAACTGTTCAGGTGGACAGGGCAATGGATTTGTTGCTTTATGGAGCATAGTGAGAAAAGGAGAAGGTGATGATGATGTTTAAGACAAGAGGACAGAATAGACCTAAGCTGGTATTGTGGTACAAGTCAGGTCGGTCTGAATATGTAGAATCATATTCAGGTTGGGGGGGAACCCATAACTAAAACAAAACTCTTCCCTGGACAGATGACCGGTTGCAGTTTCAAAATGGCCATAACAATTCTCCCCAACCCCACATGCAAAGGAATGTTGAGTAAGCTTAGTAACAAATCTTTTGCTGGTTCAGAAGGTTAACTGGCTGCCTGGCGGTTTCACAGCTGTTGCTCCTGTTGACAATTACTTTGGCTCTCCCTGGCTTGGATGTGTCACGGAAAGTGTCACTCTGACTTCTGGCTGGTTTTGAATGCAGGTGCTGAAGAAATCTGGTTGCTCTTAACAGAGCCCTCTCAACAGACTGAGCCCTTCCCTTCTCTCTGACATCAACTGGAGTAATTCTAAGCTGAGAATAAGCTCAGACAGAAGCATGTTTGTAGGGGAGATGTTAGAAGTTTATGGCTGAGAGCAGGTGCAGAATCCCTCTGCTGTCCTGTTTCTGTCCAGTGAGGAGTGTAAATGGTTTATTTTGACATGATGGAGAGATGCTTGGGGAAGGTTTGGTCAGCTCCCTTGTATTTCCTGTTCACCTTGTATTCCTGCAGTGTCTCATGGCTTTTTTTTTTTTTTAATGAAATGAGCCTGGTCGAAAGAATTCTGTGGAGCACTTAATAGTTAATAAAGAAAGATTCAGCAGCCAGAACAATGATAGACTTCTTGGAGCAGTGATGTCTATTCTGTGAACTTTTGAAACAATGATACCTATTCTGTCATTTTTGGCAGTGCTCTATTGTTAAGTTGTGATGTCAGGCTGCCTTGAAATAGTAATAATTGTTCGGCCATCTTTTTAGTTCCTGGTTCTCATTTGGACCCTTACAAGAGTGATATTTTCTTATGAAAAATTTCCAACAACTAGAAATTGTGAAAATTCTGAAGTATGCGTACCATGAGACAGGAGTTCTTTTTTATGCAAAATGTTCCTCTGGCTCATATATCTTCAGTGTTTCATAGTTCTGATTTCCTTTGTGTTTTCTCTTTCTAGGTATCCTCTGTGGTATTCCACCATTCACTGGAGTTGTTAGTTTTTCCTGTTGATTGTCTGGTTTGGTGAAGAAAAAGCCACTGGGACTTTTGGAATATACCCTTTTTGTTCCTCAAAGCAAGAGATGATGGATTTCTTACAGATGAGGTAGGATATGAGTTGCTTGTACATAGTTTTTAATTGGTTAATTAAAGTGTGTTTTAGTATCCATAGGGATGGTGCAATAACTTTGGTTCTAGATAATGAGTCTCCCACAGTCTTAACAGGTGCCATTTCAAAAGAACCATTTCTATCTGAGAGATGGAGGAAATGTTTCTTCTAAGAAGGCTCCTCCTTTTAGTGCTTGCATTTAATATGGTTAATTCATAAACTGTTCATTCATACAAATGTTGGTATCTTTTATAGTTTTTTGTTTTCAAAATCTTTCAGTCAGTTAATCCTCAGTCTGTCCAGTTATTTCGGATGACCATGACCATGCAGGCTTTCCTGACCATGTGGGCTGGGACTGTTGCAGGGGGAAAGCCTGTGTTAATTGAGCCAGTTACTGTATTTGCTGCTATATAAGACTTGTTCCCCCCCCGAAAAATGCTGTTTGAAAATGGGGTGTGTCTTATATGCCAGCAAATAGTATTTGTCAGTATAAATGGGATGCGTCTTATACACAGGTGCATCTTATGTGCCAACAAATATGGTAATCATTCAAATATGGTAGGTAAAACAAACAAACAAACAAAAACCAGGTTCTACAGTTTTGTCCCTGAGCAGACACAAAGGTCCAGAGAAGGAAGTGTGGAAGGAAGCACAGGGGCTGCCCTTTTGCTTACTGCTTTGGAGTGCTTGAAAGGCACAGACAGGGTCTCTTGGTAAGACAACTGCAAATTTTGACCTTGGCTGACCTGAAGCTCCCAAAAGTAACACGGAGTCTTACATATGTCCTTCCCTTTTCTTACACTCTAGTGGAGATGACAAAAGTTAACATAGCTTAGACTAGCACTTGTTTGCTTCTTATGCTCCATCCTCCATGACTACCACCATCATAAAAATGATAAGGCTGCTATCCTATATTCAGTTTCTAGGGGACTGTCTTTCCTTTAGTGCAGTGCAGCTTAGTTCTGAGTGGACACTGATCAGCATTAAAATATAAATGTGGGTAGAGTGTTTCAGGGTGTGAACCAGGGACATTCCAGGTTTAAAACGCTGCCATGCCTAGCTGCTACATGGGAACAGTGTGTGTTTTCCTGGAATAATTCCTCTTATTGATTGGAAGCAGTATGTGAGAACTGTACGCAGAAATTGTCATAATGACACATGAGAAATCAAGGTTAGAATTGCGATTCATATCACTTAGTTGCCTCTGGAGTAACAAAAATAGAAAATGGCAATCTTAAGAGCCCTGTATTCATTTGTGGTGATCATTTGTGTGAGAAGATTTGAGATGTGGTCAAGACTCACACCTGCTTTGGTGAAGGGGGGAAATCTTATCCCTGGCAATAGCCAATAACCAATTTGGAGGGAGGAGGGATTTACCAGGACTCATATCCAAAATACTGCAGTGATCAAACTTGCATTTTCCATAGACATAATTTGCATGGCAATCTAAGGAGAAAAGAACCTCTGCTCATAAAGCTCTACAGAACCATGGGCAGATTGATGGTATCTAATAACTAATGCATTATTTTAAAAAATAAATACAACCCACTTTATTTTTGGCTGCCTTGAGTCTCCTGAGCTGAGGAGCAGGTAACAAAATTGTTTTCTCCGGAAAGACATGTAAGGGAATGGAGAACTGGTCCCGTGACATAAAAACTGAGTTCACAAACCTATTAATGTGAATGTGCAAACACTGTGCTGTCTCACTGCAATTAGGCAATTAGACAGTATCTACTATGAAGAGCTATGTAAGTTTATTTGCTCTCCCTTCACTAAATTATCAGACCTCAGTATGTTGTAGTTAATGCAGGAGTGGAGCATATGTGGTGCTTGTGTCTTGCTAGGCCCCATTGGCCCTAGTCACTATAGCCAATGAACAATACTGGGAGTTGCAGTCCAACTCTAGCGGGGCACATTCTCCTACACTGTTGGGACATCAAGCATTTAGGCTGAATGTCTAAGTTACGTGTCTCTATTCAAGTGCATGTTTTGATTTTCTTAGAGAATTAAAAATCATGGTATGTTTTCAGGTTTAGGTAGCAGGTAATATGAAAGAATTTCTGCCACTGGTCAGTCCCAGTATGCAAGTGCTTCTTGTGTTACTTCGTTTGCTATGGAAGCTGTTTTTTGATGGGTTCATGACGTAGCATTGAGGGGTTTGCACCATCAGTCCAGTGTTATGAACAGCAGAAGCATGCCAAGAATTTACAGAAAATTTGCTTCAGTACTACTGCTGTGAACTGCAAACAACTTTTAGGCAATATAGCAAAGATACAGCAGATTGATACTTGTGTAGCCTCACTTTTGATTATGGCTTTATGTTCCGGATGCTATGTTGGCAGCATGAGTACCTCACGTCTTTGCCACGCCTGAATAAAAGCTAGAAGGTATGTGGGCTTTCTCTTGGAGTTCTTTTTCCTGTTCCAGCTGAAAATGGTTGATCTGCTATAGCTTCTTCTCAACACTCCAAATGGAATTCTTGATTATTTTTTTAATTGTTGGTATGTACATGGCTGAAATGACATTTCCAACTGTAGGTTTTAAGCTTGTCATCTTAACAGAATGAGATTCATTGGTGTAAGCATGGTCTTAGGACTCAATCAGGCATACCTTTAAAAAGACAGCTAACAGCAGGGCTTTTTTAAAAAAAAAATCAATGGAGGGATTACACCCCATACTAAAGAACAGATTGGGACCTCTATGCTTACCCTGGAATAAAACTGGAAAACTAGACATAGTTGCTAGTAGGTTTATAAAGAATACTCGCAAATGTTCTCATCCTTGATGAGAAAGCTTGTCTCAACATTTTGGGACATCCCAATGAAAAAAAATGGTTAACTGTTGTGAGATTTGTTTGTTTACATTACATTACATTTTAGAACTTTTTTTGCAAAAATTTTCTTTGTATGAAAACCAGTATTTTTTTTCTTTGTAAAAGCCAATATTTTGCTCAAAAAAGGAGAAAAGAATTAATTTTGTGCAGAATACACTGTTTATGCCCCAACCACTTTTTAATATAAATTGCAACATATTTATGGCAAAAGAAAAGTTGAAACATGTGAAACATCGTTGAACATGAAAACACTCTTATCACTTAGCAGAGAGAAGACTTCAGAATTTTTTGTACTCAGGCATGAAATAAGCAAAGCTTTACATTTCTAGCTGCTAGCTACATCTTTAAAATAATGTTTGCTGTGGATAGTTGCTACACCCAAATGGGTGGCAAGTCACTCTCAGCTCCTCAACAGAGGTATAGATCTTGCTGCGTGCTCACTACTAACACAACAAAACGTAGGGGTAGTGAGACCAATTTTGCCAAAACCTTTATTTAGGCTCAAAGAATACAGTGAAAACTCTCAGAAGACATGGATTAGGCAGAAGCCTTCTTGAGAACCTTGAAATTACTTGAGGTTTTTTGTTTTTAAATTAAAGGAAACATACAGGAGGATCCAAAAGTAATTCCAGATTCCTTTTTCTAAAAAAGAGTAAAATGATATTCAGAAACTAAAATTGCTCAGTTTGCTGTTTCCTTCTCTGCAGTGAAAATGCTGAAGGGGGGCACATCATCAAGGATGCCTTTTTTTTTTCCTACAAAAGTTTACTTTTTCAGCTTTTTAACATAAAGAGACTTAAAATATTTGCACCAAGACTACAGTAAAGGAGTCACTTTTAATGAGAGTAAGCGCAAAAAGGAAGTCAGCATTAATCTTTACAGATGCTCCCTGATTCACCATCAAAGAATCTGCAATTAGAATTAATATTTCCAGGCAGCATGTCTGGGTTTGTGCTGTCTGTGTGTGTGTGTGTGTGAGAGAGGGGGGGACAGAGAGAGGAATGCTTTGTAAGCGAAGTCAAGCGAGTTCCAGTGCTGTTGCTGTGCCCTCGGAAATTGTAAATGAATACTTGATCTTGTTTATTTGGCATATATTCCCCACTGACTGGTGACATCTGCTGATTTAGACAGTGATGGGCAGTTTATTATGCATCAAGCGAGAACAAAGGCTGGTGAGAATTCTGAGTGTGCAAAAAGGATGTGGCGTGTAACAACATTTTATTTTATTTTTTAAAAAAACGGAGGTATTAAGATCAGATACTTTATAGTTCAGCAAACATGCTGGCTTTCACAACTAGATTCAGTGTATATAAAGACAAAGTTTTCTTGTCAGTGTTTTGCAATGACAGAAAGAACTACTGGTATATATATTTTTTTTAAATTGCCTGAGTACTGGAGTGATAGCTTTTTCTGATGTATTTAGCTGATAACATTAGTAGTTTCTAACTCTGAAGTTGTCCGAATGGAGGCTTCAGTTATTCGTTTTGGGACCAAACAGTTTTGTTCACAGATGGGGAGTTTAGACTATTAAAGGGCTCTTGGTGGACCGCACCAAACTACCCAGTTTTCACCTTGGGGTAAAGGAAACAGGAGGTTCCATCTCCAGCTAAACTGGTTAATCTTTAGTATGTCCCATGTTTGTAGGCTAAACTGCCAGCAACAGCTCCAAAGTCTTGAAAGATCACAGGACCTATAGTTAGTCTGTTGCTGTTTTTGTTTTTTAATTTATTTTTAACTCTTGATTCGCAACCATAGATATAACTGAGAACCTAGGGAATCTCCAGAGGGTTTAGAAACCACTAATGTTGGATGGTTCCATCTTACAGACATTTTGATTCTGTAAAATCTGCTGTTACAGAGAATGAGATTTAGATACCCAAAGCCTCCACTTTAAGGCTATGTTATTCTGTACCTTTAGGGACTTAAAATAGCCTTCTTTAGAAACTAGAAACAACCACCTGGTTGCTTTAGGTGTCAGAAAAATGTGTTGGTGCAGTCCAGGGGGTTTCAGAGAGATGGAAAATCTAACATGGGCTTGGTTTGCCAGTGGCAAACTTTAACTTGAAACAGGACAGCATGTCACTCAGGATTTTCTAGAGCTTGGAAAAGTACTTTTTTTGGACTACAGCTCCCAGAATGCAGCAGCCAGCATAATCAGCAGCTGCTACAACGTGCCATTTGGCTGATGTCTCCCTCTCTCCACCTTTGTTCCATCTTTTAATGAAATGGGAAATGTATTTTAAGAGACTGCTCTCAAAACTCAGCAGTGTTCTTTTAACAGGGAGCATACTGAGGCCTTCTTGTGCCAATTAAAAATGTAACATTGTTTTATTGATCATTGCCACTAAAAAGAAAGTGTGTTTTGCTGTTTTTTGATAGATTCAGGCATTATTAAAGCAGCAGGTATGGTTCTCATAGCTAAACCTGGTGGGTTGAATCCACACATATACAGGCCTCTGTGTGTGTTTGTGGGGCGGGGGGGGGTCATTTTTGGTCCAAGCTAAAGTGACTCAGTATGTCTTCACTGTTTTCTGTAACTTCTGTAGAGTCATGCATAGGGTGGCATTCAGTTTTTATCCTGTTGTAGGTAAATGAACCAAATGAACAAAACTCACTGATTTTCATAGAACAGTGATAAAATACCTGAGATGATGCACAGCACAGCTATTTGCATAAAAAAATTAGTGTGTATGTTTGTGTATGTGTGTGTGTTAGAGGGAGGGGAGAAGTCTTGTACAGTTGTGGTCCCTATTTTGGGTAGGATGTCTGGATGCCATTGGAAGGTAAGTTAAAATGTTGCTGTGCATCATGGATTTCACTTCTGTTGCCTTTGAGGCAGAAGGCAATATTTCTATTTCCTTCTCATATCTTCCTTCTGTTCTGGCCTTTGTAGTTTTGTTAGCAACAAACTGGGAAGGGCCTGTACGGAATATGAACAACGTCCTGACAAAAATGATTCTGAATGGGTTTAGCTTCTAGCAACCTGACAGCAGCTCAAATATCCTTCTCCTACCTTTCCCTGTTTCTCCTTCAGGGGCATCTGAAACTATAAGACTAAATCTGAGGCAGAATGAGCTTTAATATTGCCCTGTAATTTGGATCCACTTGCCTCAATTATCTGAGGCCAAACCACAGCAATATCTGCCTAATTCTGGGAAGATAAACTTGACCTCTTCCCCACACTATAGGTCTTTGTCACCCCCTCAACTTTCCCAAATTAATCTTGTTAGAGTGATCACTGAAATACCCAGTTGTTTAAATTCATTTTCTTTCCACAGTTGATGCATTTGTGAAGCCACAGTTTTGCCTCAGTGTTGACTCAAGAAAAATTCCATCTAAAGGTTGCAAGATGACAGACGAGCCTATTAAAGAGATCTTTGAGGGTTCCAAATGTCCCCAGTGTGCGACGCTGGAGAAAATCAACAACAATGACTGCAGAGTCACCACTGCCCCTTTGGTGAGTGAATGCCAACTTACAGCTGCCACAGGGGGAGCCGAACTCTCCTGTTACCGTTGTACTGTCCCATTTGGGGTGGTGATCCTCATTGCTGGAGTGGTGGTCACAGCTGTGGCGTACAGCTTCAACTCCCACGGATCCATCATCACCGTGCTCGGATTGTTCTTATTGTCATCTGGACTCCTTTTGTTGGCCTCAAGTGCATTGTGTTGGAAAATCAGACAACGGAACAAGAAAGGAAAGAGGCGTGAGAGCCAGACGGCTCTAGTGGCAAATCAGAGGAGCCTCTTTGCTTAAAAACTACGAGTGAAAAGAAATGGGCAAGAACAGAGGATTGTTTGATAAAAGCATCTATTTATTTGCAGTTGGGCTGCAGAATCATTGAGTAATGGCTGAAGTGGATTATAAATGAGAGCTAAAAGACTGTGGAAAGTTCAGGGATCACTGGTATCTGTATTGTCACAAACATCTCTCAAGATCCTCTAGGTTTGGTGTTCTGGGATTTTATTTTTCCTTTCAAATTACTTTCCATGTTTAATTTACCCCTGCTTGCAGTATGGAGTTCAAATGTCAGTATTTTCACATTCTTAGAAACAAAACAAACCCCGCTCCTTGGTTTGTAGTGGAAGAGAGGCCAAATCTCCTCACAGGAGCGCCCACACAGAAAACAGACAACACCTTATGGTCAAAGATAGCAGTGACCAACTGATAACAAGCACCTGTAAGACTGACATTAGCTCATAAAAGGAAGGTAATGTGCAGTGCAACTGTCATGCAGTAGAAGTACATAGAATTGATGTGCATCCAAGTGACAAATAACTGCATTTAGCATTCTTCCCCTTAAGAAGTATCTTCCATAAAAACTTGGGGAGAAGGGTGCATAGATAATCTTCTTCATGGCACAGTCATTGACAGATTTGTCTCCCACAAATTATCATTCCCGTGGCAATATCTTGTGATGGTGAATTCTGTACCCTACTGCACGGAAGTGTTCAAAGAAGCCATAAAAGTACTTCCCTTACCAGCTGTCTCTCTGTTCTAAATTCCCCTAAGTAAAATGGTCTTTGGTCTTTTGTTACAGGTGACATTTCATGTGTAACATGTAGATCCAGCTTAGAGGGCAATCATCTGACTTTCAAAACTGAGATACCATGTGATTTGTTGGTTTGTAAAAGATAGAAAATCAAGGGGCTTCCTATTGCTAGGAAAAACAGCCTTGAAATCTCATATTTCCCCTCTTCCTCTTCCAATTGCAGGAAGAATTTTGCTTTCCACCACACACACACACCGACTTTTCATTACCTTCAAAAGTATTAGCAAATGCTTGGACAGTGTTGGAGAAGAATGTGAGGAAAATCAAAGAAATGGTCTGAACAAACCTATAAGTTCCAGGAGCCTATTCCAAAAGCATGTTCCTTAAGTGTTTTGTAATGCTATTTCAGTTTTCTTTTCAAGACAAGAAGCCCAAATGGGGCTTTGATTGACATAACTTTCTTTATTTTATTTTATTTTTTAAAAAAAGAAACTGTGATAGTTGTATCAGCCAGTACTTGGATATCAGCTCAGCTCTTCATGTTGTTCCTATGATCTTTATCTGTGGTACTTTTTTAAAAAGTAATATTGAACATCCCATTATTATTATTATTATTATTATTATTATTATTATTATTGGGGCTGTTATTGCTTATACACAGATTGCTCTATGTACTTATTTGCCTCAAATAAGCAGCAAGGTGTGTGTATAGCTCAAAAGGTTACTCCCCCTGCTCTTCGGTAAATTTAACTATTGTAATACTGTCATACTTAGCACTTTGGGGTAGTTTTGATATTGAAATCTGGATTTTTAGAAGTTTTACCCTTTATTTTGAAATAATAAACAACCCTTGCTGCTAAAGCTTTAGAAAGGTAAATCATTTCCATTCTGAGCTAGAGCTTTTTGCCTTGGATCCATTGCAGAAGAAGGATGTGTGCCCGTATAATGATAAATGTACAGGGAGGGCCAGAGTCTGCTTTGCTGCCAAAACTAGATAGTAGGTGTGGTCCAATTGATGTGGTAGTACATCTAATGCCTGAACAGTTTTAGAGCAGAGTTGGAATATATGCAGCCCTCCAGATACTGCTGAACTTCAGATCCCATGGTACCTCACCCTTGGCTGTGTTGGCTAGGGTAGTTGGGAGCTGAAGTTCCAGAACATTTGGAGGGTTGCGTAATTCTTGCCCCTGTTCTAGAGCTGGGTTCTATAAAAGGAAGAATGTATGTCACTTAAAAAAAGGGTTAAAAGATTTTACAAGTAATATTTTCTTAATACAGAAGGTCCCTATAAAAATGTAATGCTCAGTAGGTTTAGGACAGATGAAAAGAAAAGTACTTCTTCCTTCATGTACACAATTAATTCATGAATTTCACTGCCACAAGAAGTGGAGATGGCTTCTAGTTTGTAGATTTGTTAATCTCTTGCCAAAATGACACACACTCCTTGCCAGCAGGAAGAGAGAGAATCTGGTGCCTTTCTACTTGTCTTGACTATAGTTCCCATCATCCCTAACCAGTGGCCATTCAGGTGCTGATTGGGGAGAGTTTGAGTAAAAAGCATCTGGAGAGCAGCTCCCATAACCTCCCAAGCCAGTGGATAGGGATTATAGGAGTCCTTCTCAAAACAGCTGGAAGGCTACAGGTTGTTTGTCCTGCCTTCAGGACAAACCCATTTATGGGATAAGATACAGGATAGTCTTTATTGTATCCCATGTGTTTCTTTTTGATTCACAGCTGACTTTAAAAAGGAAATCTTATGGACAGTTATTCTGTCTGGGGAGAGTAGCCATAACTTAATAAAACCTGCACTTTTCAGATTTACTACTTATTCTTGAAGTTTTTCCCCATGATTTTACTTGAGATGAATTTTCAAGATTGCTGCAACATTCTTGAAAGCAACAGATTAAAACTATTTTTTAAAATAATTACAAATAGCGAATAAGAGCCATGCATGGCTATATTGGGAGAATAATTTGAGCGGCCAGTCGATCAAATCTGAAGCTTGATTAAAGCAAAATTACAAAGAAAGCCCAAAAGCAGCACCTAAAGTTTAGGGATAGGAATAATATGAGTAAAGTATTTGAAAAATGGTTGAAAAACATGTTTCTTAAGTGTCCAGAAATGCTTATGATAAGAATCCTGGATTGATGAGAATCTTTGCAGTTTCAGACTTTTTGTACACAATTTGCAGCCATCCTTTTTCTCTTTTGTGCTTGGGGAACAGCATGCTCTGCACAGAAATAATCTTTTGGAACATAATGTTATTTTCTGTTCAGAAAATACTGTTTCCTGCACAGAAAATGATGTATTTGGGAACTTATTCTGTGCAAAATTTGAACATGGTTATTTTTTAAACAGCATTTTCTGCACAGGAATAAATGGTGCTTCCTTGCACAGAAAATGCTGTTTTCTGCACAAAACAATCATATACAAATATTGCACAAAATTAGTGCCATATTGTGAATACTCATTGTAAACTAGACAAAGATTTTCTTGCAGTGAGAGAAAATTGCTAAAATTACTTCTTCCTTCCTTCAAGAAGAAAGTTAGTGAGGAATTACATCCATATCAAAACTGAATACTATTACCTTATAAAATGATACTAACACTGGTTAGTGAGAAGCTATAGTGCAAAGTGGCTATAGTGGCTAGCCATTTACAGTAGGCTTTGCAGAAGATTATAATTGGCCACTGTGGGAAAATTGACTGTTTAACTGGATGAGCAGTTGGTTTGATTGCAGCAGGAATATTTGCATGTCAGACTTTTGGTGAGAGCCACTGTTGTGTAGTGATTTGAGTGTTGGACTATGACTCTGGAAACAAGGGTTGAAATCCCTGTTCAGCCATGGAAACCCACTGGGTGACCTTGGGCAAGTCACACTCCCTCAGCCTCAAAGAAGGACAAAGGCCAATTTGCTTTGAACAAATCTGCCAAGAAAACCCCATGGTAGGTTCATTTTAGGGTCTCCATAAGTCAGAAATGGTTTGAAGGTGCACGACAACAACAGACCTTTGGTGTATCCAGCCCGATTCTGTCTATTCTGCTTGATAGTAGCTAGGCCCAGTCCTACATTAGGTAGAGGGGGCGTGATTGCCTCAACTGACAGATGATAAGAGAGTAGGAGTGCCACCTCCATTCAGTCTGAGCCCTATTTTCCATTCTCTTCTTTTGAATAACAAATACGTGTATGCTGCCTGACCTACCCTGACCATCATGAACAAGACTGCTCCCTTAGGTACTGTGGGGGATGCTTGGAGTAAGATTTGATTGCTACTCCTGTTGGCTTTTATGCACCAAACAGAGAGCTAGCATCAGCTTGTCCTTCGCCTCAGACAGCAGAATTTCTTTAGCCAATCTTGGCAGTGGCTTCCTCAAAGTCTCTGGCAGGTATTCTTCCCACTCTCGTTACCTGATGGAGATGGTAGAGGCTGAACGTGATGCCATAGTAGTAGTAAAAGGAAAAGGATTGCTCTTTTTTTTCCTCCTCTCCTATCCCAGAACTTGTTTGAAAATAGAATCCAGAGCATTTCACACCCCCTTTGTGAGTACCAGAGCTTTTGAAGAACCTCCCCACAACCTGGCCTTCCCCAGATGTATTGAACCACAGCACCCACCAATATGGGTGTTGGCTACACTCACTGGAGATCGTGGGAGGGATAGTTTGGCAGGCCTTAAGTTGAAGAACACATTTGTGAAAATCAGGAATTCTCAACCAGGGTCCCTCAGAACCTTAAGAGGTTACACAAGAGATCACGAGGTTTTTTTAAAGTGGAACTGTAACTAAAATAATTATTGAGAAAGGCTGGTGAGAATCAGGACTTAGACAAACAAACTTGGCCATGTGTAAACACCAGGGTGCCCTGCCTCAGATTTTTTTTAATTACATTCTCCCCATGACATACTGGATGTGGCTTCTTAATTCTCCTTTCTAAGACATCCCAGGAAATAATACTCAGAAAAGGAATGTGAAGGTCTTTGCTGTGGTTGGCAGGGGATGGTGACTGGCCACATGCACACAGAGCTCTGCACATGCTTAAAGTGCTTTGAAAAGAGTCAAAATAGTTTGTCCCGTGAATTTCGACAGATACCTCTTGGACAGAATACTGTTGCAATAAGCTGAAAGAGGCAGGACAGGCCCATGATGCTTCTTACCAGAGTTTAGAAAAATCTTTTTAATTTTACAAACCCCATTGGCCATTCTGACAGAGGAATTCTGGGAGTGTAGTCAAAAAAGTGGCTTTTCCATGCTTTTCTCCTTACCAAGATTTGTCCACTGGGTTAAAACAGCTTTGCGTATTAAACAGAAAATTGAGGATATGATGAGCCCCTGTATGTTTTGGTTCTTACAAGTTAGAAGTGGATGGTGTTATTAAGGGCAAGCTTCTGGGTTCAGAGATTTGTTTCTTAATGCTGTTTTTCCCTGTAGTGTTGAATTTGAATATTCGGAACTTAATTTGAGCAAGAGCGTCCCAGCCTGGCATGCCAGCCTGCTTTCAGTTTTTAAGATTCAGTTCTGAGCAGGGATCACATGGTAATAACAGAGCCCATGACGGTCATACACAGAGTATCATTCCCTATTGAATAAACACAACTGCCCTAGACTGCTAGGCCCGTGTAAGGGAGGTGTGCCAGATCCAGTGAGGTAACCTGTGGTTTGCACTATGGCCTCTTGTATTGCAGGAAAGCAGGGAGGAAATAAAAAACAACACAAAGAACCCATGGAATTGGAATATTTTCTCCTTTTTAGGGGATATGAATTTTTGACTGTCATTTTACAGTTGATTGAAAAGGTACCTCACTGAATGGCAACGAAGCTGTGGTCCAGTCCTACACAAGATAGAAATCCCAGTGTTTCTAATAAGGCTTACTCCTAGCTAGGGATTCATAGGATTGAATCTTTCAAGTTATAGTGTGTGCAGTGTCATTGTGTTCTCTGGCAGGGTGCACAACCTATTCAGATGTGAAGATTACATGTGATATATGGTTAGAGGTGCATGGATGCACACACATCCACACTTTCCTTGAGAAAGAGTGGAGAGCTTCCTCTCCTCTGCCTCCTGGCATGGAAGGTGGAGTCAATTTTTTTTCCTGAGGTGTTTCTGAGAAGTAAGTAAAACAAAAGCGCTCTATTCCTTCTTTGAAACATCCTCATACAGATCAATGGTGCTAGAGGCAACTTTGCCATGCCACCCACCTGCGTACCCCAGTGGGTTGCACAGAGGTATTCTGCTTTATATTTACCTTTGTATTGTCACAGATTTGATTTACCTTTGCATTTGGTCAATTTTTATTTTTTTGAGTTCAAGAGTATGGAGTTATGGGTGAAAGTAAGCTAAACTGCTATGTTTCAGCAATTTGGGAACATTTTTTTTTAACTTGGAAAAGAAAAAGGAGGACATTTTTTTCCGGCTTCCTGTGGGGTGCTTTGAGATGTCCTGAGGGCTTGAGGAGTCAGAGGCACAGTTTCCCCAACCCTTCCAGTCTGTATGAAATGGGCCATAAATGGGGGACAGGGAAATTAATAGGTATTTAGGTTAAAGGCATGCAGAGAGTTTATACAAAAGGCCTTGTTGTGGGCCTGTGTAACTAGTGCTCCTCTATGTTTAGCAAAGTGCCACATGAAGGATGGGAAGATTACCGGCTCCTTGCAAATGAATGAACCCTTGGAGTACATCACTGCCTGGGTATGCCCTCCTCCTTCCACCCCCTTCTCCAGCACAGTTCAGCCTGGCTTTCAAAATGCACACGCACACACACGCACGCATGCATATGCACCACTCATAGCTGAGACCATGGCCTTGTAAAGTGCAAGCTGCGATTTAAATAGAGCAGGCTATACATATGGGAGGGGATGTTTAGAGCCAGTATTTGTGTTGCTACACTCCGCCGTTACCAGACGCTATAATAAAATCGCTTGCATCAGAGGAAAGCTGACCACACATTTTAGCACTTTTCATAGCTCGAACTTAATCATGTCAGGAAGCTTTCCTGCTACTGGGGGAACATATTGCGTCACCAGAACATCTGACACGGGTATCTTATGTCAATCACTTTGCTTAAGGTCATTAAAAATATTAGGGGGTGTCCTCTTACAATATAAAGCCTTTGCACAGAGTGACAATTAACAGGGCTCATAGCAATGATACGATCAATCGCTGAACAGGTGGATTCAGTGGAAACATCTCTCCTGTTCAGAATGAGGACAATGATCAACAGCAGCAGGGTACAATGGATCAGTCACTTGTTTTAGCTGAAAGACCTAGATCAGCTTTCATCAAGGAAAAGAAGAATGTCAAGTTCTGGCACTGTATGCTTTGGCTTTCTCCAGCTTTCTTTAGTTTAGTGTCCTGCCTGGCCTACTGTGAGTGCCACCTGTATTAAAAACACCAATCACCTCAAAAGAGTTTGGAGACGGGATCGTTGAGAAGACAAGACGAGCGCTGCTGGATGGTCCGGCCAAAGACCCATCTATTCTCTTCAAACAATGGCCAACCAGATGGCTGAATGGGAAAGCCACAAGAAGGGCATGAGAGCAACAACCTGCCCAACAACTGAAATACACAGTCCTGCTGCCTCTGGTGCTAGTTACCCCCAACCCAAGGGCTGATGCTCTTTATGTATATCTTTACTAAGGTTTAACTGTCAACTCTCACTCCTTATCCCTATCTTTACTACAACTCTGTGGGGTACACTTGACTATTGACTCTCTCTCCCTCACTGTTTTTTTACTACAGCCCTGTGAGGTTGCTTTGACCATCAACTCCCTATCCCTATGTTTGCTACTGCTCTGTGAGGTAGGCTTGACTGTTGGTTCTCTCTCCCTCACTGTATCTTTACTACAGCCCTGTGAGGTAGGCTCTGTGGTTGACTCCCCCCCCCCGGTACCTTATATCTTCACTACAGTCCTCTGAGGCATGTTTGAGCAAGATGGACTGAAGGCTGTTCCCCTGTTTTTGACTGAAAAGAAGTCACAGACCTGCTTACCAAGATCATTAACAAGACAGCTCCAGTCCTCAGGCTTATAATTAAAAAGAGCTCACACGAAAGGAAAGAAAAAGAAAATGGGATGGAGGAGGTGGAAAAGCAAATTTGGGCACTAGATCCTAGGGAATTCTCAAAGCAATGAGTTAGAGTTAATGGGGAGGAAGAGTCCAAAACCCAACAGCCAGTCGAATGGCCCTGCTTCCCTTCCTCCGCCTCACTTCTTCCTGGGGTGAGTGCAATGTGACAGCTGAGGGAGGATGGCGCCTGAGGGGGAAAAGCTGATAGTGGCCCTCTTCCTCTCCTCTCTTGCAAGTGACTCAGAACAAAAAAGTCCAGTTCCCACCTAGACCATCCACCCATTCCAACCCTCCTTCCCACTCAAATTTTCTCCTTCCTTTCCTTCCCACCTCAGTTACGGTTCTTGTGTTCCTTCAAGTCATTTCCAACTTACGACCACCCTAAGGTGAACCTATCGTGGGCATTTTGGAGAGTGTGTGATGTACCCAGTTGGGTTTCCATGACTCAGCAGGGAATTAAACTCTGGTCTCCAGGGCTGTAGTCCAACACTTAAACTGCTACACTGCTTCCAGCCTCAGTTATGAGGCCAGTTTTCCCAGCAACACCCCAACAGCACGTAAAGAAAGCAGAGGGAGAAGGGATAGAAGCTTCTTTTATCTCCTTTCTTTGATGGATCTTTCTAGTGCCAGAGAGAAATTGGCAGGACAGAATAGTTGTCTCACAGATGAAATTCCGGCAAGAGACTGAGTTTTGACAGTATCTACAATATGCTGTTGTCACTACTGTCATTTAAATGATTGCAAATCTGCATCCTAGTCCACCGGTCAAGACCAAACTGAGGCAAAAGGATAAGATGGTACACCTCTCTCTCTCTCTCTCTCTCACACACACACACACACACACACACACACGCCCTGCCTTCTACAGTTCTGCGCCCTGCAGTTCTACAAGTGAACCGGACCAGCATTTGAATTTTATTTTGACTGCAGTGATACGACAAGGTCCTCCATCCACCTGAGGGCAGCAGGCTAGTTTAGGGATGTAGGAGAGGCCATGTGGCACACATACCTACCGAGGGAAATGGATAGGGGGTTCAAGAGAAATATCTGGGGGGATGCCACTGCTGCCTCACAGTACTTGCTCCCTGAGGCACTTGGTTCATTCTTCCTAATGGTAGGGAGTGAGCCTTGTTTCCAGAAATTCACCACTTTCAAACCCTGCCCATCACTCAGAACTTTTAAGCATCTCAATTTGATGGCAGAGCTAACCCTACAGAGAATCTCCACTGCAGCAAACTGAAGCAAAGCGCAGGCAAGCTTTCCCACATGGAAGATTTTTTGCGTGCACTAAATAACTGCGGGGGCCTTTGTTCTCCCCTCGCCTGTCCCAAAGACAGTCATCAGGATTTCAGCCTCAAGTGCTAACTTTGTGAATTGAATTAACAGCTTTCCTGGAAAACTGGCCCATGACATGATTTCCTTGTGAACTCCATCCACCTGTCATGTTAGGGGCTTGGGTAGCTGCCAGAACTGGCAGGAAATAATAGGCAGCAGGATACTGGTGTGTGTCAATGGCCCTGACCCTCCCATTCCTGAACATGAATAAGTTTGAAGCTCGCAAGGCGTCAGAGCCCATCAGCTTCTGGATCTACAGAAGCGCATGGGTGGGATGCACAGTGATTAAAATAACATCCAGCCAGCCAGGTTGCTGCAGAAGCTTTCATGGCATGGGAAGCACAAGGGGGTGGCATTCTCCCCGGCTGGAACTCCCAGGCAGCCCTTTGTTTTGTTTGCTTGCATAAGGTTTCCACTGGCTGTAAATGAAGAAAAAAACATACAGTCCCATCATGGGCAGCATGCTACTCCAGCTGCTGCTGCTGTTGCTGAAATGACAAGCCAAAAGAAAAGCTGGCCTGAGGGAAACATGAAAATGACTCCTCACAATTTCCATGCTCTTAAAAGCTCCCCTTTAAAGAAAAGGAAATGTGGTCAGTTGTGAGGCTGAAAAACAGAAAAGTGGAAATCGACTTCCAGCTGATTGGTTCCTTGTTTTATAGGTTTTGCTCTTTCTTCCCCCAACTCCAACACACACATGCATCCACATATACTCCCCACTCCACATCATTAGCACAAGCGTAGTGCTTTATTTCACTTTAATTCTACATTGCATAGTCATTAATTAACACAACAGATTCATTCATTCATGAATTTAATTCAATTCAATTGTATCTCACCTTTCTCTCAATATGAGACCTAACATGGATCACAATTACAGTGGTTTGCACCTCTTAAACTGTCTTGGCTCCATCCTATAGAGTCCTGGGACTGGTAGTTTGATGAATTCTCTGCTAAGAAGGCCCCCCGTGCTTGTAGTTCAGAGGGGTGGACTAAAAAAGATCTCTAAATATTAATTCCAAGTACTTTCATCAAACTTCTGCAAATCCTGGTAGTTTGTGGGATCGACCCTGACTGTAAAAGGGGCATCAGGCTATTTGGGAAGAAGACCAAAGAATACCAGAAATCCTCAAGAAGGGCTAGAAGGAATCCAGCCTGAAACTTTGGACAGCTACTGCCAGAAAGAGTTGACAATACAGTGGCCCCTCCACTTTCACAAGGATTCAAGGTGCAGAACCCTTGTGGAAGTGGAGAAAATGTGAGTAGCTGCCCCCCACGATCCCCTTCCTATTCCTTTCTGGGATTCCCCCTTCCATTCCCTTGGCTTTTGCCTTGGCATGCAAGCAAAGGGCAAGGGAATAGGAGGGGAGAGCTCCGGAGGGGAGAAGAAGGTGTGGGCCTGCCTTCTCTCCATTCCCTTGGCTTTTACTTCAGCATTAATTCTCAGCACCAGGGCCAAAGGCAAGGATATGGAGGGGGGGAGCTCCAGAGGGGAGTAGGAAGGAAGATGCACACACGCTTCCCCCTCCTCCCATTCCCTTGCCTTCTTTCTGGACGCTTGCCTTCTTTCTCCAAGCCTGGCAAAACGCAAGGGAATGGGAGGAGGGGGAGAGGGGAAGGCACGCACTCGCCTCTTGAATAATCAAATTTTGAAGGTCAAACCCATGAATGTGGAGGGAGGACTGTACTAGACTACATGGACCAATGGCCTGATTCCAGTGTAAGTCAGTCTCCTATATTTCTTATATTTACATAAGTTTTGCCTTACCAAGCTTCCAGTGCTTCAGCGGGTTTGTTCCAGGGCCATGGAGAGCTGGCACTAGGCCTGGAGAAAGGTGCATGATGGTGGAGGAAGGATTCCTCCCTAATCTTCATACAAAACAAGTGTTAATAGTACTACCACTACATACCTTCCAACATTTTACAGATGAAAACTAGGAGAAGTGTGGCCAAGTAACATCAGAATGTGACCAAGGTGGCAAAAGTTATTAATCAGGAAGAACACATAAGCGAAGAGAGGGTGTAGCAGTTTGCTTTTGTCTAAGTCTACTGGGAAGGGCAAGGTTCTGCCCCCTCCTCTCTCATCTACTTTGGTGAGTTAACTGAGTACAAACTGCTTTTGCACTTTGAAATTAGTCTGTAGAAACTGAAGTAAGCTGTGGACCAAAGAGGAAAGTAGAGGAGGAGAGAAAAATCAAGACATTAAAAAAAAAATAGAAGTGGAACAACATAGGATTAATCAGGGCTACTTCTGACAAGCTAGGCCTGTGCATCACTAGGGCATGGGATCTCAAGGCATACATTATGCTTTGCCATGTCTAAATCATTATTTTTTTAAAAAAAAATCCTCCTTGTAAAACCTAGCATTGCTCAGGAGAATCATTAAGTATTTTAATAGGAACGTGCTGCCTCGGAGTGTGGTAGAGTTTCCTTCTTCGGAGGTTTTTAAGCAAAAGCTGGATGGCCATCTGTTGGGAATGCTTTAATGGGTGTTCCTGCATAGCAGGGGGTTGGAATCAATGGCCCCTGGGGTCTCTTCCAACTCTATGATTCTATGGTTAATGATTGCTCAGTTTCACTTGTTCTGGAGAATGACTGTTTACATCTTTGAGGCTTAAATGGTCCTCACATTGCATATCAATCTCTATTGCCTTTGGGAAATCAGGCCTCTTCTAAATGAATGCTAAGCCCTCTCTTCTATTTCATGTATATCATATAGTCAATATATAGCTGTCTACTCTAGTCTAGTCTAACTATAGTAACAATTGATTTTACCCATAGTCTTTGTTCTGATTAGAATATATAATCAGTTTAAACCATGTAAAATGTGTCTTGTCCTTTCCAGCTGATTTGTCAGTGTTGCCATCAAAGCTTTCTTGCTTCCCATGGTTGCAAATGTATTTGCTGTTTGCTTTTGGCAATTTCTAATTCTAATGCTACTCAACAGAAAGGAGCATAATAAACTTGGGTTATTCAGGTATGTCAATATGATCTAGTCAGCTAATTTATTCCACTTGTGCAATACTTTCTAAGTACTGGGCACTCCCCACCCACCTGTGTACATGTCCCCAACACGCCACACTTTCTGCAACAGTTTTCTGTTAGATTTCTGTGTATATCATTATGTTGAATTGGTGTCTGTTGAGAGCACCACCTACTGCTGGAAGAGCAACATGACTCACCTAAAGATTCACATGACCCAGCATTCTATAAGTGTGTGTGTGTCCTCCTCCAGGGAGGTTGCTATATGCCTTTGTCTTGTGTCCTGTACATGTGCTTCAACCAAATCTGTTGACCAGGTGATCCTCTGTGTGCCATTTTTTAAGAGTAAAGTCCATACAGAGGCTTTCTTGGTGACTCTCCCCCCTCCACTTTCCTTGCCTTACCTTTCACTTCAAAATTCACCAAAAACTTAATATCCTTTGGAAGCAGCACTCTAAATCTTTCTAAAAATCCCTAATTTTTAGGAATTAACACATTGAGAGGGAGGAGCATCTCTCCGTGTGTGCACCTACATAATACGTGTCTGTTTGGTGTCTTGTTTTTCTCTTAAGGAGATTTCTCTCTCGTTACATTTTTATTAAGTGCTAGGACTCTTCAGGATGTGATAGGCTATAAATCGAAATAAAGACGATGAAGTATGTGCAGCACCTGCAGTTGTAGTCCCTGAAGCATTGCTGTGATGACGCTGATTCTGTACTTGGGAACGGAGAACAGAGTCACTTTACTTCCCTAGACAAATACAGAAATGTCTGTCTAACATTTGGAAATGCAAACCATGCAACCGAAAAAGAACCTTTATTTCCGGGGCCGGTGGAAGGGAGCCAGAGTATGTCGGAATGGCATGCCAGGACTGCAGTTGAAAGGAAACTGTTTGTTTGTAAGCAAGCCATCATCCTTCTCCTTTTAGTCTGGCTACTAAGGAGGGCTTGATCCTTCCATCCTTGTCCTGACAAACCTCTTGGGCTCTTCTGCGAGAAACTCATGCTAGACGGATTAAGGAATTAATTGTACCTAAGCCGTATGTTTTTTTCTTTTTAAACTAGATCAGTAGCAAGCCATCAGTCTTCTCTTTCATTTATCCACTCATAATTCAAACATTTTCCCAGGAGGGAAAAAAAATTCTCCTAAATGCCTTGAACCTGCTTCAGGTTCCATTCCCTGAAGAAGATGCAGAAGGAAAAGTGTCTCAACAGCCATGATCCTTTTGAATTTAAGTTTCTGGTTTCTTTATCAAGAAATCCTGTGGATTCCAATCAAATGTTGGCTACTCTGGGTTGAATGAACTTTTGTGAACCATCCTCAATCTATTGCACATTGTAAAATGTATTTAAAAGCAGTAAAATAGAGGTTGAAACGTTATTGTTTCTTTTAAGGTTACCATTTTTGTTCCAACATAAAAAAGGCAGTTAATTGCCTTATAACAAAAAGTGCTATTACTTAAAACTAACCTTTTGTGTCCTGGGTCTCAAAAGTACTAAGCCAGTTACTTTTTACTTACTTTTTTGCAGGCTGTTGTAGAAAACACATTCTTCTCCCATCTGTCTCATGGTTGCTTCAGTTCTCACAATACTTCATGAGGCAGGAGCACAAGCCAACATGTGAACCATGCGATAATCTTCCTACATTTTTATACATTTTTATACTTCCTCCATGTTTGCTGATTCTGTATCCACAGATTCAACCAACCACAGTTTGAAAAATATTTTTTAAAAAAATCTAAAAAGCAAACTTTGATTTTGCCATTATATATATATATATATAGAGAGAGAGAGAGAGAGAGAGAGATTTTACTATACCACTGTACGTAATGGGACTTGAGCATCCATGAGTTTTGGTATCCACGGGGGATCTTGGAACCAAATCCTAGCAGATACTGAGGACCCATTGCACTGCAAAAGGAATAAAGTCATCCCTCCTTGGCTGGCATGCTCTTAGTGACTTATGCATGTTGGCATGCTCTTATGCTGGCATGCTCTTAGTGACTTATGCATGTTGAAGTCCACATTGTCATCCACCTTGGTTTGGTCAATGTTGAGGCTAATGTTCACTTCCACTGTCTACAATAGGGGTGGACAAGTGTGGAAGGGTAAGGGGGCCACATTAGTTCCCCAGGAGAACTTGGAACGCCATACCCCCCGCCTCATCTGTTCCCACAAGAAAAAAAAAATCAACCTTTTTTGCCCCCCAGATGCCCTCTAAGAAACATAGGAGTATTTTCACCATGTTTTGGGGCCTTTCTGGACAATTTTAAAGTTAGGAGAGGCCCTTTATATATATATATATAGGAATATATATATATATATTAGGAAATGAGTGGAAGTCACTTTTGTTCACTTCCTCTTTTTGTTTTTGTTTTAAAGCCCTTCTTAGGCCCAAATTAGTCCAGAGTGGCCCTAAAACATGGTGAAAATGCCTCCCACACCCCATTAGGGGTCATTTGGAATCAAAAACAATTTTGAAAAATTTTGTAAAAATTTCATTTGCCCCCTTGGGGCCTGGGAGGCTCCAAACATGGTGGAAATGCCCTCTAGACATTGCTAGAGGGTTTTGGGGGACATTTTGTAGCAAAGAAATTTTTATGCACGTAGCCTGCAGGCTGCACAAGAACAAGAATGATTTGGTAAGCTACGGGGAAATTTATTAGGTGAAGAAAATCTTAGCTATAGAAGCTGTGCATCAAACACAAAATGAAGTATGAAGTTGGTTCTGGTTCTCTCCAGCTTCTGGAGAGCCAACTGTTACACATTTTTTTCTGGATTAAATGACTCTTGGTTGCTGAAACAGAAAAGGTTGCAGATTTGAATGCTCAACCACAGTAGCAACACTTAGCCAAGCACATATAGCGCTGACTTAGAAATTGTAGTGCCATCGGATGGCATACCTTCCAACTGTTCTGGTTTGTCAAAAACAGTCCCTATTAATCCTCTCTCATTCCACTTTTTCAGCTGCTTTTAAAAGGTCTCGGTTTCTTTCTCCTCCTCCCACTTTCCCTCTTTGGCCCTTTTCGCATGACATTTGCCATGTGAAAGAGGGCCTGGAGCATTGCACAATTGCGAGGAGCAATCTGCATGATGCACTCACAATTGCGCAATGCTCCAGGGGCCGGCAGGGGCCGATCGCGCACCTTTTCATTTTTGGCTTGAAGCCGAAAATGGTGCACGATCGTGCATTGCTCCCGGGCCCCGCGTGCACTTACCTGGCGTGTGGAGCCTCTGGAGCCGGGCCAGTCGTGCTTCCTGTCCCAGGCTGCACTTAGGAAGGAAGAGGCAGGCAGCTCGCGCAGAGCTGAAGCAGCAGGGAAGGGAGAGCCTTTCGGCAGAGGCTGTTTGCGCGATCCCTGCACCCCAGCGCCGGAACAAGGTAAGGTGCGGAATGGGCTTTTGTCTTTAGCTTACTTCAGTTGCAGCAAACTGAGTTAAAAGTGCAATAGTAGTTTGCACTGAATTAATTCACCAAGGAGGAGAGGAAAGGACAGACGCTTGCCTTTCTTGGTTGGCTCAGGCAAAAGTAAACTGTGGCAGCCTCTCCTAGCTGGTGTGTTTTTCCTCATGAATAACATTTGCCACCTTGACCACACTATGATGTTGCTTGGCCCCACAAATCCCGGTTTCCATCTGTAAAATGTTGGAGGTGTGGGATGGAGGTTAGCTCATCCAAATAAAACCACACATCATAACTGATTTTGAATTAATCAAAGCTTCTCTGTCCTAAGACACATGGGCCCTTTCCGCACGGCATTTGCCATGTGAAACGGCGCCTGAAGCATCACGCGGTTGTGAGAAGCGATCTGCATGATGCACTCACAATCGCGCGATGCTCCAGGGGCCGGCAGGCGCCTGTTGCACACCTTTTCATTTTCGGCTAGAAGACGAAAATGGTGTGCAATCGTGCATTGTTCCTGGGCCCCGTGCGCACTTACCAGGCATGCAGAGCCTCCGGAGCCACAGCGGTCGCGCTTCCTGCCCCAGCGCAGCCTGGAAAACTCCCAAGCTGCACTGCGGAAGGAAGAGGCGGGGCTCTCACGCAAGCAGGCAGCTCATGTGGAGCCGAAGGACCCCGGACACGAGAGCCTCTCGCCAGAGGCTGCTTGTGTGATCCTCATACCCCAGCGTCAGAGGTGTGGAAAGGGCCATGGTAATGTCACAGATCCTTACAGTTTTAAACTATGAATGGGCAAAATGCACCCTTCCAGATGTTACTGCAGTTTCCATCAGCCCCAGCAAATATAGCTTGCAGTGAGGAAGACAAGTGAAAGTTACAGTCCTACAACAGCTAGCGGGTGGTACTCTATCCACCTCTGGTTTAAATAATGCAAGAATGAATAATTATATAATGCAGTCATTTAGAGAAATACTGTACTTTACTCGCTGAGGGAGGGAGCAGAACCAATTTATCTTTTTTTTTCTTTCTTTCAAGGAAATGTTTTTTGTTACATCCTATTTCAGAAAGAAGACATGTATGGGTATATTTCTTTTTATGCAGGCACATCCATGTCACTCTTCTAATGGAATGTAAGGTTCCACTTCTGAGCTCTATTGCAAAGAGATTCCTAGTTCAGCTTAGTTCCACCAGGTTCCCAGTGGATTGACCTGTTTCTGACCTCACAGTCTGATTCCTGAAGCTTCATGTAAGCTCATGTCTCCAACTGTTTATATGCAAGCCTTCAAAGAGATTGTGTTCTGTGCAGTAGTAAACTTCCTGCTCTTGAGTAGTCAGAAACAATGCTTTGGCTTGGCTTTGGCTTCAGAGCTCTGGACACACAACAGAGAGAGAGAGGGGTTTAATTAATCATGTCTCATGTGATTAGTGAACAGTCTAATTAAACTGGCCATGGGAGCTGTGGAATCCCCATGTCTGGAGGCTTTCAAAAGCAGGTTGGACAGACACCTATTAGAGATGCTTTAGGTCTTAGATATGCTGCCTTAGGGATGTGGTCTTGAAATGAGTGACCTACAGAATGCCTTCCGATGCTGCAATAGCAAGTTATTCCATCATACCTGGAGCATAGCATTTGTTATAAGCTTGTCTCTGAATGAGATCCTTGCTAGTAAAATGAAGATACAGCTGGGTTGTTTTTTTTCCTCCTAGCAAATTCCAAATTTTGAGAAAGCACTATCTTTATCTATCATGCAACAAGAAAAGTGTTTTGACCACCATCACACTCTTGGCATCTTGAAATAAGTTTGTAAATAGACATCCTGCTGTCATAGCCACAAACTATAAATAGACTAGTTTTCGTAAGAATTCTTGCAATTGGATCAATTGCTTCCTGATCTGGATGTGAAACTGCTGCAGCTTGATTACCACATGTGACAAAGGGTTAATGAAGCCCAAGCTAGAAATAGATGGTCACATTGTACCATCTGTATCCTCCAAGCCTTAATAGGAGGAGATGGCAGGATTGTCTGTGGGTCGGATTTGCAAGGTTGGAGAGGATGTTCAGTTAGATATGTGCTGGGAAGAGGCAAGCATGTCAGTGGGCAACAAATCTGAGTGGCCTGTGAAGCCTCTTTTGGGTAAATATGTATTTGAATACCAAGGTAGATGCTTGGGTACAGAATATAATGGGGAACTGGTAGGAGGGAAAGGGTTATGTTACCCTGTGACTTGGGGGTTCCATGAGGGGCACCCAAACAACCAAAACCTAACACAAACAAGATGGGGAAAATTAGCTGGAGCCCTCTCTTAGCTAATGAGAGGAAGGGTAACTTAGCGGGGATCTTTTACCCAATGTATACAGCGTCGGGTCAGTGAGCAGACAACCAGTTAAAATAGCACCAAGAATATTTATTAGCAATCAGGCAAGTTAATAAGAAAACACAACCTCACTACTAACTAAGAAATGGAAAAGAGAGTTTTGGGGGAAGTGGGTGATACGTCACCTTTCTCGCAGTCCTGTAGAAGCCAAGTGGAGAGAAGGAAACTCAGCGTGGCTGCTGAGGGGAGCTTGCAAAAGCGGCAGCAAGGTGGGATGAAAGTCCAGCGAGAGATCCGAGCATTCCAAAGAGCTCTCGGAACTGGGGGTTTTTATTAGGGGAAGGCATGACCGTAGGCTAGTCTGGTCTTGGGCGAAAACAATGAGTTTTGGGCTGGAGACAATGTCTCCGAAAGGTCAGAATTTACATGATTGAGTTATGGTCCGAATTGACAATAGTATGGCCAGTATGTAGATGCGGCTAGTTTGGCAGTTTAAGCACTCGGCTCGCCAGGGTGCCATCTCAGGGCAGAGGTCTCTTTGTTTTAATAATGAAGGTGTTTGTTTCGGGAGGTCCCCTAAAGCAGATCTGGCAGTTTCTGGCTTGCCTTGGTGTAAACAAATATGACTCAGCAGATAATAGCCATGCCTAGCTTCGCGCTTGTTCGGTGGTCTCACAAACACTTGGCTGGTGACAGAGCAGGGCCGAATTATGGTATCAAAATGATATCTAGAGGTTACCAAAGGCCAGGCCAGTTCACGGTAGTAACAGTTAAGCATCTCTTTCTTGCTCCAACAGAGTTTGAAAATGTTGTTTGGAAATACAGTTCTGGGAGTAGTCCAAAGAGTTAACTTCCAAGTTTTGTTGTCCAGCCTTCTACCTGTGACCCCAATTGCCTCTATGACTGGGTGAACCATGGAACACTGTGCAACTCCAAATCCCATCAGTCTCAGACTGGGTTCCCCACTTCTGCCCTGTGGAAGTAGACTTCCCAGAGACAAAATGGATGTTGGGGTGATAGTATTTGTTCTCATGTGTAACATTTAGCTGTTTTTTAAAAAAATGCATACCTCATGGAATAAGACAGAGCTTGTGACAAAGAGGAGGCAACATGGATATATAAATGACAAGATATGCTCATTATTTTTTAGAAATCCAGAAGGAACATGTAAGATGGACTCCCTTCAGACACTGAAACCATAGTACCTCATTCTACATCTGTCATCTCAAGAGCAGTGGTGTATTTAAGTCTTTTTACTCCAAGTCTCAAGTCAAATCTCAAGTCCTTACAAGATAATTCAAGTCAAATCTCAAGTCAAGTCTCAAGTATGGGAGCCAAATTTAACAAGACAAAAAATGGTGCTGGTGATCTCTGTGTAGGGAGAGGGGTTAAGTTGAGAGCAAGCAGGCTTGGAAGGAAGCCTTCAGCCATGGGGACTGCAGCTTGGGGAGGTGGCAGAATCTTGCCCTTCTCTGTCAGCTCAGGCAAAAGTGAGCCGCTGCAGCCTCTCTGGTGTGTTCTTTCTCATGATAACTTTTGCCACCTTGACTGCACTCTGATGTTGCTTTGCCACGCTGCTTTTCATCTGTGAAATGTGGGAGAGTATAAGACCCCAAGCCACCCTCGTAGCTAATTAATGGGATATTAGCCTTTTAAAGAGATAGCAATACTTTCAAGAAACAGTGATTACTGTTCCTCTACCAATGTGTGAACTCCCCAGGGACTCAAACTAACATTCACAAGCTTTCTTGGCATTGTCTTAGCAATTCCTATGACACTTTCCTGCTCCTGCCTTATAAGGGCTTGTTTCAGTGTGTAAAGAACACACAGATTCTTCATGTATGTATGTGTGTGTGTGTATATATATATATATATGTGTGTGTGTGTGTGTGTGTGTGTGTGTAATTTTATTAACAGTAAAACAAACAAACAACATTTACATTCATTTTGGCTCATACAAAATCAAGTATACATATAACAACAGATATACACACATACATACATCTGTCCAACCATCCTGATTTCCCCCCAGATGAGAAGTAATAAAATTTCAAAACAGTATTTTGAGTGTCTGTCAATTGAATATTACATTGCACGTCCCTGCATATTACTTCAACAATGTTAAAAGTTTAACCAGAGATTAACCATCTTGGTACCTGACCATTGATTTCTGAAATATACTATTACGCTCTCCCAATCTTTGACAAATTTTACTATATTAACTCTTTTCAATATGTATGTAAATCTATCCATTTGTAACATATCAAAGAGTTTCATTTCCCAATCGATTAATGAGGGGAGGGTCTTTTGTTTCCAGTTTTGAGCTATTAACATTCTAGCTGCAGCCGACATATAAAATATCAATTTACCCACTTTTTTTTCTAGATCCTCATTCATCGTTGATAACAAATAGAGTTCAAGGGACATTTCAAAATGAAACCCTAAATTTTTTTCTATTTGAGTGTGGATTATGTTCCAAATTTGTTAAACTTTTTTACATGACCACCACTGGTGGTAAAACGTGCCTATATCAGTATCACACTTCCAACATTTATTTGAACAATTTGGATATATCTTTGACAATCGTTCAGGCATGAAATACCATCTATAGATCATCTTATATAGATTTTCTCTAATATCCTGCCATGCTGTGTAGTGCATCCTTTTGTTCCAAGTTTTTTCCCATTGGTCTAGAGGAATCAAGTGGGAGAAGTTTTGCACCCGTTTTACCATTGAGGTTTTAATTTGTTCCTCCTCAGTGTCCCATTTCAGTAGAGTTTTTTAGATATAGGAGATGGATTTGGTTTTTTCTGTAGACAAGACTGTCGTCAGATCTTCTTCTTTTACTTAGTATCCATTCAAATTTAAATCAATCTTTAACTTTTCTCTAAGTTGTCTATAAAGAAGCCAATGATAATTAATTCCATTTTTATTAAGTTCTTGCTGTAACCTAATTCTTATTTGATCATTTTGGAGTTCAACCAGATCCTCATATTTAATCCATCTATTGAACAAAACATTCTCTTTTTTATAATATGCTTCATGGGGGGAAACCCACTGAGGCGTTTTCAGACAGCCTCTTGAAAAGTACTTTCTCCATACATTCAATAAAGCTTTTCTTACATAATGAGTGTTGAATTCTTTGTTGAGCTTTGCTTTATTAAACCACAGAAAATAATGCCTCCCTGACCCTTCCAAATTCAATAATTTTGTCTTGTCAAGCTTAATCCAAACTCTTATCCAATTCAAACAGCATGCATGATAATACGATACTAGATTTGGGAGACCCAGACCACCAAGAATACACAGGTTCATAGACAGATTTTTGTGTGCTTGAAAGGGAAAGGAGAGAGTGATGTTCCATAGCATTATATCATGAAGTATTGTAAAATGGACATGTGTTTAGGACACAATGACTACCAAACTTCAGCACATCCCTTTATTCCACATGCACTACATTGGATTGAAACCTATCACCAGAATCTTAAGGCTGGGATCCTGTTGGAGACTTACATCTTCCAAACTGGACTTATATCTATGGGAATTAGAACTGTGCAGTTGCATTACATCCATGACTACATGGCAGAACCAGCAAAGTGCCCAACGCGTATCGGTGTGCAATTCGCATTGGTGTGCAACACAATTGGTGCTGATGCGCATCAGTGCACAATGCACACCAGTGCACTGCCTACCACTGTGCATCACATAATGATGTGCCTTGTGCACCAATGTGCATTGTATGCGGTGCATATTGTGCACTCTTGCTGATGTCCCATTATACATCTTTGCAATTTAGCAAAGGGGTTTCTGACTCTCTCTGCTATGTAGGTAGGTGTATGCAAATTTATATAATATAACAGGTCATGTAGGATTCCAGTGTACATATATAAAATCACTTGGGAGAAATAGAGAAGACCAGAGCTTGTATCACAATTATGCACATGTATTACATATAATAAAAAAGAGACAGCATTTCAAATGCCGAGGAGTTTTAAAATAAATGTCTTGAGCAAGATCATGCTCTTGAGGAGTTAACATGGTGGTTATGCTATACCTCTCTTCTTCTAAATTATCACATTGTGCAACCAGTTCGGTATCTGTCAGTGTGCCTGTTTATTATCTCATTGTGCAATAATAAACACACAGTGGGTATTTCTGCAGTCTCAGGGAATAAAGGGATATATTGAAGGCACAGAGAAATATTTTACACCATCCACAAGTGTACAATTACATAGACAATCCTGCCGGTTATAGACTCTTTTAATTAACTGTTGAATGGTGAGCGCATAGGTAAATGGAACTGATTCAGTGTCTCTACTCTAGTTGAGACAAACAATAGGATTTAGGCCCTTGTGGAACACTACCTATGCAATCATGAACTGTTGCACACCAGTCAGAACAGTGCAACAACATGTATGATAGAATTTACACATGTATATGAAACCTGGCCTTTCAGATTCATAACTTAGTTAATGGATGGCCCTTTTCCACAGGGCAATTTTCTGATTAAATGTTCTGAGCCTCAGACATTTCCTCGAATATAGGCAGAAGTCACAACTTTTTTACTCTTGGGTTTCCTCCTGGGGGCTACTCACGTCCTCTTGCCAGTTGTGAGGGAAATAGCCAGAACTAGACACTTCCAGGCACACCCACATTTGTCATTTGTCCCTCCAATCCAATAACCTGAAGAGGAATCAACATTTCATAATGCCTGAAACACCACATCTGGTCTTGATTTAGTGGCACCAAGTAAATTGCATCTCTCAGCAGTTCGGAGTCTTTAAAATGTTATTTCAGTATGCATGATTTATGAAGCTGATTTTTTTTTTCTGTTTTTATTCTCCAGCACAGGCTGCTATGTCGGTCGTGCTGTTCATGTAACTTCTTTCTAACAACCTTTGAAGCAGACTGCATGGTTCTTATCTCTAGAAATGTACCAAAATGCCTATACAATGTGCATTCTAGATTAAAATGCACACCAAAAATATTTCGTTTGGGGATAAATGCATGTCAAAAAAAAAAAAAGTTTTGTGGGGGAAATCGTTCCAAAATAATGTGAAATTTTATAGTTTTTTCTTTAAGATGTGACAGATGGGGACAGAATGGAGATATGCATGAATACACGTGCAGCTAATACATTCTCTCTCACCCTAACACTAACATTTCTAAACCTTTGTTCTTCTCTATCTGAGTGTCTTTTAATAATGCTGTATTGATTATGTGAGCAACAATTCCAAGCAACAGCTTTAATGGAGAGTATATGCAGTAGTCGGAGATCCCAGTGAAGGAGCAAAGGCACCGCTGGCTTAGTGAAGCAAATTAAAAGCTTTGTTATGGAAAATCTGTTCTAAGATGGGAAAGTTACCCAGGGTGATAAATCTAATCTAGATTCATACTAGAGAAAAATGGAGGGGAGCTGGTGGGAAGAAATGAGGTAGAAAAACATCCCTGGAAGTATCTTTTTACATTACAGAAGTGTCAGGATAGGTAGACAAAAAAGGAGGACACTTTGGGTCACTCAAACTACCTAACCTTATTACTACTGCCCTCTCTGGCATTCTTGACTCTTTAGTGCTAAGAGTTTAGTGCTTCACCTACACAATCGCTTCAAAGTTCTTGGCCTTACGAACAACGAGGAGCGCCATGCGGCGGGAACAGAATGTCAACAAGAAGGAATCCAACTTCGGCAACAGGAACTAGATCAATGCTCCCAGCCTCAACAGAATGCCCAGGCAGTCCTAGTGGAACATGCTCGTCAAGGACACCAGGACAAACCTCAGAGGAAGCGAGTTCTTGTTGTTGGGGACTCTTTGCTCAGAGGAACCAAAAGGGCAGTTTGCAGACCGGACAAGCTCAATCGAGAGGTCTGCTGTCTTCCTGGGGCCAGGATCAACCACATAACGGAGAGGCTAGCCAGGCTGGTCAAACCCACTGACCATAAGCCCCTCATTTTGGTTCATGTCGGAACCAATGACACTGCGAGGAGCAGCTTTTACCACATCGCAAAGGACTATGAGCTTATGGGGACGAAGCTTAAGGACCTTGGTGCGCAGGTGGTCATTTCGTCTCTCCTCCCTGTTCAAGGATGTGGAGCATGTAGGGAAAAGACAATAGCAGAGGTCAACAACTGGCTCCGCACGTGGTGCCACTGGCAATAGTTTGGGTTTTTGGAACATGGCCTGAATTTCCATGAACGTGGGCTTCCGGCGAGGGATGGGGTGCACCTCACAAAACTTGGCAGGAATGTTTTTGCAAACAGTCTCGCAAGGAGGATTAAGAGGTCTTTAAACTAAGTTCCGCTGGGGAGGGAGACAATATTATTCAGGGCAGGGACTTGGCGAGCGCAGGGGGAAAAGGCCCAATTGATACTGCACAAGTAGTACAAGCGGCCAATGGCGGGAGGAGTAGAAACAATAGTACAGGACTTGCAGGAAGGGCCCAGGGACTTAAGTGTCTCTACACTAATGCACGGAGTATGGGAAATAAGCAGGATGAACTTGAACTCCTAGTACAACAAAATAAATACGATTTGATAGGCATCACTGAGACCTGGTGGGAGGAGTCTCATGATTGGAATATAGGAACAGAGGGGTACAGCCTATTTTGTAAAAATAGACCTAACAAGAAAGGAGGAGGAGTAGCCTTGTATGTCAAGGATGTTTTCACCTGTGAAGAGATCCATGACTTAAACCCAGTAAGCCAGGTCAAGAACATTTGGGTAAGAATTAAGGGAGCGAGAAACAATAGGGATATTCTGGTGGGGGTTTACTACAGACCTCCAACCCTGGCTGAGGACTTTGATGACGCCTTCTTCAACCAAATGACTACACATTCAAGGAGGAAAGATACAGTAATAATAGGAGATTTCAATTACCCGGATATATGTTGGCAGTCAAACTCTGCCAAGACAGCAAGGTCCAGCAAGTTTCTTGCTTGTCTTGCAGACAACCTCATGGTCCAGAAGGTGGAAGAGGCCACAAGGGGATCAAATATTCTAGATCTGATCCTGACCAACAGGGATGACCTTGTTAATGAGGTAGAAGTGGTTGGATCTTTAGAGGGGAGTGACCATGCCCTATTGGAATTTGGCATTCAGTGGGAAGGAGAAGATAAGGGTAGCCAAACACTCATCTTAGATTTTAAAAAAGCGGACTTCTGTAAACTTAGGGAGCTGCTGGCTGGAATTCCGTGGTCAAGAATAGTGAAAGAGAAAGGAGTTCAGGAGGCATGGGAGTTCCTTAAAAGAAGATACTGAAGGCAAAGTCTAAAACTGTGCCAATAAGGAGGAAAAATGGAAGGCATCTGAAGAAACCAGAATGGTTGACTAAAGAACTCTCAGCTGAGCTAAGTGTTAAGAGAAACATTTATAGGAAATGGAAGAAGGGAGAAACCACCAAAGAAGAATTTAAGCAAGTAGCCAGGAGATGTAGGGAGGAGGTCAGAAAGGCTAAAGCACAGAACGAACTTAGGCTGGCCAGAGACATTAAAAACAATAAAAAGGGCTTTTTTAAATACATCTGCAGCAAAAGGAAACAGAAGGAGATGATAGGGTCGCTGCGCAGAGAAGATGGTGAATTACTCACAGGGGGAAGAGAAAAGGCAGAACCACTTAACACCTTCTTTGCCTCAGTTTTTTCCCAGAAGGATACAAGCACTCAACCTGGCAGTTGGGGAGCAGGTGAGGAAGCAGGGGAAATGAGGCACATAATAGGTAAAGAGGTTGTACAGGAATACCTGGCCACACTGGATGAATTCAAGTCTCCAGGGCCAGATGAATTGCATCCTAGGATATCAAAAGGGCTGGCAGAGGTCATTTCGGAACCGCTTGGTATAATCTTTGAGAAATCTTGGAGGACAGGAGAAGTTCCAGCAGACTGGAAGAGAGCAAATGTTGTCCCCATCTTCAAAAAGGGAAAAAGAGGACCGAAATAATTATCGCCCAGTCAGCCTGACATCAGTATCCGGAAAGATCCTGGAGCAGATCATTAAGCAGTCAGTTGCTAATCACATAGAAAGCAAGGCGGTAATCATGAGAAGTCAACATGGCTTTCTCAAAAATAAGTCATACCAGACTAATCTTATCTCTTTTTATGATAGAGTTACTAGCTGGGGATGCCAAAGGTTCAGTTCTGGACTTTTTGCATTGAAAGCATGCACTCTGTAGCTAAGCTAATAAGCCTCACTTTCAATGTCTGAAAGAGGCCTCTAGTTTAATCCTTTATAATATTGTGCAAAAGATGCTTAGGCAAGCAAAGAGTGAGAAGGACTTTTGATGTGGAGAGTCACCCTGCGCCCAAGTAAACAGTGCTGTTTTATATGGCTGCTTTTCATCCTGGAGAGAAGTGACTAGTGGGGTGCCACAGGGTTCTGTCCTGGGCCCAGTGCTATTCAACATCTTCATCAGTGACTTGGACAAAGGAATAGAGGGCATGCTCACCAAATTTGCAGATGACACCAAATTGAGAGGGGTTGCTAATGCGCCAGAGGACAGGATCAAAATTCAAAATGACCTGGATAGATTGGAGAGCTGGGCCAAGGCTAACAAAATGAAATTCAACAGAGAGAAGTGTAAGGTCCTACACTTAGGTAGAAAAAATGGAATACAGAAATATAGGATGGGGGACAAGTGGCTGGATAGCAGTATGTGTGAATGGGATCTAGGAGTCTTTATAGACCACAAGCTGAACATGAGTCAGCAGTGTGATGCGGCAGCCAAGAAAGGCAATGCAATTCTCGGCTGCATCAATAGGAGTATGGTGTCTAGATCGAGGGAGGTACCACTCTACTCTGCTTTGGTTAGACCTCATCTTGAATACTGTGTCCAGTTCTGGGCACCCCAATTCAAGAAGGACATGGTCAAGCTGGAGCAAGTCCAGAGGAGGGTGACCAAAATGGTGAGGGGCCTGGAAGCCATGCCCTATGAGGATAGACTTAAAGAGCTGGGTATGTTTAGTCTGCAGAAGAGAAGGTTGAGAGGGGACATGATAGCCATGTTTAAATATTTGAAGGGATGCCATGTAGAAGAGGGAGTGGGCTTGTTTTCTGCCGCTCCAGAGACCAGGACAAGGAGCAATGGATTCAAGCTGCAGCAAAGGAGATTCCACCTGAACCTCAGGAAAAACTTCCTGACAGTCAGGGCTGTCCGGCAGTGGAATATGCTGCCTCGGAGTGTAGTGGAGTCTCCTTCCTTGGAGGTTTTTAAGCAGAGGCTGGATGGCCATCTGTCAGGAGTGCTTTTGAGGGTGTTCCTGCATAGCAGGCGGTTGGACTGGATGGCCCATGTGGTATCTTCCAACTCTACATTTCTATGATTCCATGATTCTATATGGAGTCTGAAAAAAATTCATAGTTCATAATTTCACTTTTCAGCAGGTGAAACAGAAAAGAAAGTGGACATTTGCACATAAGACTTTTCCTCGATTGACAGATTCCCTTTTTGTTCAAGCTGCATTTCAAAAAAAAAAAAAAGGAATCTGTGCAAAGTTCCAATGTTGCTTATCATGGCTTTTGTTGGTGCAACTTGATATCATAGAATCATAGAATCATAGAATCATAGAAATGTAGAGTTGGAAGAGACCACAAGGGCCATCCAATCCAACCCCCTGCCATGCAGGAAAACCCTCAAAGCACTCCCGTCAAGTGGCCATCCAACCTCCGCTTAAAAACCTCCAAAGAAGGAGACTCCACCACACTCTGTGGCAGCACATTCCACTGCCGGACAGCCCTGACTGTCAGGAAATTCCTCCTGAGGTTCAGGCGGAATCTCCCCCCCTGCAGCTTGCATCCATTGCTCTTTGTCCTGGTCTCAAGAGCAGGAGAAAACAAGCCCACTCCCTCCTCGACATGACATCCCTTCAGATATTTAAACATGGCTATCATGTCCCCTCTCAACCTTCTCTTCTGCAGACTAAACATACCCAGCTCTCTAAGTCTGTCCTCATAGGGCATGGCTTCCAGGCCCCTCACCATTTTGGTTACCCTCCTCTGGACCTGCTCCAGCTTATCCATATCCTTCTTGAATTGGGGTGCCCAGAACTGGACACAGTATTCAAGATGAGGTCTAACCAATGCAGAATAGAGTGGTCCCAATACCTCCCTCGATCTAGACACCATACTCCTATTGATGCAGCCGAGAATTGCATTGCATCGGTTATTATGCAAAGAGTAAGTGATTTTGCCTCCAGTGTCTGCTGAAACAATATGGGGTATTTCCCTGGACTTCCCAAAAGGAATCTGAATCCAGAGTCTATAGGTTTTCTTTAAAAAAATTCTTTAAAAAAATTGTCACATGTTGGATCTGTGCAGTAAACCTTATCCTTGGAGCCAAACTGGCAAATTAACCCATTTATCATTCCAACCACAATCTAATCAGCTGCATTGTTGAAAACAACCAGGCCTGTCAATGCTGCACAAAGGATTGCTGCGAAATGTCATTCTTGTCACCAACAGGAAAATCAACATCCATGCATATCTATGGGCTGAAGTCTGGGACACTTTAGCCTGGTCACAAAGACAAAAAGTCTACATTCTCATGGTTAACATAACAGCACAATTTGAAGATACTAGAAACTGAGATCAGTAATAGTGGAAATATTTTTACACTTGTTTTTCTTACAGAATTTACATGTTAGTAGGAAAAGCTCGAATTTAATTTCAGTTCAAATAAGAAGTTTTCATAATTATTAAGCATTGTTATACACAAGATGGAAAAAACATGAAATCTGTCACCCTAAAGAAAAAAAAAAGTGAAATGAGGAAGAAACCAAAACTGATAGATTCACCCAACTGAAGTGCAAGATTTTCAGTACTTAAATACCTTGATTGAAGTCACTGTAGACACAAATATGTTAGGAATGAATTAGGGCTACCATTTCTCACTTTTTTTCCCTTTCTTTTTAAAAGCCTCCTCATCTTTAACACTCCAATGGCAAGCAAGTATGACAGTGTGATTCATATCCATATGCTCAGATCACTTTACCTATTGAATCTGTCAGGTACAAATTAAGGAGCCTTTTTTTTTTTGACTGCTCACCTGCCAATTGTCCCAATTTGGCAGGGGCAGTGCTGATTAATGCTCTTATCAACCCACTTTTCTCTGATGTTTTTAAAATGTCCCAGTTTCTCTTCCTCCTCCTCCTCCTTTTTCACCTTATCCTCAGCTTACTTCAATTGCTGCAAAATGAGTTCAAAGTACAAAAGTGCTCATTTAACTCTCCAATGAGAGGAGGGAGCACAAGATTGCCCTTCCCAGGAGACTCAGGCAAAAGCAAACTGCTGCAGTCTCTCCTAGTTTGTGTGATCTTCCTCATTAATAATTTTGCCATCTTGGCCACAAGACTTGCTTGGCCATACATGTCTTGGTTTCCATTTGTGAAATATTGGAGGATATGTAGTTAACTTTTGAAGAATTTATCAATGTGTTCAGATCTCTTCATATTTGGGTGGAAGGAACTTTAAATTTTAACTGATAGATTTTTTTTCTTTCCTCATTTGTTAATATACAATGCAATGACCCTGTGGAGCATCCTCTCTCAAGCCAATACTTCATTTCTAAAATGGAGTGGAGAGAATAGGCCAGGCCATATTGTGGAGAGAGACTGAGGCCTTTTCCGCATTTTATATTTAAAACAGGGCAGCGCGTCCTCCAGCGAGGACATTTACACTTGGGGGCGAACTGGGTCCGGACTACTTAATGTTTGTCCGGACTTCAGCCTGCTTTGGAACGCCCAGAACTGGTGGTTCCTCGTACTATTGAAAGACTGATTAAAAGAGGACTTTCAATAGCCCGGCGCGCCCCAGTCCATTGCTGCCCTAAGTGTAGATTTGCAGGTTCGCGCCAGCGCAAGCCTGCAGATCCTCCGGGGGCGGGCTTCCGGCTGGCGAGCTTCTCTGGTTGGTGGAGAGCCTCCACCAACCGGAAGCCTCCATTTTCGTCTCCGGAGAGTGTGTAGCGTGGGTGCGCGCTGCTCCGGATCGTCGTGGATCGTCAGGGGGGAGGGTGCCAGTCCGGTGAGTAATGGACTGCCCCGTTTCTCCCCCAAAGGGCGGAAAAGCCCTGAGAGCAAGAGAAGTGGTAGCCCTGATTCATTCCAGTTTGTTGTGAGGAACAAAAACAGTGAGGAGCAGAACTTGAGATCTCTGAAAGAAAGGCCACATGTGTAAAGGACTGTAACAAACATACACATGTTTAAACTTCACCTGATTGGTTAAAAGATGGCCATGCCATTATGATGTAGTGGTTTGAGCATCGGACTACAATCCTGGAGGCCAAGGTCTGATTTCCTGCTTGGCCATGAAAACCCACTGGGTGACCTTGGCTGTGCCACGCGCTCTCAGCCTCAGAAAACCCCATGATAGGTTTGCCTTAGGGTTGTCATAAGTCAGAAACAACTTGAAGGCCAAAACAACAATGTCATCAACACACCTCCATTGAGCACCTTTGGATTCTATGACTAAGCTTCACAAACCCCAGCTCTGAGTATCATCTTCATGACAACCACAGCATTCATCCTAATTATACTGTGAAAGCTCTTATTCAAAATAATCCTGTGTTGGCTGGTGTGAGTCTGAAGGCTGATGGTGGATACAAAAGCATCTGAAGTTGAAAATATTTGTAATGGTGCCAGTTATAAGGGAAATGTGAATGTCACCAACTCCTCAGCTGACCTTTATTTTTACAGTATGTTTGTTTACATAACAGAAAAGTGGTTAATACACCCAGCTAGCCCTCATTCCTTAATACTTCCTTGTTTATCTTGCCTCTTGGCCAGAAACAGCTGCTATGCAGTTTCCAATATTCAGGATGGATGGATTTCATTCTCTTTTTACTGCGCTGCTGCGGACATGTCAGGGTAGGTAAAGAAGGCTAAGGGAGGGGGGTCTTTTGTTATTGATTTGGAGTTCAGAGTTTAATTTATTCCAGAACACAGAGAGCCCAAGACTGTGATTATCATTCATAGATAGACAGATAGAGAGATGGAGAGATAGACAGAAGAAATGCCCAAGTTCCACCAGGAAAAAAAGCAGGCCTCAAATGTCCTCCTTACCTCCACAGCTTGAAATCTTACTGTAAAAAACAATGTATTTTTGGTAGTTATTACTCTAAAAAAGAAAAGAAAGAAAGAAACTTGACACTATGTTTTGAGCGTCAGCAGTAACTTCTAAAAGCTCTATGCTTTTATGGCTTTATGAGTAGTGTGTTAGCAGTATATCAGTACTATGTCACTTTTTAATATATTTCTAATATTCTTTTTTTAAACTTAAAAGTAGAGGAATGGCCCCAAATGGTCAAACATCATCCCAACTTAATGTTATACAAGAAATGAACAAAGGTTACCCATATGCTCAACCCATGGGTGACTTTCATGTCACTAGTGGCTTCCATGTCATTGGCATGGTGAATCTGCTCTGGGTTCTAGTCAGAACTTTAAGGGACCTCACTAAAGTGGTGAATCTATTTGAGAACTAGGGGTTGGAGCACCCAGCCCATGAAGAAATACTACAAAATTTGGATTTTTTTGGAGGTTAGGAAAAAAAGATGAGTGATGCAGTACATGGAATGAAGGGAAAATAATAGGGTTTTTTTCTCTCTCTCTCTCTTTCATAACACTAGAATCCAAAATTTAGATGGAATAAAAGGAAGCATTTCTTCACAAAGTACATAATCAATATAGGAAACTCTCTGACCTGAGGTGTGAAGCTGGCCACTTATTTCAAATGTGGATTTTAGAGAAATTAATGAAGGAGAAAATGATTGTACAGAATCAAAATAGCATGATACACATATTTCCAAAACCAATCAAAAAAAGATTTTTTTTGGTAAAAAGACCAGTGTGAAGACAACTTCTGAAAAGGAATTTCTGTTTTAAAAACAACAACACTTTTTGATCCATAGCCTATTGTATTGATCAAATTCCCTGGAAATTATAATAATAAATGTGTATCATCATCCGTTGTTTCACAGCTGGTCTGGATGCCTATTGGAGCCCAGCCTCATTCCAGTACAAAGCTTCTGTGTATTTAGTGTAACATTCCTTGCACACTTCTGAATATCTCTGCTTGGTGCCTGTCCAGTTGGCTTCCATGACTTCCAGCTGTCTTCCAGTGGTTAATAGCCAGCTAAGGAGGAAAACAGAATGGTGGGCTGAAACCATACTTATATGCAACATTATTATTGCTACTCATAAAAGTGAACAACCATGCCCAAAAGCCATCAAATCCTTACAGAACGGGCGTCAGAAAACGTACAGGGGAATAACTAGGCTACTTATTTTGGGGCCCAAGTGAGTTTGCTGGGAGGAGCTACTTTTGGCATGGCATTGTTATAAACAGGGTTATACCAAATATATGCATTTCTCCCTCCCCTCCCCTATGTCTTGTGTATATGTATGTGTGTGTTAATATTTTGTTGCTTAGGGAGATTCCAGATGGGGCTTTCAATCACTCAGACCTCTTCATGGATGTTCAGACATCACTGTCTCCAATTTGTTATATTTTCCCATTGCTTCTTCAAATTTTTTTTTTTTTTTTTGTACCAGAAGGAGGTAAGAAGGACGTATAGATACAATTATCAATCTTTGTCAGGAATATTAGATATTTTTCATTTTAAAGATCTGGTTTTTCTGGATTGTTTTATCTGAATATATGCCCAAATTTTATATTGTGGTTTTCACTACTGTATTGTATTTTATAATGTGGCTTTTATTTTGCATTGCATTTCAAGTAGTGTGTACTACTTTTTTTAATTGTATATTATCTTTTATTGTTTCAACTCCTCATCTGTGAACTACCTCAGAAATGCTTTGCTTTGAAGGGTGATACCGAAATTTTTTTAACAACTACCACGACAACATGGAAAACATGAACATATTCAAGCAAATAAATGGACATATTACTAATGAATTATTAAATGCATTTATCAATGAAATTCTAAACATTAGTCTCCAAAGCAGAACCCAAATCAATATTCCATTTAACACGCATGTCCTTATATTTTTTTAAAAAAGGGTATTAACAGTTTGACAGTGCTCTTTTAATTTCAAAGCTGGAATATATGACTTTTGGTTATTCAGTGATTTCTCTCGAGTGGTCTAGTATAAACCATAAATAAGTCACATTGGTTCTAGCTCTGGCTACTATGAGACAGATAGGCAGGGGTCACATCTGTATGTGTACATCAGATACTGGTTTTAGTGGAGCAGAACTGTGCACTGGATTGCTCCCAATGTTTTCAGTGATTCAAAGTATGAGGGGAGTTGGCTGCAGTATATATTTATGAGATGAACCAAAGCATCTCACAGTTGCTCATAAACATTTTTTTGGCAGTGCTAAAAAACACCTCTCCCTCTGGATGACTTCTCAGTACTTCCTGTAAAACTGTTCATTTTTTTATTGCTCTAACTTGATCTGATTCTCAACAACTACTTTTATGGATTCTCAAAGGAATTGTCATACAACTGAACTGGACTGACTATACAATGTTGAAACATTATCCAGTTCGTTGTATGATCTCTAACTGAGCAGCATCAACCACACAGAGAAGTCTGCAACCCACACACTTAGGCCAGTGGCCCCTCCTGAAACTGCAAACCCCAGGATTCCATAGGATGCTGAAAGTGGAATCATCGCGCTATAACAGTCTAGTGCAGAAACGGCCTTACTGTGGATTTCACACAATGCCATTACTCACCGGGGATTATTGCTAAGCAGACATACTGACTGAACTATAACACAGGGGGGAAAGGGGGAGAATAACAGTGATAGGAAAGAGTAAAAGGTGAGAGTTCGTCCCTGTCTACATTTTGATATGGACTTGTGACATTTCTGACACAGACAGGTACACATGGACCAAAATATGAACCTTGAACAGTAATGAGCCCAGATCTTTACTTTTCCAAAATGTCAGTCAGTCATGTCAGTTTTTAAAATACACACAGGATGGCTGGTCTCAATTCAGACCAAAGAGGGAAGAGAAAAGGGAAAGGGTGGCAGAACAGAAAGTGCAGAACCAGAGAAGTTTTTGTCCTCTTTCCTTTTCCTATATGCCTCCAAAATCTACCCAGATTTCCCCATATACACTCTTTTCAACCAACCTAAGCCATGAAAAATCAACCAAAAAATCTGCCTAAACCTTCAGAAATAGAAACCAGACATAGAATTCTGATCACTTCCAGGATTCATTTTCACCTGATTTTGGGTCAAAAATTACAATAGTACAGCCCACCAAGGGGGTAAAAGTTCTCCCACCACATTTGTCTGCCCCTGGCCTAAACAATATTGAAACAGGCCCTTTCCGCACAAGGTGAGAGAATTGCTCTGTGCCGTTACCTACTGCTTCTTTTGGGGTCCGAAGCAACACGGACTGTCCCTGAAGCCCTTCCGCAGGGCTCCTCCTTGGTCCAGGGTGAATCAGAGCAGTGCGAGATCTGTAGATCCGCACTGCTCAGGCGTCCAAAATGGCGGCTTCCGGTTGGTCGTGGGTCCTGACTGACCGCAGAAGCTCGCCACGTCTAAAGTCCGCCCTCTGCAGATCGCAGGCTCACATTGGTGCGAGCCTGTGAATCTGCAAAGGGAGCAGGAACGCAATGGTGCGTTCCAGGAAAATAAAGACCTGTTTTTCGCGGTCTTTAGAAAGCATGCTGGAGGACCACTTGAGGTCGTTTTGGAGCGGACTGAGGTGTGGATCTCCGGTAAGCAGTCCGCTCCTAGTCTGCTCCAAGGTGCAGACGACCTCTGTGAGAGGACGCACTGCCCCGTTCTAATTGCCTGGTGCAGAAAGGGCCTAAGTTTCTCCAGTTACAGGACAAGTTGAACGGGTTAGTTGTTTGTTTTAAAGTTATATTTACAAACTCAGAGTTTCTCTGAAGTCCTAGCACATCATCTCAATTTCTTTAGAATATGATGGGTGGAGGTGTAGAAAAGGTCTTGAAAGGCTACATTTCATAATACATAATAAAGCCTCTGTCTTACATAGAAGACTTCAGAATTAAAATACATTCATCAGTGTACTACTGTCAGAGAAAGATCTGTGAAGGCACATAATCACATACAGCTGCCTGTGAGGTCTGCTGTGCTGGAGATAAACTGTCCCGCAGTCTGAGCACACTCTCTCCTTTCTACACTGTGTGTGGGGAATGAGGGGTGTCTCTCTGCAAGAAGAGGTCAGGAGATGCCCAGGATTGGCCAGAAGAACTGTGGCAAATGTGCCAAGTTGCTGGAGCAGCTGTGAGATGAGATTCTGAAGCTGGGCTGTAAAATGAACCTCTTCAGAAGAGTGTAAATTGCTTGGCTTATAAACACAGTGAAATGGCTCAGTTTCCTCATGGAGAATTTGGTGTGGATTTCCTTGAGTCCCTAATAAGGAAGTTTAAATGTTTTTGAAGCAGGAGCTGCAGAAAAGCAACACGCTTGAGCAAATTCCAAAAACTCAACCTGGTTATATGAGCATAAAAGCAAAATGCTGTTTGGCTTTTCCCCTTTGATGTAGCATGACCAATCCACAAAGGGAGAACTTGGACACAGTGTTCCTCCCCAACAGTCTACACAAGAGGTCAGGAACTAAGGTTTCACATCATCCACCAAGTCACGTAAAGGAACAGAACAAATGGGAATTCCGTTTAGCAGTTCTCATAGATTGCAGCTGCTAGGCTGAATAATACGTGCATTTTTTTTTTCACATTAGAAACCCAGGTTTGCCTTAACTGACCTAGATGATTGCTGCTGATACAGCATCCAGATGAGGGTGGAAGAAGATGGGATGCAACATGCACCATTCCCTGCACTGTCTTTAGAAACAAAAATAACAGGCAAGGGGAGAGATTGTTCATACTCCAACAAACTTTTGTACTTACACAGAAATTTGTGTATATTTCCGTGCATATTTCCGTGCATTTTTTGAAATGTACATATTTTTCTCCCACTAACTAAATCAGATCTTGGCACTTTAAAAAAAAAGGTGCACCACTTTGATGCACATTTCAAAAAGGTATGCATTTATCAGACACATTTTTGGTACATGAATTGGTTTTCAAGTTTGTTAAGCTACAGCTTCAGAGAGCCAGTGCACTGTAGTGGTTTGAGCATTGGACTACCATCCTGGAGACCAGAGTTTGATTCCCTGCTTGTCCATGGAAACCCACTTGGTGACCTTTGAAGTATTCATTTCTGCATCCAAGAATGAAATAACTAGATTTACATCCCTTGTGAGCAGAAGATCACTTCTCTTTGAAAATGCACAAGACACCTTCAAGCATTCTAACTGTGCAGCAAAGTCTTTTGGCAGTGTTGGAGATGGGGTTGAAAAGAAGACCCAAAAGGGCCCATTCTCTGTATATATCTGGACAGCAGTTTGTACAGTCCTGGTCGGGCTGTCATAAGGCAGGGGAAAGTGATGGCTTCAGGAATCAGATGCTGGGGTGCTGTGGAGGAGCCAACAATGGTGATCTCCTGTAAGTCTCCCCTCTCTTAGGCCCTTTCCGCACCTTACCTTTTTCCGGTGCTGGGGTGCGGGGATTACACGAGCAGCCTTCGGTGAGAGGCTCTTGTGTCTCTGCTGCTTCAGCTCCACATGAGCTGCCTACTCATGCGAGAGCCCCGCCTCTTCCTTCTGCAGTGCAGCCTGGGACATTCCCAGGCTGCACTGGGGCAGGAAGCATGACCAGCATGGCTCTGGAGGCTCTGCATGCCAGGTAAGTGCATGCGGGGCCTGGGAGCAATGCGCAATCATGCACCATTTTTGGCTTCCAGCCAAAAATGAAAAGGTGCACGATCGGCACCTGCCAGCCACTGGAGCGTCGCATGATTGTGAGTGCGTCGTGCAGATTGCTCCTCATAATCGCGTGATGTTCCAGGCATCCTTTCGCATGGCAAATACCGTGCGGAAAGGGCCTTAGAGACAAGCAGTCATGTCTGAAGCCCCTAATCTAACCTGCTGGCCTTTGGATCCAATTGTCAGCCTAGCCAGCTGCCATAGGTTGAATGAGGAGTATCCTCCGCTCTGTTTGTAAAGGGAAAAGGAATGCAAGCAGAACTGAGGTCAGCAACCTCATCTTAGTGGGCTGTCTTTCCTCTACTATCCTGGGAACCAAGCAGAATTCTCCAGCTGGACTCCTCAAGACATCCCTAGTAACAAGGAGCTCCATTGTCCCTGTATCTTCCTTGCTACAACTCATGCTGTCTTTCTGCTTCACCTTGGACTTGCTCTTTATCATATGCCTTACCTTGCTTTACTGCTGGGACCATCCTTTTCCTGGCTTCTGGGCCTGACCCGAAACCTAGCTAGGAGCCTGAGCAGTTTCCACTCCTATTCGTCCCATCTGTGACCGGGTTGCTTTGAAATCCCTTTTGAGGCATTTGGCTGGAACTCAACAAACTCAGCCAGAACTCAGGGGCTGCCACTGGCAATCAGAGTTCTTAGAATGGCCCCCAGTTACAAGGAAGAGATGTCTTCCTGTGACGCAACTGAGACACACTGTGAACTGCACTCTCTGACATTGCCCATCTGCTTTGCAGGCAGCAGAGAGGGCAAAACCGCAGTTTACGCTCATTAGGATTCATGCTGCCTCAAGATGGTCTCTGCAGGAGGCTTTGGATGAAGAGCCCGTTGAGCAAGAAGCAGAGATTTAAGCCAGCGTCACATCCACAGTGAAAGCAGCTGGCTTTGTTTTTCATTCTGCTATCTAGAAAATTTAAGAAGAGGAAATACTCCCTCCTTTCATGCAGAGGATCTAATGGACTCCAGGTGCTGAACCACAAACAGCATCGCTAAAAAGTTGTGCTGCCTTCTATCTCTAGTTTAAGTCATACAGGAGTCAGGCTTCGTATGAAAAATCAGATATCACCTTGGGGAAGGGGCAGTTGCCGTCAGTGAAGTGGAGCAGAGAGCCCCCAGTGCTGACCATCAACAAAGGACAATGGGTCTTGTGGCCTTACTGTCAGGTGTTACAAGTTGGTAGAGGGAGGATGGATGGGTGGTTAGAAAAATTATTGGAACTATCTGAATTAAATAAATTGACATTTTTGTTAAGGAATAAAACTATAGAATCATAACTGATTATCTGGCAAACTTTAATAAATTTCATAAAGAAAGAAAGAGGAGAAACTGCAATTATAGGTTTTGATTAAATTATTGAATTCTTTTCAGGTGTTAAATATTAAAGTTAGAATGATAATTTTATACTAGAAAGAAAATAGGAAAAGGTGATTATGGTGTGAGGAGTAATAACAATTGTATTGATACATTTCCTGAATTTTTATATGCAACTAGAGTTATGTGGCAAGTCAAGTTTTCACTTTCTGTAAATATAGTTCTCCCTCCACATTCGCTGGTTTCATTTTCGCAAATCTGATTATTTGCGGAAGTGCCTACTGCTCCCCTTTCTCCTCCTTACACCCCCTGGCCTTTTGGCCAGGTGCAGGGAGGAGGATCATCCCTTCCCTGCACTCCCTCCTGGCAACCCTCACCTGCCCTCCGCAGGGGCAGCAGGAGTGTGCAGGCCAGGAGTGTGCAGGGCCAGTCATCTCCACCTCCTTGCAAACCCTGGGGCCTGTGCTCATGTGGGTGCTCTGGAGCACGCCCACAGAGGCATGCAGGACTGGTGATTGCCCATTCCCTGCATGCCCCAGGGGTCTGCACTCACACTGGCACTCCAGAGAAAGCCCGTAATATTGTGCAGGGCCGGCGATTGCCATCTCCCTGCACGCCTTTGGGCCTCCCCTTGTGCAGGCTCTCCGGAGAAGGCCCACAGGATCAGGATCAGGCCCGCAGGGGCGCGCAGGGCTGGCGATCACAGCCTCCCTGCACGCTTGGGGGCCTCCCTCACACTGACCCTCCAGAGGAGGCCCACTGGTTCCCTGAAGCGGGCAGGAACCTAGAGGGAGGGTACCTGCCTATTTGTAATTTTTTGACATTCACAAGGGTTCTCTATCCCTATCCTTCGCAAATGTGAAGGGCCTACTGTATATAAAACTTTAATAAATATATATTTTTTAAAAAGAACAAACAAACTGTGCACTGTATTTTCCCTTTCCTTGAAAGTCCAGAGCAACTATCTTTTCGTCATCTGAGCTGCCTTCTCCAACCCTCCGCCTGGCAAGCAGCAGTTGCAACAACGGCTGCTTTCAGGGCTTAATAGTTATGAGGGCATTTTGACAGAGTCCAAAGGACTAGAGCAGGGCTTTCCAAATGGTGTGCCATGACATGTTAGTGTGTCGTCTGAAGTGTGTAGGTGTGTCGCCTACAATCTTGGAAATGTTATGTTATTATTTTTAAATCATCTATTTTTAAAAATATGTGAAAGATTTTCATGAGATATGTTGTGTCCCCATACATTTTGTTATTACAATTTATGTATGTATCTGTATCTTTTATAAGGGGTTAGTTTAACCTCTGGTTTGCTAGTAAAACTGAATTACTGTATCGCGAAATGATGCATGTCTAAAGAAGTGTGTCACCAACATGAAACCTTTGGAAAGCTCTAGGCTAGAGAATAGCTCCCTGGACCTTGTCCCCTCCCCACAAAAAAACCCTGCATACATGTGTGTCAATCACACTTGCACATCGATAGGTGAATAACAGGACAATGCTAATCATTAGTGATATGTTGGGGGGGCAATTAATGTGTATATAATTGCTCAAATAAATGATTGCAAAGTCTAATAAAGAATTTGAATTAAGATAAGACTTTTGGGCAGAAAGATGTTTATATCACCAGAGGCTTATGGATTGTTAGGCTACCAGGGAAGGTAGCAAGCAAAACAAATGAAGGGCATGGATATAAATATCATACAAAAACTTAAGGCTCACCAATGAGTTCACTCATAAATTGTCCAAATTAGGGAACTTCCACAGAAGTGAGAGATAAAATGTGGTTCTTATCCCATAGTCCACTGCACTCTGATTACTGAGGAAGAATCTGAAAATAGACTCATTTTCAGATTCTTCCTCAGTAATCAGAGTGCAGTGGACTATGTGATAAGAGCCACATTTTATCTCTCACTTCTGTGGAAGTCCTCTAATTTGGACGTCTCTTCCTCATCTATCTCAAAACAGGGAGGTTCAAAATGGATTCTAAAATGGTTTAAGTATTGCCACATCAGCAAGAGTGGTAGAACTGGATATACACATGGCTGAAGACTGACAGATTATGTGGGTACTGAAGCAGTGCTAATGTGGGCAGCAGAATATATATATAGTCCCTCTCTATGTCTTCTTATGGGTTTGGGTCCCAAATCCAAGTGCCGTAGGATTGCAGATTTCAAGAACCTATGATCTGCAAAGTCTGCCAAACTGGTTTCTGAAGTCAGGTTTTCGTGTACACAAAGCCTTTCTTCCAGTATATGAGGCCTTTGCAGGATCTGGTCCTTGAAATTCACGGCTCGAAACAAGTGAGGGTGTGTCAGATTTGGCAACTAAGGGACACAAGCATGGATAACAATGATGTAATGGGAGGCTTTGTCATTCCCTCTTGATCTAGATGAGACAAATATTTGTTTTGGAGCAACCTTCCTAGATATCACTGGATAAGGCAAAAAAAAAAAAAAGATTTATCTGTTTAGCCGTTTAGGTAAAGGAGAGGGAATTTTCATGGCTGCAGCTTAACAGCAACATCTGAAAAACATGAATTGGAAAAGAGTGGGGTGGGATTGCAAATTTGACCCTGTCTTAAAACTCTCTGGTGTTATCAAGCAGTGAGGTGGAGGCAGGGGCACAGCTCTAAGAGAGTGATTTAAACTTCCATACAGTAAGCTAAAGCATTGCTTCTCAGGGTATGTGATGTAGGGTTTAAACAATTTCTCCCTCATGTGTTAGGGACCAGTACCATATTTGTGCCCATTGGCTATGATGGTTTCTAGCTGTCCTGAAAACTCACTGGAAAGGGATAACCAATGGCCCGGGGACTGGCACCAGCCCAAGGACCACCACCTTTGAGGAGCAATGAGCTAAAATCTCCTCCCTACATTTATTGTTTGAAATTAGGCAGCCAATAGTGAAGGGAAAGGTGAGTTGGTCATGGGGATGCTGTCCATGAGAACAATTTGCAGCTCAGCAACACAAAGCCAACCCAAGACATTTTGCTGCCAAGGGCAAAATGGAGCCTCTGCCATTCCAGGTACAGAAGCTGACCAGTATGGCAGTTGAATCTTTCTTTAACTGGGATAGGCAGTGAACTAGTTCAAGAGGTGCAGGACAGAGGCCCTTTCCGCACGGTGTAGTCACTGCATAGCTGCAATGGCTTCAGGAGACATGCATCCACATGACGTCGTCACTATTAAGTGGACATGAAGCTGCTGGTGCGCCTTTGCATGTCGCTAAAGTGTTGTATTTGAGCAATGGAAAAAATGCGCTTTCACTCCCTCAGACCGCTTCTACTACGTTTCTACAACCCCATGCGGAACCGTTGAAGTGCTTTCTTGCAGGAATGGGTGGATTGAGGGAGTGCCCGGCTTGTCCCTCCGTCACTTCCCGTCCTGATTTGTCCCTGCCCACCGAAGCAGAGGTTGTCGCCATTTTTCCCCCACGTGAGAAATGATGGAGGAGAAGAAAAGCAGGGAGAAAGTGGCAGGTAAATTTTTTCTAATAAATCGATCCTTGTGGAACTTAAGAACCCTCTTCTCACTGGGCTAATTTTTAGGGGAAGGGGTGGGCTGGGGGACGGTCACTTCAGGCATTCTGGCTGCTCATACAGATGTTGGGAGTTTCACCCCTTCCCCAAGTAAACGTTTCCAAGTCTTATGGGAGCTGCAGTCACTCAGAACCCCCCCAAACACACCACCCCCTTCCCCTCCCCCACCCATACCCCCTCGGCAACCACCAAACATGTCCCACTGCAAAAAGGACCACCCCGCAATCTGGTCTGCCAGCCTTATGGGACCTGCAGTCGCTCAATTCCCTCCTCAAGAACATCCACCACCCTCCCTTGGGCAACAACCCCCCCTCCCACCGTGCCAAACATGCCCCACCACTAAAAGGATCACCCTTCTGCCAGCCTCATGGGACCTGCAGTCACTCAAATCCCCCACCAAAAAATATTCCACTGCCCTCCCTTGTCCAACAGAACCCCCTCCCACCCTGCCAAATATGCTCTGCTGCAAAAAGGACCACCTCACTATGCATTCTGCCAGCCTCATGGGACTTACAGTCGCTCAAGCCCCCCAAAAAACATCCATTAACCTCCCCTCACCCACCTCTTGGAAACCACCCAACATGCCTCATTGCAGAAAGCCCACCCCCCAATATTCACTCTGCTAGCCTCATGGGACCTGCAGTCCCTCAAAACCATCCCAAAAACATCTACTAACCTCCCCTGAACCACACATTACCCCACTGGAAACTGCCCATCTTGCCCCACTGCACAAAGGCACTCTGCAAGCCTTGTGGGACATGCAGTCACTTCGACCTCCCTCAAAACCAACACTGACCTCCTCTCACCCACCCCTCTCCCCCTTACAGACCAGCCAAGATGCCCTGCCACATGAAAGCCTTCCCTGCTATGCACTCTCCAATCCTCATGGGACCTGCAGTCATTTCAAAACGCAAATTCTTTATGTCTTTTCCATCTTTTTAGGTACTTGGCTGCACCTCCTTCCACCTGACCAGGGACTTCATGGATTCTACAGTGTACTTTGAAGGCATCCCTCCCAACAACAGAAAGCATCATGTATACTGCAGTTGAGCAGGCTGTCCATCTGGCACACAGGCATGATGGGAGCTGCAGGCCTTCCTAGCTCACAAAACACTCTACGAGCCTAATGGGAGCTTCAGTCTCTCCAGCAGTCCCTGGGCACAACTGAAAACTGTTCAGTTTGACTTCAGACCATATCTACTCAAGATGTTAGTGGTCCAAAGTTAAAAATTTAAAGCCATCATGAGAGTTGGCTAACACATGTAACGCTTAGGGTTATTCATGTTCTCCTTTTATATACTTTGCTAATAAATGTTGCTGTTTGTTGTTTCCCAATAAAAGCTGATCTTTACCCTCTCCTTGGGGTTTCTTCTCCCTTTCAGTAGAGGGGGTGGGCCAGCTGACAGGGGCATGTCTTATGTAGCAGCAAAAGTACCACACAAACACAGTTACTGTGAAAAAACAACATCTTTATTAGCCATTAACGTCATGCTGGCAACAGTAGCCATGCTAGGGGTAGATATCCTCAACTCCCCAGGCACCCACAGACTGCCCTCCCCCTGTACTTGGCCCCCCCATGTGGCCCTGAGATGCCCCAGAGTGGGCAGGGCAGCCAACTCAGGTCCTCAGAGGGCACTGTGGGGGAACTGGAGATCCCACCCTGACACCCAGGAAGTGTTTTACAAGCCCAGGAGTGAGCACTTCAGAGCCCATGGTGCTGGTGACAGTAGCTATGCCAGGGGCAGACATTCTTCACTCCTCAGGCACTCACAGACTGCAAAATGCTACCTTACTGTTGCATTTCAAATGGGGCCAGAAGTTCCATGACGTTGTTTCTACATAGAGATGCTCCCACGCAGAAATGTTGTCTGGTAAAGTTAAAAAAAAAATTGAAGCATCCAATCAAAGATGCGGGGGGGGGGTAAAGGTGAAGCAGGGGAGTGGTCATGGACACTGTAGTGCGGAAGGAGAAAGCGATCTTCTCCATCTCAAGTGGAGGAGTGTGCGGAACATAGCGTCGCAGAAACGCAGTCATAAACTACACTCTTGAGATGCCACAAGGTGCTTCTGCCATCCTATGCAGAAAGGGCCAAAGCGCAGTCATAAACTACACTCTTGAGATGCCACAAGGCGCTTCTGCCGTCCTGTGCAGAAAGGGCCAAAGACTTTGACTGATCTGTTTATCAAGGAAAGGGACTAGCCAGGGAAAGGGATCTTAGAAGAAACAACTGCGAGCCCGTCACTGCTGTCCTTTACCCATGGCTGTTGCCTCACTCTGCCTAATGGAAGGACTTACAGCAACAAGAATTTACCATCCCTGATCTCAGAGCTTTACAATGGTGAATTACATGTGAGTAGAAAGTTCTGACTTTTACAAGTACTGGAACGGTCCCACAGTTCCTTCACCATGATGCTCAATGCAACCTACAATCTCATGATACCAATTGTGTCTCATGGATTGGTCTTAAATGAGAAGAGAACAGGTCACTAACACTTAAGAAAATTTGAAAATATGAAATCCCACTGATCTGTCTGGAAGATATGCTTCACCTGCAGAAGATCCCAAGGTGGAGACTCTGGCTTCTCTGATTCAAAAGAATAGGCAGCTGGTGACAGGACCAGAGGACCAGAGAACTACCCCCAACAAGTTACCCAGACCCACCTCTTATTCCCCTTTGCTGGATTCTTTACTTAAAGAAAAGGCATTCTTTCACAGTTCAGTTGCAGCCCCAAGCCAACAAAGGCTATGCGCTCTGTGGGGCAGAGATGTAAATCCTCAACAATTTCATCCTCACAGACAAGGATGAATGATTATGGTAGTTTTCTTCCTCACTGTGAGAGAAAACAAATACTGCTCCACAGTATTTTCTCCATATTCAAACATTCTGAGGTGTTGCAGAGGAATTATTCTGCAGAGGAAAAAGCAGATGGATTTGATTTTTTGTGCAAAAATCCTGGGTTTTACTTCAAAAAGAGGAAAGTTTTTCTGCACATAACATGGGGGGGTTGCATAAAAATTGTGCTTTTCTCTGCAGAATAATTCATTTCTAACACATACACATCAAGATGTTTAAATGCTAAGAGACAATTGCACAAAATTCTTGCTGTTCTATTATTCTTTCTGACAGGAAAATGGATGGGAAAGCCATGCTTTTTTAAACTTGGAAATAAATAATTGCAAATATTCTTTCCATCCCTGCTGTGGAGTAACTCCTTTAATCCCAATTTTCCAGTCTTTGTTGCCTTTACAGTGTAATCCTTGTAGGCATGTTTATTACTCAGAGTTAGGGAATCCTGCAGTGTTATTTGTCATTGGCAATGTTATCTGAAGTGATCCATTGCCTACTCTTATATATAAGCCAGACACATTAAAGTTCATTTTTGTTTATACATGTCTTAGCAAAGTACGGCTTGGCTTGGGAGATGTCAATATGACTATGGAGGGAAAAGGGTGAAGAACTGCTGTGACTGAAGAACTATCACTACATCATCACAAGGCAAGCTCCCTATATATCCCAAGGAAGAGAGTGAGGGAGTTTTTCACAGACCTCAAGGCACAGTCTTCTTCTCACTGTCATTAAAACAGGGTGAAGGACACAACTCCTCTATAAATGCTGGCTGATAATTTTTGAGAATGCTTCTGTTCCCTGAATTGAGGCATAAATTCTGCAATAGATTGGGGGGGGCACAACATGCTTGTGGAAGACAACAGGTGTACACAACATATTGATGAAAATGTAAAATGGATATTTATACAACTGTCTTCCTTTGGGCCAGCTAATATTTCCTTATAATGAAGTAATACCATTATTTTCTCCTATAATTAAGGGTTAGATAATGTTGAACTTTAGGGAGACCTGAGGGCATATCTACGCTCAAGGGCAAAACTTCTAGGGTGATCTTGGCACTCCCATTAGGAATACAAGCAATATTCAAAAATACATATTTTTAAAGGTTGAAAAATGTTGGTCTCACGTGTCAGGACATGCTGATGAGAAGAGAGCTGGACTGATGAGAATCTTCACAGTTTAGGTATTGTTCTGTGCAAAATTCTCACATGGCTGTTTTGCTCAGAAAACAGCTGTTTCTTTGCCAAAAATTCTGCAGAGCATTGGCATGCCAAAAATGCTGTTTCATGCACAGAAAATACTCATTTTTGTGCAAAACATGCAAATTTTGTTCAGAATAACTCACAAACTATGAATAGTCATCAAAAATTGCAAGATTTTCAAGACTTTTTCACAATGAGAATAATATTAGTAAAATTACTCCTTACTTTCTTCAAGAATAATGTTTTCAAAGAGTTATGTCACCATGTGCCACTCAGGCCCTTTCTGCACGATGACTGCATCCCGGCATGGGGACGTGAGTCATTGACAGAATTTCTCCATCAATGATCCCTGATCATGTGGTGCTTCCTTACTTATCTGCCATGAGAAAGAGTCTGGCTGCACCGTGGAAGGAAGGGGCATGTCCCTTGCGCTCCGTTCTGTGTGGAGGGGAGCATTCCTGTCACACTCCCTTCCCACCAAAAGTGCTGCTGGGGTTGTGATCAGAGGACAACAGGAACAAGTAACATGCAGAAATGGCCTAAGTCTCAGTATAGCCTATCTTGCAGGATTGTCGTTGTGAGGAAGTCTGAGATCCCTGAAGAAAAGTTGAAAATGAAATTAAATAAAAGGGGGCTTCACCCCAGATTCTTTAATGGCAGCTCTAAGTATGAACAGCAGCAATCAGAACTCAGAATGAGAAGAGGGAGAAGACTACTGAAGATGCTTCAAAGAGTAGGAGAGATAAATGGCTTTCCAAGAAGTCTGGAAAGGTTGATAAGAGCTGGTGTCCCCGGAGAGATATGAACCGAGGAAGACTGCAAGAGGATCAGTCTGAAAGGAACAAATTCAACCCTGTAGAGAAACAGAAGAGGTCACTAACAACTGCAGAGGAACATGAAGTTGGTCAGTGCTACCAATCTGAAGAAGACTGTCAGACCACAGTTCCATTTTTCATCTTGTGGCCTGTGTGATGGGGTCAGTGTGTGTGGTTGAGAACTAAGAGTGTGGTGTATTCTAATGTAATCCTTTTTTAAAAAAGACGTGTCTTTGAGACCAAAGAGTCTCTGTTGTGATGAGTGGACAGACAGATTGTGAATGCAACACCAGAAGAATAGATAACCCTTCTTGCCTATCTTTCACGTGCTCAAGGATAAACTTTGAATGGAGTTAGTACTTTTAGTCTGTATCCACATTAGAATATTTATCATGTCTTAGCATGTGTGTTGAGACAACAAATTCTTTCCATAAAATTATTCCAGAAACAAATTATTCCAGGAACAAACAAATCAGTCAATAGTTCCCTCCTATCCCAAATCTTGTGGATTATTTTACCAGAGATTGACATATCCTAAAGTAATGGACTTCTAAGTGATCTCCTTTTGGCATGTTTGCAACTCAAGTCATATATGAGGACAGCACTGAAGTACTTCAAAGAAGGATGAATTACTAGATGGAGGTTCATGATGTAGCAATCCCATTACATCTTCACCATGCATTAAACTCTGCAGATATGCAATTCAACTATGAATGAGTCTTGCTTCTCTGGATCGAAAATTCTCACAACAGAAGAGAACTGAGGGTAGAATTCAGTGAGAGGTGCAACACGGGAAAACTACAGTTGAAGGAAGAAGCCCTCTTAGGTTCAGGTTTAATTAAACAAATGCTGTCAGTGTAGCAAAAGGGCATCCAGAAACATTGTGGATAGGTTGAGATTGTCCATGACCTCTGGCTTTACCACCACTGTAAAACGTCTTTCATTATGTCAGACTCAAAACTAAAGGAAATTGAACGCAAAGGGCTGCATTAAAATAACACTGTGGAGGTTGACATTAAGTGAGAAAGGAAGGAAATTCCAGGTTAAAGGTATAACACTTGGATAGTAACTAAATGTTCACCAGTTTAACCAAGGAGGGAGGAATGCCCTGCTTCTTAGAGCTCTGAACCTGCTATCCTCCCTTCCGTAACTGCATTAAGACTCTTCATCATATCCAGTCTAAAAAAAAACAAAGGAAAGAAATCCTTTCATTAGACCAGGCTAAGATTTGGTATTGTATGGGAGGAGTGAACATTCTACTCACACAATTTGGATGGAGATTCAATAGGACAAAGTTAGCTTTCTATCCTCATCTGCAGAACTGCAGCCTGGTGCTGCCTGGCTGTCTATCAATGTTCCCCTACTCCCCAACCCCACTCAGTAAATGGCTGGGCAGGGTTGCCTTGTTAGTGGAAGTTGCCCAGTGAGAGAGGATGGTGGAATGTTATACAAGGAGATATTGGATACTTCCTGCACAAGAAGGAGATACTGAATACATCTTTCACCTCACCCCAAAGGGACAATAACAGCTTTTTTTTTTTAATTTTTATTAAAAACTCCAAAGGACAATACAAAATAAAACATGGTACAGAGACAATACAAAGTAGAAAAGGGGTACAACAAGAATCACTACCATGGAGTACTCAGCCAGAGTTCTGAACCACACGGTGAGAGCTCCAGTGTAAGTACGGTGTATCATTCATGAAATCAACAAAAGGTTGCCATATTTCTTCAAAGTTGTCCTGTGTGGTGCAACCTTTTGTTAACCTTCCATTATGCGCCAGTTTTTCCAGCAGCTATGTATCCCAGATTCTTCCCCACACAATAACAGCTTTTTGGCCTACATCTCCCAACAACTCTATCAGCTCAGGGTATTTCTGCACCACACTGTTATAGTGCTATTATTTCACTTTCAACATCATATGGAATCCTAAGGTTTGCAGGTTAGGGAGAGGCCTTTAGAATTCTCAGCCAGAGAGCTCTTTGGCCTCAGGAAACTACAGACCCCACAGTTCCACAGGCGGTTGAAAGTGGAATCATAGCACTATAACAGTGTAGGGAGGAAATGGTCTTAGATCCAGATCCTCTATGTAGATCCAAATTAAAACATGCTGGGAGAACTCTTATCTTTCCAACTGTTGGTGATGGGCAACCTCTGTTCTCTTGTCGTTTTGGCTCCTAATCTTTAAATAGGACTTGTCCTGGACAAACCACCAAAGAGAGTCTTATCTGAGTCTACTAGAGGCTGGAGGGGGTACATTTTAGTGTAAAAAAAATTTGGACCCAAACTCGGGGGTGTGAGAGTCCCTGGAGAGGTTGCATGTGCACTGGGGGTGGCACTTTCCCCATCCCTGTAGTAGAAGACACTCTCTGCCCTCTGTCAAATGGGACATAACAGCAATGCTGGGAAGGACGTCATACCCACTACCATAGAGGATTTTTTTTGGGAGGGAGCAAAAAAAAAAAAAACCTGCTGGGATGACCTAGTGGCCCCTTCCAGCTCTTAAGATTCATAGTTCTATGGCTTGGTGTGAGGTCAGGAGAAAGTGTTGTGATTTAGATTTAAGAAGTAGATCTTTGAAAATTAATTTCATATTTACATTTGACTCTGTGTACTCTGGAAGGGGCTTTTAACTTGAAAGAAGATCTATTATCTCTTATTTGGCTTCTGTGTGTGCTTTAAAACTCAGGTCTTTTATGCTTGTATTGTATAGATACTGTTCAATTTGTGCATTCTGAAGATGTGGAAAAGATCTTTGGAGATGTGAGAGCCACCACATGTGTACTAGACACTTGCCACCCACCCCCCAGATTATTAAACAAGCCAGGGAAACTGGGTAAGTGGGTAAGAGGAATGATTAATGTCTTCTTACTACAATCCAGGTCAAGCGTTGGACTACAATTCTAGAGACCAGGTTCAAATCTCTACTTGGCCAAGGAAACCTGATGTGTGACCTTAGGCTAGTCACACTCTCCCAGCCTCAGAGGAAAGCAAAGGCAAATCCCTCCCTGAACAAATCTTGTCAAGAAAATGCTGTGACTGATTTCCCATTGGGCCACCATAGATTGGAAATGACTTGAAAGCACTCAGGAACAAAGGATCCTAGTACGCCTGAAAGAGGCAGTTGTAAGACCTCTGAAAAAATCTTCCATGAGTCCTACTATATTGAATAATTATAAGCCAATCTCCAACATCCCGTTCATGGGCAAGGTACTAGAGTATGTGGTGGCTTCTCAATTCCAAGGGTTCCTGGAAGAGGCAGATTATCTAGACCCATTTTAGTTTGATTTCAGGCCTGGTTATGGGATAGAGATAGCCATGGTCACCTTGGTGGATGACCTGCACAGGTAATCAGACAGGTGGATTGTGTCTGCTGGACCGCTCAGCAGCTTTCATAACCAACAGCCATGTTATTCTTCTATACCACCTTGCTGGGATGGGGCCTGGAGGCACTGTATTTAAGTGGCTCTGTTGCTTCCCAGGGGATGATTTCAGAGGGTGTTGCTGGAGGATTCCTGTTTGACACATTGGCCCTCAAGATTTTGTTTTGTCCCCTGTGATATTTAACATATGCATGAAACTGTTGGTTGTCTGGTGTTTTGAGTTCAGGTGTCACCAGTATGCTGACAATACCCAGCTCTATTACTCCTTTCCACCTAACTCCAAGTAAGTTGTTTCTGTGCTAAACTGTTGCCTGGCAGCTGATGGACTGGATCAGAGCAAACACATTGTAGCATCATCCAGACAAGACAGAAGTGCTTCTGGTCAGTCGAAGGATAGCACAGAGAAATAGGAATTCAGCCTGTGTTAGATGGAGTTACATTTCCCCTGAAAACACAGGCTCACAGTTTGTGGGCACTCCTGCATTCAGTCCTGAGCCTGGATGCCCAGGTATCATTGACAACCAGGAGTGCATTTTCACATTTATAGTTAATGTACCAAATGTGCTCATTTCTGGAGAAGCCAGATCTGCCCATGGTAACAAACGCCTTGGTTACATCCCAGTTGATGTACTATAACATACTCTATGTGGAACTGCTTTTGAAAAGTGTTTAGAAACTCAGTTGGCCCAAAGAACAGGAGCCAGATTGTTAACTGGAGTTGATTACTGGGAGAAAACTCCCTTGTGGCAACAGCTCCACTGGCTGCCAATCTGTTTCCAGGCACAATTCAAAATGCTGGTGATGAACTACAAAGCCCTATACAGCTTGGGTCCAGCCTACTTGAAGGACCTTATCTCCCATTATGAGCCCGTTAGAACTCTAAGATCTTCTAGAGAGACACTTCTCTTTGTCCCACCACCTTCTTGGGCTCATTTGTTGGGAACAAAGGAAATGGCCTTCTCAGCGGCCACTTCCAGACTTTGGAACTCCCTCCCTAAAGAGGGCAGGTCTTTGCTTTCCTTCCAACAGCAAATCAAAATATTCTTAATGCCACCAGGCTTTTAGAAACTGACTGGAGGGTTTTTTTAATGCTATGTGATGATGCTATTTTAAGGTTTACATGTGGTCTTTTAATTAATTTTAATGTTTTTAATGTATAATGTTTTTAACTTTATAAATTGTTTAATTGAATTAAAATAACTTTTACATTCATATTTTGATTGAATATTTTACATGATTTTAATCTGTATTGTTTTTTAAAATGCTGCTAGCCTCCTTGAGTTTCATTACAGAGGAAAAGGCAGTATAGAAATGAATAAAACTCAGAAAGGCAGTATAGAAATGAATAAAATACAACAACAATTTTATTACTGTATTTTCTTTTGCTTAGTTTTGTTGCAAGCTACTTTGAGTCCTCTTTATGGGGAAAAAGTAGGATATAAGTCAAGTAAGTAAATAAATATTATTGCAGAGTCTTTCCTCTTGTCCCCATGGTAAGATTCACAAGGGAGTAATGAGACAGGGAGGAGAGGAAATGTTTCCCTTTTGTAATATTTTCAAATCTCAGGAAGAGGGCTTTGTTTGGTCCAAGAACCAAATAATCTCTTCCCTTCATCCTCCTCCTGATCTCAGGCTTCAGATATTCTCACATCTCATCCTGTTAGTGCTGGAATGTTTTATATTTCTCCTTCAGTGATAGAGGCCATCATGTCAGTAATACACATAAGATAATATTCATCTTTGCTTTTGGAATAATTTGTTCTTGTTGATGGAACTAGATATATTCAAATTGTATTGATCAAATAAACATTTAGCAATTGTGGCCACCAGACTCTGGAGTGAGTATTGCTTTGTTAGAAACTCACGGACTCGTTTATAAAACTTTGGACCAGATTTGAATTATGACAAATTGCGAAGATTATAATATTTGTTCAACTTTACTAGTGTTCATAGATAGTGTTAGGAAGAGTGGAATGTAGATTATACTGTATTAATTTCTGAAGGCCCTAGAACACTGTTTTTATTGGGGGGAGTCATGGCCCTCTTGGAGAATCTAATGAAAGCCATAGGGTCCCTCTCCAGAAAATTGCACCTAAACACAATTATAAAAGCAACAGGAAGGGAACTGGAAGAGAAAAAAACCTTACCCTTTTTCTTGTTTGAGTCACAGACCTCCTCAAGCTACTCCATGAGCTAGGGCGCCATTGGCTGCAGGTAAAGAGGTCCAGTCCTAAAAATTGTTTAAATAGTGTGATATGGACTATGGGAAGGAGACCCTAGCTTGTATTTCTGGACTAACTTCACCACAACTCTCTATTTTCACTGCCTTTTTCCTCTTGGCCAGTGAAGCTACCAGCCAGTTAATGTCACTTGGCACAGAAACTTTCCAAGTAGGACAAAGGCCTAGTCAATGTTTCACTGCAGCTTATCTTGGAGACCAAAGACCAATACCAAGTTCTTTCTCAGTGGCAGCCCTGTCTTTCTGGAAGTCTACTCACAAACATCACAACCATGAAAGAAACTTGAATGAAAAAGTACTGAATGTCAGCCATGTTAGTTTTATTGTAAAATGGCTGCCAGAGATGGCTGGAATATTGATAACAGGCCACCACTATCTGGTTGAAAAGGAAACTCATGCTAGCGCAGAAAACGTCTATTAGCTTCTGCATAACTAAACTAAAAGTCACAGAAGTCAACTAAAACTCACAGAATTTTCCAAGTGCAACAGCCTGCTTAGGACCCTCTTGCACTGCCAAGGCAACATCCTATGGAATCATACGACTGGCACTTGGAGGGGTATTGAGAATTCTCAGCCAGAGAACAAGCCACAGGGTTCCATTGGTTGTCTCTATGACAGTAAAAGTGAAATCAAACTGCTATATTTGCAGAGACTGAACACACTCCTAGTCCAGCATTCTCTTTCTAGCTGTTACCAAACATACAGGAAAGGCGTGGAGCCCTTGTTTGTGTGTTTGGGGAATGGCTGTGGTTCAGTGGTATATCATCTGTATATCATGCAGGAGGTATATCATGCAGGAGTCCCAGAATCCTGAAATCTGGAGATAGGACTAGGAAAGACTCCACTTGACACTCTGGAGAAACACTGCCAGTGAGCTAGCTAGATCAATGGTATGACTCTGTGTAAGGTGGATTCCAATGTACCAACTACTTTACTATGTTGTTTGTCCCAATTTCAGGAATCATAATTTATTATATGAGCCAGCTCTTTCTAACAGTAAAGCAGTTCAATATGTGTTGATCCCATTGACAACATCAGCTTCTCTGCAGATAGCTCCCCAAAGGAACTGAAAAAATAATAATAGTAAAGCAACAACTATTGCCACCTGACCATTGGAGAAGCAAAGATTGTGTCAGAGGACTGTCCATCCTATCTGCATACCTTTGCTCAGTCTGGAAAAACAAGAGCTAGGAGCACACCAATTTCAGCTGCGATCCTCTGAGCAGGAACAGGATTATGTCCTAAAGCCTATCTACTATCCCAAGCTTGGTCAAGTGTTTGTTGTGGGTGTTGCTAGTGGAGTCTGCAGTCAAAGGGAGTTTCTCAGGCATGCTGATGGGTCATCTGATATGCAGACTGAAACTTACGTAGTGGCCCCTCTTGGAGAGAAGTTGATGCTGGATGGTGGTTGCTATTTAAATCATCAGCAGAAGTGTCAATGTATCTGTGACATTTTTTAAAAAGATGGTTTGGGAAGCCAGGGGCTGATAAATGATTCTTCCATCCATCCCTGCTAATTTTGGATTTGCAGTGTTTACAAACAGGTGGTGTAACATCCCCTGGTTCCATGGAAAAATGCACGCGTGGAACCAAAGAAAGCTTGCATCGAACACTTCCAGGAATTTGACAGCCTGAACTTAAATTTGTTTAGAGGCAACAAGATAGGCCCAGTCAAGCTCAAGCACTTATTGGACTCAGGTGAATTTTGTATGCATTATCCAGATGTAACTTTTTGGTATCTGGGGGATGTAGTGGTATCTCTCCATGCCACAATACACGTCACAGTAGTGCTTATGTAAAGTGCACAATTTAGTTTATCAAAATAACATGGAGTATGAAGTATGTGGGAAGAAAGAGAAGCTCAGAAGAAGAGAGTTTTATCTGCAGAAGGCTGGACAGATGAAGAATGAGAAAGCAGCAAATCTGGGTGCTGACCAAAGAAAAGACTTTGGTTTAACTCCTCCAGTTGGCAGCCCTCTTGTTTGGAAGAGTGAAACTAAATCTTGTACACAAACAAATGTTATAGAAGCCCAACAGTTCTCCTGGGATCTGAAAAGTCTGAGAAGGAAGAAATGTTTGGGATAGGAGGAGTGGCAAGGGATGAGGACATTCATCCCTTGCCAAGCAGCTGAAGATGCCCCCAGACACAGCCCTCAAAAGCAACTCTTTACAGAAAACTAGGTACTTAAAATAAATTACTAATTAATAAGTAACTCATATCTAAATTACACTGTGATTACTAGTTTTATAAAATATATTGGCACATGTATATGCTTTTAGTAGACATTGGAAAATGCTAAAATTGAGAGACTCATCTACCTAGCCTGAGGGCTCAGTCCTTCTTTCTTAAATGTTAGGCTTTGAATCACTACTTTTTCCACAAGGTTACTGCTAGTGATATATTTAAGTCTTTTACTCCAAGTCTCAAGTCAAGTCTCAAAGTCTCTACCTTCAGGTCTCAAGACGAGTCTCAAGTCTTTGCAAGATACTTTCAAATCAAGTCTCAAATCCAGAAGCCGACTTTATACCCATCTTGTATTCCAGAATTTCTAGACAGAGTTGAATAAAGTCAGCTTTAACAATTTAAGTAGAGTCGGCCCTCTTCTTTTGTGATTTTGCCATCTGCAGCTTCAGAAATGGGGAACAGGATCCTTCTTACATCCCATTTGCAAAGCTGGAGGATTTTTCAGAAGTGAGGAATAAGATCCTTCTCACTCCCCATTACTGAAGCTTCAAGAGCTTTAGAAGGAAGGGTCCTTCCTCCTCAAACCCATTACCTAATATATTTGCTGTTCCTCTCTAGAAATGCATCCTGCATTTTGGGGGCAAGTCTTGTCTTCTGCTCTTAGGAAAAGTTTTAGAAGGTTCTTCCAACATGCAGCGGGGACAGGCTGCTGAGCAGACCTCAAGCCCATTGCCTAACCCATTTGCTGTTTCCCTCTGAGAAATGCACCCACACTTTGGGCTTGAGACAGATTGTTATGTGACCAGTAGGCAAAAAGAGATGGAAGCATTGTTCAGAGTTGTAAGGTTTCTGGATGAATGCGTTATGTTACTGAACCAAGTGCAGGAAGTCAGTCACTAAAAATATGCAAGTCTCAAGTTGAGTTGAGTCAGTGTGTAATTTTTGCTGAGTCAAGTCCTGGTCAAGTCACTCAAGTGACTTAAGTCTGACTTGAGTCTGAGTCAATCAATTTGAGTCAACATCACTGGTTACTTCTGCTGAATTAGGGTTACCGTCCCTCTGTCCTCCCCAAAAGGGTCTTCTCTTCTTTAACACCTCTATGGCAGGCAGATGCAACATAATTCTCTCCATACTGGGAAAAGCTATACTCTTGAATTTGATATGTATAAATAGAGAACAAGCCAGCATATAGTAGTGGTCTCAGTGTTGGACTACAGACCTGGAGATGAGGGTTGAATTCCCCACTCACCCATGGAAACCTGCTGGGTGACCTTGGGCACATCACACACTCTCAGACTCAGAAAACCCCATGACAGGTTTGTCTTTGGGTTGCTACAAGTCAGAAATGACTTGAAGGCACACAACAACAGATAGAGAACAATTTAGTTTTCATTCATTTGGTGATTTGGCAGGAGGGCACTGTATTGAAGAGAAAGAAACATTCCTTCAAGAAGGATCCTGTGATAGAAGAGAGCAATACTCTTAAAACTGTTGGAGTCTGCAAACTTTGCATGCCCATACTCACTGGCAGTTACACTGCATGTCACTCTCAAGGAGTTTAGGCACAGCATGTTTATGGTAACTTCCTGTTTGTGCATGTGTTTGTTCACACTATCTCTCTTTCTGTATCAGGTAGCCGTTCTTTGTTCTCTGGGGTCTCATCTGCTCTTGCACTTCTCTCTCCCTCCCAGCCTGTCCTCCATGAAGTGTGTGTGATAAGAGTCTCTCTAAGTGAGATGCTCCAGCTCTCCTGACACCATATAGTCCTCTTTCTTTTCTTACGTTTCTTCAAGAAGATAAGCACAAGTGTTCTTGATTAAAACTCCTTTTATATACCTTGTAAAGATGATTAAGTTTGATTTCTGATGGATCTTGGTGTGTATGGTGGAGTGGGCTGTTGAACTGTTCAACTTCTGCCTAGAACATTAGTTACTGTATTTCCCAATAAAAACAGCAACAAACCAGACTGCAGCCAGCTAGCTTTAAAAAGGTTGGCGAGCATTTTCAAAAGACGTGATTTTTTTTTTGAGGGAAGCCAAGAGGGGCTCTGGTACAGAACAACTCATCGTACTTAGGGATCGTGGTGAAAACATTTCCAGACTTTAAAGTAAGACTGGTAGTAATAAAATGTAGCAATGGGCTTAAATATACAAAAGATACCTCATTTAAAGAGACCAAAGAGTTACCGGGAACGAGGAATGCTCATTAAAAAAAGCAGTGGGAATTAACAGTTTTTCATTGCTAAAGCCAGGAGCCTTTGTGCCAAACTGGCATCAAAAAAGAAAGAGTGCTTGCTATGTTTTTTTCCATCTTACTTTTTAAAAAAGATTATTGGATTTAAATGGAGCTACTAATACTGAGAGTGACCATTGGTCCACCTACCACATTACTGTTGCTGGAGGTGGCTCTCCAGGGACTTGCGCGTGTGTTTTCCTCTTACCACTTCTTACATGGCTTTAAAGGGGAATCGAAGAAAAAAAAGCATGATGGTAAGACTACCAAATGTCTATTTGTTATGGTGACTGTACTTTATGTCTATGACAAGTCGGAGTGTGCTTCTCCATACCAGAAGAGAAGCAACAGGACGCTACTGCACTCTTGTGTTTTACTTGTAATATCATTGGGGGCTTTTCACAGGCTAGTGGCTGGCCATAGTGTGCTGCAGAATGCTGGATTAGATAGGTCTTTTGGACTGATGCACACCAACAAGTTCTTCAATTCTTCCTTGGATTTGTTTCCCAAGGACTAGACTTGAGGCCCTTCTTCCAGCTACAGACTATGGATTCTGCCTCCGAGCTGGGCAATTCCAAAATTTGAAAGTGTTAATTTTCTGTACTAACCTCCAGATTGGGATTCTAGGAGCTGTAGGGAGAAAAAAAGTTAAATTTTCTAGGTCTTCCTCCTTCCAAGGTGTATCTCCTTTACATATATAGGCTGAGATCCAAACGTTACATTGATAAGGAATAATTCTTGAGCTATGCTGCTAGTGGTGGTGGTTTTTCCTTCTCCTCATGAAGGTAGCTGGAAGTACCTTGGCTCACATCACATCCCAGCCAATGGTTGGTCATAGGGTTGTGACTTGAAGCCATCCAACTGCCCTTGAAGATGTAGGGCAAAAGAAGCAGCCATCCCCACCAGGACAAGAGTGAAAGCTGCTTCTTCATTCCTGAGTAAGCAAGATAGAGAGCTCCCAGGCACACCTCTATGGCCAATCAGCGGCCAAGGGCATGAGATGGAACTGCATCTGGAAGTCTCTGATTGCACACCTATAAATGAAACTGTTGTGAAAGCAGGTACAGAATATCTCCTTCCACAACATCTTAAAATGTTCTGATACTGGCATAACCACAAGCATAAGCTACCTGGAGGATTCCAGCTATGATGTGTGTGCATCAATATACCTCACTTGCCTGACCCAAGCCTTCTATGGTTAAATAGCTCCAGAAGGTCCTTGCTTCTGGGAAGTCTATTCAGCTTTCAGACTTCAACATTTACACCAGGGTAGTGGCACAGAGCATTATTGCTGAGGCAAACATGTTAGTATGTTATTCCTACAATAATTCCTTGAAACAACATGTTTATCTTTGAGGCATTTCCAAAGAAAAGAGAAAGTCTAATTTCCTTGGATTTTTACTGGCATGCTTCGTATGGAACAGGACAATGAAAAATAAACACAACTCTCCTTTAAAGAGAACGACCACACTAACTACTGTGGTGCCACTCAAAGTTTCCTTTGCTTAATGCAACAAATGTTAATTAAACACAAAGGCATTCATTTTAACCCCAGCCCAAACCTACTGGAATATTATTATGAACAGAAGATGAAGTTGCATGTATGAATTTGACAGCAATTAATGTTACTTTTTCTTCAAGTCAAGATATTCAGTCCAGAAATATGTCTTTGTTGCTAGATTTCAACAATGTCACTGACCACAAAAATCCAGCCGCTAACAGGAATGTGGCAATTAACTCCAGAAATCCATATAGATCAGGGGTGAGCTAAGTGCTCCCCATAGGCCACATGCAACCCATGGACCCCACTTTCCTAGCTCCTTAAGACCTCCCCCCAAACTTCTCAACCCCCTGTTGTTGTTGTTTTAAATGTAGTTTTTTTTTTGTTTTTTTGTCCCCAAAACATGCAGAAAGCCCCTCAAATATATAAAACATTCACAGCCCCACCCAAAAAGTCCTTCAGAACCCCCAAATATTTCTATTTTTGTCAGAGACCTTCTCAAAAATGGCAGCAGGAAGGGATGCAGAGTCATTTCCAGTCACCATTTTGGGAAAATGTAGGGGCATTTGGGAGCGCTATCAGGTGGTGCAACCTACAGAACTGGTTGGAGGAGAGAAATGGGTCCTTCCCATGCACAGTTTCTCACTCCTGGTATAAATGTTATTTAATTGCTGAAATGGTAAAGATTTATCTGTTTTCTAAAGAGCTGTTAAGTATTCTGAGAAAATAGTATTCTGGTATTCTTAGAAATGATGACAGTTTGGGCAAGAATAAAGGCATATCCTCAGGACAGAATGTGTTCTTCATCTCAATGCGATTGCAGAAGCTTCATGATCAAGAGATAATTTGATACATGTGACATATGACCATCTCTTCAAAGTGCTTCTAGGATACATTTATAGAATGCCATTCCATTCAATGAACTCCATTAGTGCAAGTGCTCTGCAAGCCAAAGTCCCCCAGTCCAATCTCTGTCATCTCCATGTAAGGTTGTCTCAAACCATAGAGAGTTTCTTCCATACACACGAGTATGCAGAGAGGGGAGGTTAAACCATAACAACCAGGAAATGCCTAATTGTGCATTACAGGTTAGATTTCTAGTCACATGCTCTTTGTAAGAATACTACTACCCACAAAAGGGATTTTAAAAAAAACATAAAGCAATGATCAAATATTACTGTTTATATCATCCAAAATCTTACAATGTATTCTTAACTACTACATATCAAACATGTACATGTACAGAAAAAACTCACATGTAAAGCTCTGAGATCGCAATGTTATACAAAGAAGTATTATTGGTAATAGGCAATCAATAGACAATGTAGAAGAAAAAAAATTATTTAGATACAATGATAGATAAAATCTTTAGATATCATGATAGTGAGAGTTGATGGTGCATCCATTCCCAGGATCTTTAAGCAAGATGTTTTGACCAGATTAGTCTTGGTCAGCCTATGTTTTTCGTTGAATGTATGTGGCATGGATCACCCTTTCTTATTCAGTCCCAAAGGCTGCTTGTAGTGACAGCTGGTATTTATACTATTGGATATAAGCCATATAATGAATGCATGTTCCACAATAAAAATGCTTTGATTATCAGTCAGTTTGCTTACTTACAATTTCAATACCCCTCTTGAGTAAAGCACAATTTATCCCATTTGTAAAGATAGTCAAAAGACTCTTGAGTTGCAAGAAAACATTTCCTTTATTGGTTGTGGTTGGTAGCTCCAATGTCAGTAGAGCAGTGAATCTGCCCTGATTTGTGGTGACCGGATGAATTTCATAAAGTTTTCTTAGGCAAGGAATACTAAGTGATGGTTTGCTATTGCATTCCACTAAAACAGAGTCAATTTAACACCAGATAAATTCTGATGAAGATGCAGGTTGTGTCCAGCCTCCTTCCTTTTCAGTATCTGGAACACACCAAAACAACACACCAAGAGAATATTTCCAGCACATGCACAAGGTTGTCCAACTCTTGACGACTATGTATGCGCAGGCTTCAATTTATCAAACTAAGAGTTATTCCCACCCTTGCAAAATTGAATACTTTCACTAATAACAGCTAAAATAAAAGTTTCAGGTTGCAACCCTATATTTGCTGTGAAGTAATTTCTATTGAAAGCAATGAGAATGATTTAAGAGTAAGCTTAACAGGAATCCACCGTCAGTTAAGGTATACAAAGCCACACATTTTAAACTACTTCTTCTGAAGCGTCCAACTAAATTTGTGATTCTTCCAAATGAGCTAAGTACTTGGTGAACTATGCTTCTCATTTTATTCTTGCTGAAATCTAGTGCAGTTTAGTTTCTAATGTAATGTCATTGATGCTTACTTGTTCTTTAACAATGTACAGTAGGCCCTCCACATTTGTGAAGGATAGGGACAGAGAATCCTCATGAATGTGAAAAAAATCACGAATAATTTCTGTGGCCCCCTCTTTCCATGCTTCTGCTTGCTGTCAGCCCGCGCTAGCTGTGGCCCAGGGCGTGCAGGGAACCTCCGAGTGCCCACGTGGGCAGAGGCCCCAGGTTGTGCAGGGAATGGGTGATCGCCCACCCGGTATGATCCTACAGGCCACCTCAGAGCACCCATGTGAGTGGAGGCCCCAGGGCATGTAGGAAACCAGCAATCACCCACCCTGCATGATCCTGCAGGCCTCCTCGGAGCGCTCATGAGGGTGGAGGCCCAGGGCGTGCAGGCAATGGGTGATCACCCCGCCCACGCATGACACTGCCACTACCGCTGGAGCACCCCGAGGGTGGTGGGGAGGGAGTGCAGGGAAGGGATGATCTTTCTCTCTCCCTGCACCTGGGCAAAAGGCCAGGGAATGGGAAGGGGAGAACGGGGCGGAGGGAAGTGGGCACTTCATGAATAATCAAATCTGCGAAAGTGAAACCTGCAAGTGTTGGGGGAGAACTGTATATTGGGCTGGTTAACTGATTCTAATAAATGGTAGGACATTTTGGCCTAAATTCTAGAAGTAGTTTAAACTAGGCTATTATTTTACCTACTCATCATTTAACAAATGACATAACAGGTGTAACAGGGACTACCAACAGGATTCAAGCCTCCATAATACAATAATATACCTTGCCACATTTTGTGAGGAAGTCAAATAAACAACAACAAACCTGCTTAATTATCCATTGTAACTATGAGAGACTAGAGTTTCTGCATGTATCCACATAATACAATTAGAACAGTTTTATTGCACTTTAACTGCTACAACTTCATTCTACAAAATGTGGGCTATGTACTGTGGCAGTACCTAGAATTCTTTAGTTTACTCCCTTGAATCACAGCATTAGAGCTTTCTGGCAGAAAATGCAAAGTACCTCAGGAAGCTACAAATCCTAGTATTCAATAGGATGGAGCTATGGCGGTTAAAGTGAGATCAAAGTGCTACAACTATATAGTGTGGATATAGCTCTAGCAGACTTTCTGAGTATAAAATGGTACCTGTGAAAACAGAAGACATGTGAATTACATTTTCCACATGTTGCAGCAGATTCTGAGCAGAAAAAGGGAGAAGGGTTAAGAAGGTGTTGTGAGATGGTAGCTGCAGGTTTCATGTGTTAGATACCAGAAAGAAAGAAAGAAAAACTACCCTAAATTGATATAGAGCCATTTTAATAAGTTAGACTTAATGGGATTCTAAAGAGGAAATCAAATTGGTTGGATTTCATCTAAATAAGTTATGAATTTATTTCTCTGGTATTAGATGGTAGGAGCAGTTAATACCAAGCTTTCACTCTGTGGTGCTAAGTTCTTATATAGTCCCAAAGGGCCCATTGTAAATCTTGGCTATTATGTGTAAGAACAATAGTGCTACTGTCAAAGGAAGGCACCTAGTGCCAGCAAGCCCCAGACCAAATTCTTTTCAAATACACATTGGTGTGGGGGGACAGGATACCCTAAAACTTTGCAGTATATATTGGGGAAAGTTACTTTTTGAACTACAGTTCTCGCAACATCCCAGCTGGCATGTCCAAGGGGAGCTTGCAGTCCAAAAAAAGTAACTTCTGCAAGCTTTCATTCTGCACTCATATTTGATGACATATAAGCAGCATACTCTGCCAGGCCAAGGCCTTGTTGTTAGCCTGGATTAGAGTAGACTCATTGAATCAATTGAATTTATCTGCATGTTGACTTATCACTCAACAGTTGATTCAATGGGTTTACTCTAATTGGGACTAACAAGATTACAGCCCAAGTCTTTCTGCATCCCATGTCCCATTCTGCACTGAATCATGACAGTGCCCTACTCCCTAAGAACCCTTGAAATGCATAAAGGACTAAATATTGTGGTACTGAGCTGAGTTCTTGCTCTTCTCCATGAGGAACAGTACGTTTGAGTTCTTCATTTCTTAGGTTTTATCGCTGTATTGTTTTAGGTCATCAGAACTGGGGTGGGGAGGGCTTTCCCTCTACCAGATTCAGTAAAACAGGAAGACCTCTGGAGAAGAAGGATTAAGACTGGTAGAAATGTGTCATGTAGGTCTATGAGGGATATTTTGTTGTCATGCTGTTTACAGAAGATCCCCAGTTGAGGAGGCTGGACTCAAAGAAGGTGTTCAGGAGCAGAAACAGAGCTGTGAAGTAACTAGTCAACATAATGGAGAGGAAAAGAAAAGGTGCCTGGAATAAAAGAATAAAAAGGAGAGGAGTGGGAGAGAAGGATTTGTTTCCTTAGCAGGAGACCCCCAAACAACCTACACCTTTTCAGAATATTGAGACCTTCAGGCCTAAAGGCTGATATCCTCACCCTTTTATTCACTTGTATTGAGTTTTTTTATTCACTTGTTCATTTATTCACTTGTATGGAGTGAGTCTGGAAACTCACTTTTTGGGCGAATGGAAGGTGCAATTCTCCTCTATTGACATTTTCTAGATGTGTTGGATTCTTACTATTTGCGAGGTAAAAAAAATCAGTTTTGGGGGCTTTGAAGTCCATTTGGAGCGAAAAAGAAATCCAGATTGGGAGAAGGCAGCTGTAAAATAACAAAAAAATAGCACTTTTGAAGAAGTCAGTAACAAAATGTGCCCCTGGGGCCCATGGTGATGAACGTATTGGCATTCTCTGCAAATCCCATTGTCTGTTTTGAAAACCAAAGTAACCTGGCAAAGCGAACAATTTCAATTAATAGTGTTAGTGGGAACAAATTAATCTCCCAGTTTATGATAGTTGACATTAAATTAACTTTCAGACCTGCCATTTCAAGCACCTGTTAATACGTTGCTACCCCGGTAAGAGAAATTGAATACAACCAGCCATGTAGCTTGGAGTATGGGTGGGGGGGCGGGATGAGGAGGGGTGAAGAGGCAAGAGTGTGGCTATGTCATGTAGGGGTGTGGCCACATCACAAAGGGGTGTGGCCGCGTCATGCATCACAAGGAGGCATGGCCACATCTCCGGGGATGTGCCCACATTGCTCAGGGTGTGGCCACGTCACACAGGGTGCCCCCAAAAAATTGCCACCAGGGGCAGACTGCCCTCGTTGCCCCCCAGTTAAACAGAGCATTTTATTTGGATTTAACAAACACACGAGAAATCAGACACTTTCAAGAACCGTACAAGCTGTAAAGGTTGAATAAAGAGAGATCAAGGGTGAAGAGGGTGATAGTTACCAGTCCTGAAGGAGAAGGTCAAAGTGGAGGGGCTCAGGCAGCATCTGAGGATAGCACAGAAGTCTGGGGCACCACCTGCAGTGTAATACACCCAATGTACCACAATTTGCTAGGGTTGAAGCTAGGGTTTATTTCCTACCCTGAAATTGCTTTCTCATAGAGTTGACAAAGAAGTCGGGAATGGGCTGATTGTCTTTATTCTAGATGACAAAACATTGATGGGAGTCATGACAATCTCTTAATGACTGATCGGGTAGGGGATCAAAGAAAAATTTCTGTAGGATGACATTTCAGGATGGTCTCTGATTGCTTTACGTGGGCAATTTCGCCTTCTATTGTGCTTGGGAGTGCTTGTAGCCTGAAGTCTTGAAAGGATTATCACAAGCCCTTTAGTGCTGGGCTTTCCTGGCTAATCCTCTCTGAAGTTACGACCTGACCATGTCTGATGTTATTCTGATCTGGCAATGTGCTTACAGCCAACATGCTTTCAAACATGTTTTTCCTCCATAAATATGTCCAATTATGAAAACAGTACTTCCTGCAGAGTTGGGGGTATGGTATGGTAACAAAGCCTTTCACAAAGAACCTCCTTTCTACAGAGTCTCTTAATGTCTTCCCAGCCTTCTTTTTCCTTCTTTGTCCTTTGTTGAATGGGAAGTTTTGAGCAGCTGTAGCACTGGGAGAATGGTGAAGAAGGCTGGAGAAACACAGACTTTTAAGTGTCAGGTTGCCTGAGCTGGGTAATAATGGGATTCTGATCTAGCTGATCCTGTTGTAGCTCTGTGTGCCCACTGACAAGAGGCAAGACAAACAGCAGCTGTCATCAGAATCCTTTATGGAGGAGGTTGAACACCAAAACAGAACGAAAAAAGGGGAGAAAGGAGTCAAATCTGCCTCACCAGCTACCCCCTCCCTTTATCTTAAAGAAGCATGGATCTAAAAGTATGACCACTAAAACAGAAATCAAGATGAAATAGAGGCTAATGAAAGGGGGGGGGGAATCATTGCTGGATGCATTCCAGAAGGAGCTTTCAGGTGGTCTATTGAGGATTCAAAATGTTTTTGTTTACTTAAGCAAGGCTTACGTGAACTGATTATTTCATTTCACATGTACATAGTTTTAGTTTTGTATGCAAAGTTTGCTAAAACATGTTGAACTGCTCTTCTTTTTGTGCTGTAGGAACCTGCCTTATTTGTTCCATGTTATTTGCCTCTAGTGCCAAATTTTCTGTTAAAGAAATAATGCCTAGGAACACATCTATTTCTTTAACTGAAGTATACCTCTACCAGTCAGATAGAAAAATATTGTTGTGGTGATCATATGCATGCCTGCTTAGAAATAAGCCCCATTGTGCTTACCTCCAGAAAAGGAGCTATAGGATTGCAGCCTCAGGTAAATAAAGGACACTAAACTAGAGGACTAATTGGGTGTATGTCTGAAATTTCATTTAGATCTCCAAACCCATATATTGATTAGATGTGCCCGTGATGACCATGTGAAGTTTAATCTCTCTAGGTAAACAAAACAAAACAACCCACAGCTTTCCTAATGCTGATGGCTGTTGAGAAGGTATGCAAACACACAAGAAAAACCTAACTCCATTAAAAGATGTTGACTTAAATGATCCATGCCAACTTGTAATGATCTAGTCAAAACTATGCTCAGCTCTCCATTAGGACCAGTGAGATATCAAATGCTTAATATTAGAAACCTGTGTCTTTTTTCTTTTTTATAAAGGAATTTTTATTAATTTTCAAAATACATAAAAGCATATGTAAACACACACACACACATATATATCTCATACATATATATCATACATATATATGATATCATATATATATATATCATCATTATAATCCTTCTGTTCCCCCACCCCCGCTTCCATATATCAAAAATTATCCAGTTAAATCCTTCTTCTCCCTTATACATAATCTTTGTCAAATACCCCGACATACTTAATTCACAAACATTTACATGTTTAATCAAAACATTACCCTTTTCCATTTTCGTTCAAAATTCTGAACCATTTTATTCTTAGGGAAGTATGCTAGTTTTTCAGTCTCTACCATGTCTAACATTTTTAATTTCTATTCATCTAATTGAATATCTGTTTGATCTTTCCAGTGTTGTGCGTAGGTCAACTGTGCTGCTGTAATCAAATACAATAATATCTTCAGTTGTTTCCTAATCTCCTGGTTCTGACCTAATATATTCAATAAATTCTGGTACCATTTCAAAATTAACTTTACAAATTTTTTGAATTTTTGAATTTCATCGTGAATTCCCTTCCAAAATTTCTTAGCCTTGGGGTAGGTCCACTAAATATGAAAAAGGTCCTCACCTTTTCCCCACATTTCCTACACTTTGCATCTCCATTTTTGGTTATTTTTTGAAGTCTTTCTGGAGTCATATGCCCCCTATGTAACATTTTATAGTAGTTTTCTCTTAAATTTAAATTTGGAGTAAATTTTATGTCTTCTTTCCATACTTTTTCCCAGGCATCTAACTTGATTGGATGACTGATATTTTGAGCCCACTTAATCATTGACTCTTTTATTGACTCAGATTCAAAATCCCTTTTTAATAATAATTTATAAAGTTTTAAAATTCTCTTCTTTTGATGTTCTTTCAACAATTGATCTAGTTCATTTTCCTGTCTTTCAAATCCACATAATTTTTGGTCCATTTTGTATCTTTCTTTCAAGTGACACCAGGGGAACCAGTTTAATTCATGTCCTTTGGCTTTTAACTCTTCTATCAACTTCATTTTCGGATTGTCTCTTTCCCATTTTAATATATCTTGATAAGTCAATAACTTTCCTTGTTTCATCGGTATAATCTTATAAGCTTCTTGGAGGGATGTGCAAGTTGGGAGTTTTACATAATATTTCTGTTTTATTTGGAGCCATATCTTTAATAAAGTTTTTCGGATGCAATGATTATTAAAATCATATTCAGCGCTATTTTGTTATAGCGCAGGTAACCAAGCCATCCAAATCTGTTTTCACTTTCTGCCAAATCTTTTAAAGTAGATTTCTCTAGTATAATCCAATCTTTAATCCAGTCTAAACAACATGCATAATAATACATCTTCAAGGATGGCACTTCCAACCCTCCTTTTGCATTCTGGAATACTTTTAAATCTTATTCTTGGTTTTTTGCCTGGCCAAATAAATTTCTGAAGCTCATTTTCCCATTCTTTAAACACTCTCCCATTTCCAATTATTGGTAGATTTTGAAACCTGTGTCTTCTTTTTCCAAGGACAGAGGGACAACCAAATACTGCCATCCTTAGGGAAGGGAGGAGAAATTTGTTTTGTTTACAATTTAATGTGAACTTACCTAATTTTGAACGCTTCAGACTAAGACATGAACCAAAACTCAGTTAGCTTTCAGTATTCCAATTCCTCTGAATTTCACCCATCCAAAATGTGCATATTAAAAAGCATCGTACCAGGACTATTGCCTGAAAAGATGTGTGTAGTAAGGAATTGCATGCAGAAATGCAGGTATTAGAAGGAACGTATACAAAGTGTGTGCGAACTCTCATCCAAACTGTTTTTAAAATCTCAGTTTTGGTCAAACTGAGTTCTAAATGGTCAAAATTCTCAATAGTCAGGCTGAACTAAACTTTAGAATGGAAAAATGAGAATTTCAGCCACCCTGGGGACCTTTAGAGGAACATAAGGAGATATATTGCTGGGTCAGGCCAAAGCTAGGTTGGCATCCTGTTTCTTCCATGCCCAACCATTTTGATTTATGTTGTAAGCCTCTTTGAGTCCCATTTGGGAGAAACACAAGACATACATCAAACAAACAAATAAACTAGATGGGCACCTGTGGCTAATGCAGAAGCAGGATATAAAGGCAATTGCTTTCTCCTTTTTTTAAAAAAAATAATATATTTATTGATTTTTTTATAATCACACATTTAATTATAATTACACAGATTGGACAAATAGGTTGGGATCTGAAAAAGGAAGAAAAAAAGGGGGAGAGGGAAAGAAGGAAAGAAAAAAACAAACAAGGGCCACAGCATAAAACGACAATAGGATAGCGGAACAGTAAATACACAATTATAAAACAATATAATGACTAATTCCTAGATGATATTACAATCAATACTAACATACACATACATAATAACTTCCACTCAGAGCTACAGATTGAATATTATAATTCTTATTATTTTATCCCTTTTTCATTCTCACTATAATTTCTAACATTCTGCCCATTAAATGCTTTCATATTGATTGCTTATCAAATTAGTCTTCTTTCTTACTCTGATTGTTTGAATTTTTCTTTGTTAATAGTTAGCTAATTACATAATTACATAATTCAAAGTCTTGGCAGAACTTTCCTATAATAATAACTTACATATGTTTCTAACTTTATCACGGAACATTCTAATGTCATACTATCTATTTCTTATCTACTTTGTTAAACTTATCCAGTTTTATCTACAAAAATAATATTCATTATACAACTTGATTATATCTAACTCTCACGTTTCATTTTGTGTTGCCCTTTGGAAGTCATTCAGAAATGGTTGCCATGTTTGAAGAAATTTGTGGTTTGGGTTATCATCAAAAGGTGGGTAAGCCTATCCATTTCCACCACTTCTATTAATTTTTCCTTCCATTCGTTTTTTGATGGGATTAAAGCCTTCTGCCAATATCTTGCATGTACAATCCTAGTGGTAGTAATCATGTGTCATATTAGCCTTTATTTTTTTCTCCCCACAGGCCGAGTTTGATTCAAATATTCCCAGGAAGAAAAGCTTTGAAACTAATTCAGTCTTTCTCTCTACCACTTTTTGTATTACTGATCTTACCATAAGCCAAAATTTCTGTGCCCTGTTACATCCCCTCCACTGGTGGAAAAAGGTGCCCCTTTCTTTCTGGTGTTTTCAGCATTTATCTTTTGCAAGGGCAATTGCTTTCTCCTGATTTGTTCCTCACAAACTTTAAAAACAAATGAAAATACAGATTTAAAAGTACACAAATGAGCACAGTGGGTTCCAGTAACAACATCTGGGCTTGCCTAGTTAACAGCACTGGAGAAACCTTATCATTATATCTTGACAAACACATTACCCCACTTCATCCCCTCAAACACACACCAGGCATACAATGAATATAATGGCATACAAGGAATCTTTCCACCTTCTTCAGCTGGGGACCTTATCAAACCACAAATAACTACTTATTAGGTATTTATTTATTTATTTATTTATTTATTTATTTATTAGGTATTTATATAAAGCATTTCTGTATCATGCCCCACTTGCTCCTGAGGTGATGAACAAATAAAAGCCAATTAAAACAATACAAAGATTTTAAAAAAATTAACTGCATTAAAACACTCTTTAAAAATTGCTGAAAGCAGTCTAAACACCATCCTAGAATCCACACCGCATGTCAAGCACTGTTTGGGCTGCACGATATGAGAAAATCCAGAGAAATTAAATCCTGATTTTATTACACTCAGGCACAATTACTGTAATCCCTTTCCCTGCTGGACTTCCTGCTGACTTGTGATTTACGATCTACCCCTACGAAATGCAGCTGTTTGGCTTGCTGCCAGTCTCTCCCTCCCAGATCTGGAAGGAACACCTCTTCAAACAAGGGTGGGACCAGAGAGGGCTGAGAATAAGCGTGGGATCTTTTAGTCTCCCCCACCCAGCTTGCCAAAGAAGCCCCTTGCAGTCTACTGTTGTTATTACTAAAGATGGCAATAAAAAGGATACTTGCAGGGAGCCTACCACAGAAATGTGGTGTAATGGTTGTAAGTGCCAGATGAGGATCTGACACCCAAGTTAAAATCTCCACTCCATGAAGGTCTCTAAGTGATTTTGGACCAATTTCTCTCTCTCTCTCTCTCTCTCTCTCTCAGCCTAAATTCACACACTAGATTGCTATAAAGATAAAACGTGGAAGGGTGATCACCCAATTGTACTCATTCTTTCTAGGGAGTGTGCAAACTCTAGCCCATGGTCCTATATTTACATCCAATGCTTTTCTGCAGTTCCCCAAGCCACCCAAGTCTTTGCACCTCCAAAACGGTTAACAATTAAGTGATCACTAAATGCACAGTATAATATTCTTGATGATGCAGTCCTTGCTACCAAAAACTGAGGGGAAATAGAAGGGTGCTGCTAACCCTGGAGAAGAGTCTCTTTTGCCCAAAAGAAATATCTAGGGTTGGTTATTCCCTCTGTGTAATCTAAGGCCATTTCTGCATTAAAGTGTTATAATGCTAGTATTTCACTTCCTGTGGAATCCTGGGGCTTGAAGTTTAGGGAGAGGCCTTTAGAATTCTCAGCCAGAAAGTTCTTGGGCCTCAGTCCACTACAAACCCCAGAAGAACACAGGATGTTGGAAGGGGAAAAATAGCACTGTAACAGTGTAGGGTGGAAATAGCTTGTGTCTGTGTTTGTTTTCAGAGAGAACCGCAGGTCAAGGATCTGTAATAATGGGTCTTGCACTGGGATATGGGCTACAGTTCTCTGTCTGTCCAAACCCACTGACAGTTTTCATTGGACTGGGAAGCAGGGAGGTTTTCACATTGCTCATAATCAGTGCACATGCTGTTACATGTGTACTTTGTCCCAAGGAAGCAGTAGCCATGTTTAAGTTCCTCTGCACTCTGTGGAAGTAATTAGTTGTGACACGATGTGACAATATTTTGGCTTAAGTCCAGACTGTTTGGAAAAGCATATCCACCTATACGAACTCACCAGAGTCTGAAGATCAACTTCCTCCTGGTCCCACCACCATCCCAGGCTCCCTTGGTGAGGGCATGAGAGGAAGCCTTCTCATTGGCTGCCCCCATTTTCTGGAATTCCTTTTCATGGGAGGCTAGCCTGGCTTCCTCCTTGTTCTCCATTCACTGGCTAGCGAAGACCTTTTTGTTCGACAAGGCTTTGGACGTGTAATTGCTCTCAGGAAGGCTTCTTATGAGGTGAGGTATCCTTTATTTTTAACTTTGATATGTTTTGTAAATGATTTAACACTGTGTTCTGTGTGGTGATTTTTAATTGTTTTTAAAATTATATTGATAGGTTTTAATTGATCCTTTTGGTGAGCCACGTTGGGTCCCACTCAAGACAGCATATAAGTGAAATCAATCAATCAATCAGTTAGTCTTGTGCAAGTGACTGGAAAGTAAGCATCAATAGGCAAAGAAGAAATTGCTTTTGAATAAGCGTACACAGGAGCAAGCCGTATGTCAGTTGGCATGATCTCCAGTAGGATTATAGGCCCAAACAGATGGACATTTGTTGGAATGTCACTGCATTTAGAGTTTCACTATTTCTTGCACCAACATGAGGGGACAAAGGGAAGAGAACATGAACAGTATAACTGTACGATTGTTTACTTTGACACCATAGTCTAAGATAGAGGTGGGAATCATATACAGTCCTCCAGACGGCACTGGACTGCAACTCCCAGCACTTCTCACCAATGGCAATGCTGCCTAAGATTTCTGGATTTGCCATGCAATCATATTTCTTTTGTTCTCTCTCCTCCCTTATAAGCAGCAACCAATAAACTGGAGAAGTTGGGAAATGCTAAACATCGGGACACTGTAATATTTCTTTCCTAGACATTACCTGAAAAATGCATAGGGCTGATATGGTTTGATCACAACCTCGTATGGCCTCCCCATAGGGCCTAGCTAAGCTTCATGTCACCACTAGATTTAACTGGATTGCAACATTTCCACAGATAATCCATGCCCGGGATCTAGGAGAAAGCAGTCTTTTTGGTGGTCTTTCTTGTTTTTGTTTGTTTGTTCATGTTCTGTTGGTTTTGTTTTCAGCCTTGTTGAGACAGCAGCCTAAAGAGTCAGTGTGTGTCAAAAAAAATTCAAAAAGGAAATGAGCCAAAATATGAAAAGAGAAAGTCTGCCGTGCTATGTAAACTGGCATCTTCTCAAGCAGAGATTAGAACTAAAGGAGCCAAAATAAATATATATAATCTTAACCGTTATTCTGTGTGACCTGTGGCTCATTAGTTGTAATGGAAAAAAAGATGCAGTGCAGTTTATGAGTAAAGAGGAATCATAATCTAACCAATTTGGTTTGAATCATAGTTTCCAACCTTCTGCTAAATCAGCCTGGTTTGAACAGAAATCTTTGGGTACGTGTATGTGTGCTCATTCAAAACATTCTCAGTTCTGCCAAAATTAGTCACTTGTGATTAAATTCTACTGAAAGGAAGTAGAGAAAATTTCTTATGTGACCAATCTAAATCTTGTTATTGTGTTCAATGGAATCAGAACTCATGACTAAAACCACTCTGAGACACCATTGTGCTTGTAGAACAGACATCTGGGTGGGAGAATCATGCCAGCAAGACCTCTCCTTTGGAGTATATGTAAGGGGGAAGGGTGTGCATTTTAGGGAGCAGGCACAGGAAAGAGGTGGAGCCTGCTGTCATCTGCCTAACCCCAAATAATAACTGCCCGCAATACCATCTGAAAAGGGCTTAAATTTAGCTGGATCAGGGTCAACTTTAGTCAATGAAAGAATGTAACAGCTTGTGTACTAAACCACAGCCCCAATTCAGAGATGGGAAGTAGTGAATGACAATAATACTGTTACCTGTAATGAGTTATTAGCAAAACACAAACAAAAGCCCCAACAATTTAACTGGGACAGTGATGGTGATGATAATGGGAAGGGGGGGTGATATAAAGAAAGTATAATGGACTTACACTTCAAGATGATAGGTGTTGGAAAATTCTAGCATTCTCTCTCCCCACCCATTGTTCTAGGACAAATAGAGTTTAGATAGGATAGAGTTGTTTTTCTTTGAATGAAAAAGCCCTTCCTGGCCTCACAGCTAAAGTCTCAACTGTTGCTCTGTGTTATTTTAAAATGATTGGCTATGGTATCCAGACCATGTGACCCAGGATACATTCTGATGTCAGTTATTGGTCATACTTAGAAGGCCATGCCTCTTTCACTCTCCCTCCCTTTAGCAATCTTGCTTCTAGCAACTTCTCTCTCTATGCTAGCCTCTTCACCAAGAAGTTAGTGAGTTTAAAATGAAGATACTATCTTCCCAAATTATTATTATTTTTTAGTTAGTTAGGATCTAGTTTCTCTAATGAATATGTAATTAAAAAGTTTATTAGTAAATCTTTTAATTTTGGAACTTGAATCTACCTACCTTGTTTTTGCTTTCAAGTCAGCCTCCAGTTCAGGGAAGACACACAGAGATTGGGACATGTTTTTTCTGCAATTCTGCTAAACGAAGGCTACTTCCTTACAGCTTTAGCTTTCATAGTGTTCCCCAAAGGACTAACACCATGGGAAACTCTAACCCCCAACAGTAGCATTCAAAGACAGCTGTATTAGGCTAGATCAGTATGCAAAGCGATATTGTAGTACATGTGAGACTAGCTGAAAGAAATTTGTAGAATAAGCTTTCATAGACTGAGAGAAAGAAATTTGTAGCACAAGCTTTTGTAAACTCAGAGTACTCAGTCCACAAAAGCTTATGCTACAAACTATGTTGATATCTCTTTCGAACAATATCTCTCTGGTTACATTTCAAAAGTAATGCAATGGATGATATTGCAAACAGTGTTTGTATAATATGCCACATATTGCACTTAAGTTTAAGAGTTATTCTTTAAGGGCAATTTTACGGGAATTTTGAGAGAAAAACCCCAAACTTTTTGCCATTCTGTTTTAAAAAATCATTTGAAGGGTCAGAGAACAGTATACTGAGAGAGAGTGGGAATGAAAAAGAATACAAGTGAGGCAGCAGATCAGTGGTGGAACTCAGTTGTACACGTTGTTAGTAGGGATGGAGTGCTTTGCTAATTTCACTTTCAAAAGGAGCAAAGAGTAATTTTAGCAATTTTCTTCCCACTAAGTGATAGTCTTCAAAAATACACACTTGAATATGTAGGGTTTAGTGAATGCAAATCAGTTAAAAATGTGTAATTCTAGATTATACATTTATAACTGCGATAATTAATTCCAGCCATTCTTTATGTCTCTAGTGTTAGATAACCAATAATGTTGAGACCTAAAAATGTCTTTAAAATGTCTTTCTTGGAATTCAAGTGGGGCTAACTCACCCTGTAAAAGGAAGAAGTTTTTCCACTGGAAAGACAAAAATTGGACCTGATTTGTTTACAATAAACATGTATCAGGAAAAAAGATGATAAACATTTGTTAAATTCTACATTCTAAATCCATCTTGGGGCACGAATTCCACAGTTTTGCCATACACCATACAAACAAATACTTTCTTTTATCTCTTTTGAATCTCTCAATATTCAACTTTAGTGGAGGATCCCATGTTTCACCATCATGAGACAGAGTGACTTACAAGACTTACTAGAGAACAGATCTGGAATGTGGGTGTGAAGAGGCAAAGAAAGGAGATCACTTGGACAAGGACAAACCAAGGTGTTAAGATGTTAATAGGCATCTTAATACAGTTGGGCCTCCCAGCTTAAATCAGTTTTTCTTCTGGGACGGAGAGGCAGAGGGGCCGCTACTTTGTGCTCCTGTGATCAGTGGCCTCCTCTTTCTGCTACTGAAGAAATCAGGTGATACATTAAAGCAAAAGTACATTTTGATAGGGAAAAAAAAGTTGCTTTGCCTAACAAAATCTGATACAGACGTACAAAGTAAATACAAAAGATTTTCCTCATTAAGATCTTGATCTCTGGATAACCTAAAAGGAAAAGTTTGCAAGGGCTCTGGGGAAAGATTTCTAATGCTGGAAGTCATTACTGGCCCCAGCAGTGACTTATTGCCCTCTTTTGAGGTGCTGAATCAACTCTGAAGGTAGAAATTAAGAATAACTTTACTGAGCTTTTCAGTCAGTTCTGATTTATAGCAGGCTAACAGACCTGATCAAGGCACATGACATATATGATCAACTTTTGATTTTATTGGAATAGCTCCAGGTTTACCCTGGAATAAGCCAGGCATGAAACTGGGCCAGTCTGAGTCATGTGTGATAAATATTATGTTCAGAACAAAGAAAGGGACACCAGGACAAGAGTGTTTCCTGCATAAGCCCCTTGAAAAGGATTTGTGCAAAGATCCATCACAAATGAATGGCTATGAATGGCTGTACAGAATAACATAGCCTGAAAGTTTTATATTCATCTGTAGCAGTAGTTATTATCAGAACCACCACCTCTATCATCTCATTCTCATCCCCCTCATCATCTTGGTTTCACATTACCAGGTATTATTGACTGGAGTTTTGAACGATCCATGATTTCAATTTGGTTCAAGAAGCTAAGGCCATTTCCGCACTATACTATGATAGTGCTATTATTCCACTTTCAACATCCTATGGAATCCTGGGGTTTGTAGTTTGGGGGGCATGTAGAATTTTCAGCCAGAGAGTTCTTTGGCCTCAGTAAACTACAAACCCCAGAAGAACACAGGATGTTGAAAGTGGAATAATAGGACTGTAACAGTGTAGGGCAGAAATGGCCTAAGAATCAATGAGGTATCTCCAGGTAATATGGCATGTTCCAAGCAGTGCCAGTTCTCCTAATTGCGCTATTGTGATTTTGTCTAAGGCAATGTCATTCAGATGTTTTGTCTGTCCATTTGGAACTCATACCAGAGCACCTATCACTACTGGAACCACAGTTGTTTTTGTTGTTAGTGCTCTGTACTCACATACAAGCAACCAAATTTGGTATCCAGAATAATATTAAGCAAATTTTCTGGTTATTTTGAATTTTCATTACTCCCCCAAGTTTCTAGTCTTCAGGTATGTTCCAACCAAGATAGAAACATCTAATCAGATTGTTCAGTGGTTAGAGTACTGAGGTTTGGTACCTCCAGGTCTTAGGGATACAGAATGGTTGTGTGAATCAGCCCTAAAACAGTTCTAATGTTTTTTTCTTTCTGAACATGTTTGAATAATATTTTGAATGCACATTTACACTGGCACTGCACCTTCACAGTCTTCTTGTGTCACCTATGAGCAAATTTTCATGAATACATTGTGGACTTCTCAGGAGACTAATGTCACTATGGTTGTCTTCCCTTCCCTTAGAACATGTGGCTTAACCTCCTTGTTTGAAAAACCTACTCTACAGGCATCTCTCTCTACCCTTTGCCTTTTCTCTGTGGTCTGGACTGAGTTGTGTGGAGCTGGTAGCCTGGGTTTAACTCTGGTGGCTATTTATAGCCAAGAAACAGTAACAAATCACCATAAAAGAGAGAAATAAGAGAGCACACATTTGAAAAAAAATGTAGATGGGAAAATATATAAGAAAAGATATCAATTTAGAAGTAATTGTTGTTTAAATAGAAATAGCAGTAGTAACTGTTGCTGCTGCTGAACAATAGTCCCCTAATAAATTCAGTACCCTGGATAGCTCCCTTAAAGTTCAGAATAAAACCTATAATAGATTCACCATTGATTTGATGTGGATGGTCATCACTACACCATTGCCAGGCCACATGTTGTATGTACATGTTCATCCTACTGTTTAGCCTCAGCAGTCTTTCAGTGATGATGTGTTCTTAAGCTCTAGCCTCTCCTCCCTTTGGCTCATCCTTGAACTAGAAAACCTTTTAGACAGAAGATGCCCACCAAAGAGGACACTTTGAGACAGAGTCTACCAATAGCCCTTCAAAAAAAATGGTACTATCCTATGTGAAGAAGGACATGTGGCTACTCTACAAGTGATCCTTTTCTACAGTTGGGTTGGATTTTTTTTTGTTTTGTTTTTTGGTTTAGTGTTACATGGAGTTGTGGGGAGTTCAGCTACAGTTTCCTTAAGTATATCACTACTGGCAAGGTATATCAACCAAGTTATATCTACACTGGGGAATCTTGTTCATCTCAGCCATAACGCTTATAAGTATTACCTGGTACCATAATTCCATGAGGTTCACCTTCCATAGCCTTTTTACATATTCCCAGCATCAGTAGGTTGGACATGATGCTGCTCTTCCACATGAAGGCTACTTGTAGATACTATGGCTGGGATGTGAACAAATAACTTAACATGGTGATGTTAATTGTGGTGATTGTTTACTCTTGCTTTCCAAGTTCTCTTAGACTGTGCCTGAAAAAGGAGGCTTCATGAGCTATTTCAATGGAAGCCATATTTCAGTGTGAAAAACTAAAGTATATGCAAAACTAGGGAAAATGATGAAAACATTCCAGTACACATCATGGTTTAAATACAGCCCCGTTATCTTTGCCTTGGTGTGGCTTTTCCACTCTGGTCTACATGGATGAGTTTGAGGCAGCAATACAGAGCCTCATTCTACACCAGAACAACAGAAACCCCCTCCAGCCCACATTTCTCTCCACGGGTGCATTCACACTATGCAAATGTAGTGTTATAATCCACCTCAGCTGCCATGACAACTTCTTATGGAATCATGGGACTTGTAGTTTAGTGAAACGTTATATTTTTGTGCCTGAGAATTCCAAAGGCTCCACCCTACACTGCTAGTCCCAAGATTTCATGTGGTGTCGCCAAAGTGGCCAAACAGGAATCATAGCACTGTAACTGCATCGTGTGAATGGGCTCAGGAGTGTCAAGATTTCCTGTGGGTCCAAGCTGCAGCACAGTCGTCTGTGGCCTGTTTTGTTCTACTTGAAGCTATCATTATGCTTCAGTTATGTCTGTCATAAAGTCCTGTGTGTGAAATACAGAACTATGCTTTGGATACAGTTGTAGTAGCAAAAGGCTTTCTAATTAGCTAGAGAGGAACACATCCCAGCACAAGCTTTCAGGGTGTGGTACGCAACTGGTTGTCGACAGGCTATGCAGGATGTTTAAGGAGGGGAGGCTCTCCATCCAGCTGACCAATGATATCATTGTAAAAACAAACAAACACAGGGCCAAAAAAAAAAAAGCCCCTGAGAAGTTTTCTCACTCCTTTTCCTCGCTTGCCCTGTACTACACAAAGTAGTGTGCTGATTTTCTCATTCTTGGGTTTGTCCGCAATCTGCATTTTGAAATTACAATGGGGTGGGGGGAGGAGAACAGTCCCTTGATGGGCATTGTCTTGCAAGGGGCTCAAGATGAGGAAATTGGGAGTTGGGTCAGCAATTGTAAATATCCTCTGAGTAATTCAATGTGTTTGTTCTGAAGTATAATTCCAGCAGTCGGTAGTGAGTTATCGGACACCCTGGCACCAGGCTTTTTGGTGGGAAAGATCAGCTGTTCAGATAACGCTGGGAGTGAAACTCCACCTACAGACAAGACAGACCAAAGAAGATAGAAGTTGTGCCTGTCTATGTGTGCGAGAGAGACAAAGAGTGGGGGAATTGATCATTGCTAACTTTGAAAAGGGGAGAATGAGAACACAACAATGAGATGCAGGCAATATAATGCTTTTTATTGTGAGGAAATAGGCTTTGTCCTTACTTTAAGATTATCATATCCTTTTTTCTTGGAACTATGTAAAGGCTTGCATGAAATTGCTTGCTTCAAGAATAAAGGAAACTGACCCATTAGCATGTAAGAATCTCTAAGAACTGTAAAGTTTTGTTTTGTTTTTGATATTGTCATAGAATATTTTGAGCACTGAACACATTGTTTAAGTTCTTTCTATGGCTTCTAACAGTATTCTTTATACAGGTTGATCATTGTGTGGGGGTGGAGGATTTAGAAGAGAAGGAGTGTGAAGTGAAAACTCTCACACCTATAGCCACAAGCACTGGTGGAGCTTGGAGCGTGTGGAGGGGAGTGGGAGGGAGGAGGGGCTACAACGCAAGGCATGTGGCCACTGGGGGGGGGCATGGCTAAGGACTGGGAAACACCAAAAACACTGCTGCCCGGGGTGAACCACCCTCTCGTCCCCACGTGACTGGCCAGAAGGGTGGCCATGTGGCTTCTTTTACAGAGGACAGTCCTCTGCTTGAAGGGTTGCCAGAAGACAGCCTTCTTTTTGGAGATGTCCTCTGTTTTTTCTGTTTTTTGTTTTAATGTTCAGGTCAGACCAGAGCTCTGAAGAGAAGGATTAAACACCTTGGAGCTGCCCAACTACAATCAGCACTAGGACAGCCTTTTTGTGGGGTGATGCACGTATTCCTTTGTTAATATGTAAGTGGCCACCCTAGTATGACACACACACACCTTGACTGTTTTAGTCCTATTTCATAGAGTTTTCAGTGCTTATTCTCACCAGGTGACCATCAGTTTCAGTAATACTTAGATACACACAGAGGTCCAGATACAGTCATTATGAGGAAACTGAATAAAACCAGTGAGGCTTGTTAGTCTTGCCTAACCTAAGTCACACTGATTTCAGTTTCAGTGAGTCTACATGAGGGACTATGACTCCAGAGGGCAGGCTTTGACTCCTTGCTCAGCCATGGAAACCTGTTGGGTAACCTTGGACACATCACACACTCTCAGCCCTAGAAAACCCTGTGACAGGTTCACCTTAGGGTAACCATAAGTTGGAAATAACTTGATGGCACATAACAACAACAACAACAACATTCTTTTTCTGGAAAAAGGGTAGGTTCATTGCCTCTCCCGAAAGCCCCCAGGAGTAGGGGAGTAGGAGTAGGGGGCCTTGCACTATTTAACATTTTCGAAAGCACTTATTTTTCCAAAGTAAAGATTGACTTCTGTGGGCTTTGTCTGGGATTCTTTTTTTTTAGTCTTTGAGGCCCCCAGAGGGTCCCAGAGACAGACTATTGGCCCCATACCCACCACAGTGGGTCCCCCATGGACTATACTAGGTGTGGCAAAAGCTGGATACAGTCCAGGGGCCTCCTCTTTCTGAGGCAACTCCAGGAGACATGTAGACAGAGTGATGATATCAAGTCATCATTTCACCAATCAGTTTGTGACTTCTTTAAAGCCAATCACTTCCTGTCTCAGCTCTGAATAGGAATATATTATTTGCGTGCCCAGATGTGAGCAGCACAAGGAAAAATGACACACAGACCCAGAATTGGAAGAAAGATGGCCACAACTTTAATGGCTATAGCTGCTAAAGGTTGGCATATGCATGGGACTGGATCCAGGCATCGGTCAACCTGCCTGTTGACTGATGAGAACAATATTCTGGCCCACCGCCGGAACCGCTGGGATAACAGGAACATCTAACGCACAGGTGAAGATTCTAAGGTGGCCTCCCTCCCACCAGGGGATGCAGGAGAGTCATGCCCCCACCAGAGCATAGCACGGCCACTTCCACCCCACCCCCTTGAATCCCCACAAAGAGATGCCCATACCACACCAATGCTGGGGGTGGAGGGACCTCAGAAACTGCCATCCTGGATCCTAGATCCATGCAACCACCCATAAAGTTGTGACAGGTAACAGCAATAACAGAAAAATAGAAAGGCAACACCTAGAGAACACAGCAGCACTCAACAGGTGCCCAAACTGAGCTATCAGATGGAAAGGAACAAGGGAGGGAGGTTGGGCGACGTCCAATGACAAACTGGTTGAGAGCTAGAGGAATACAAGCCCCCAGCAGCTGACCAGAAGGAAAACTACCAGATAAGGCAGCTCTGGCTGCATCCTGGCTCCGCCAGCCAATGAGTTCAAACTGAGGTTCAAACCCATTGGCCACCAGTATTCCCCCTTCCCAAGAGACCACATGGGTGCACACAGCCTCCTGGGAAGAGGAAGCATGCTGCCTGCATGGCTGGTGCACCAATGAAACACCGTCCACCCAAGGATGCAACCTATCTACCCAGTAAGTCAGATGGCTACTTTACCCCATTTTACAGCTGTCCCCTCACAATTCTCACACTTCCACAATGATTCTCATGGAATACCCCCCTCAAAAAAAACACAACCCCCTCTCCTTTGTCTCAGTCCCAATTTGAAAGTGATCAACCAGAGTAAAAACACCCTTATCCTGAAGATATAAAATGTGTTGTGTTACTTAAAACAAATCAGTTAATTTGTTCTTTAACAACATGATTTTGGCCACCTGCAAACATCTGTTGTTTCACATGTTTCTCCCCTACCCTTTGACACCGAAATTATTGAAGCTTCTTCATTGTATTCTGCTTTTAACTGGAAAGCATGAACAAATTCTGTGTTTTATGAGCCTATTTACAAGGCATAGAACAAGAATTTATGAACAGATGGCAGAACTAAACAATACAGAAAGCTGTTTTCTGCAGAGCTTTGTACTGCTATACCACTATCTCTGGTGGCTTGGGGATTCTGGGGCGTCATAGTCCAAAAAGTAACTCTTCCAGATCCTGGAGCATTGCCATGAATCAGTGCAGGATGGGACACTGGGCTTAAAGAAAGACTTGGCTTGGCAGGGTGTAATGTTGTGGTTTATGTGCCCATCAAATACCAGTTCAGAATCAAAGCTTGCCAATATATAATATGGGACTAAACCTTGCAGAATTCACTGGCCATGCTGGCTAAGGCATTTTGAAAGTTTTAATCCACAGAACTAACTTTTACAAGCTCTGAGCCAAGTTAGACATTTATCTCTTGTATTCTCTGTGGTGTACTGGTTTGAGCACTGGATGCTGCAGACCATTGATTCCTGGCTTGGCTATGGAAACCCACTAGGTGACCCTGGTAAAAAAAAAATTCAGCCCCAGAAAACCCAATGATAGGCTTTCCTTAGGGTGCCATAAGTCAGAAACAACTCACAACAACAGAAACGATTCTCTGACCAGCAACAGTGCTCTGAGACAGACAATATTTTTAATCCACTAGTATTAGTCCCAGGTGGCATTTTTACCTATCTACAAGGTTTTGCCCAGGAAGCTATCCAGTCTCTGCTCTTATTGTCAATCTGACATTACCTCTGTAGAGGAGAGTTTGCAAAGAGACTTTTCAAAGAAATTAACTATGGTTGCAGTCCTCAAGTAGCTAGAAACTGTTATAGTCACAATTTAAAGGTAATTTCTTGCAGAAGTGACCAAACAAGTAACTTTCATTATTTAAAAAGAAAATTTACAAAGCAATAAGCCTGTAGGGCATAAATACCCTAAAGCACCAGATGCCATCTGATCTTGGATGCTAAGCAGGTTCAGCCCTGATTAGTACTTGGATGGAAGGCCACCAACAAATACCAGGTGCTGTAGGCTATATTTAGAAGAGGGAACTGGCTAAACCACCTCTGACTGCTCTTTGTGTAATAAAACCCTATGAAATTCATGGGGTTGACGTAAGTTGACAGGAGACTTGAAAGCACATACAAACAAACACACATAAGCCTGTGGTTAAAAAAAGAAAAAAAAAACAATGATGAGGAGGAAAAGTGGGGAAGGGGAAAGGGAATATATCAGCACCTTTAAAACTAACTGGTTTTTGGTTTAGCATGAGCTTTCATGGCTATAACCCGTATCTAGCCCTCAAGATAAGATACCATGGCCCTTTCTACATGGGGGCCCCCAAAACGCAGCGGAAGGGGGTAGCGCACGCGGGGATGGAGTTTACCTTAATCCGGGTGGCTCTGTCCCCACGGGGAGCAGCGCGCGGTCGCCGCTCTACACGCCGCTGGCGACTGGCGGCGTCTGGTGGGATCCGGCGGCACCCAAAATGGCGTCCGGTGGCTTCCAGCAGTGCTCTGCCAATCGGGGCAGTGTGCCAGCTGGAAGCCCACCCCTGGGCAGCTCTGCAGGGACCCCTGCAGTTCTTCACAGGGCGCTGCGACAGGCTAGTGCGCTGTTGTTTTAAAAAGACCACTTGAAAGGTGGTCTTTATAAAACACGGGGCGCCACCCCCATGGCCGTGCTAGGGTGCTTTGAGGTTTAGAACCTCACCTTTTCAAACCATCCTAGTGCACCTCGTGGTGTAGACGACCTCCTGGTGAGGTCATCCCAGCGCGGGCTATATCCCCGTGTGGAAATGGCCCATATTTACACAGTTATAGGAGTTGGATGGAATGTAATAGGATCAGTTAATAGGATTCAGAAAGATCTTTCTTTCTAGATGTCATTCTGTACTATATCTGAAAAAGTGTATTTATATGCACAAAAGTTCCTCCCCCCCTTGTACTCCCTTCTTCTTTCTTATGCAGCTACTTCTTTGAAAACCTCAATAATGAGGACACAAACACATTTTTACTATTATTAAAGTAACTAAAACCAAGTTACAGTTATACTATAAGAGGAATGATGCTACCTCCTGTTATGTTACATTTGTATTATAACTTAGGCCATTTCCACACAGGCATATTGCCCACGCTAGAGCGACCTCTCCTGGAGGTCTTCTTCACCGGGGGGGGTGCTAGAGCAGTTAAAAAAAGTGAGATTCTAGACCTCAAACTGCTCTAGCGCAGCCGCGGGGGTGGCGCTGTGAGTTTTATAAAAACCACCTTCGCAAGTGGTTTTTATAAAACTCACCTGCGCTGCCCCGTAGCAGCCCCCGGTGAAGAACTGCAGAGACACGGTAGTGCATCCTGCAGATCTGCCCGGGGGTGGGCTTCTGGCTGGCGCGCTGTCTTGATTGGCAGAGCGCTGCCGGAAGCCGCCGGCCGCCATTTTGGGCGGCGCTGAGCGCTGCCGAACACTGCCGAGTGCCGCTGAAATTCAGCGGCGTTTGGAACGGTGGATCCGTGCTCTCTGCAGGGACGGAGCAACCCGCTCGCGGGTAAGCTCTGCCCCTGCGTGCGCGGCCCCGTTTCAGCCCCCCATGAGGAAAGGGCCTTAATTATCTGTTACCTGTTGCAAAAAGAAAATAATTATAAATAGTTTGTTATTTGTAATAAATTACTTTTGATAGTCTGGGATTTTTTTTAGAATTCTGGGTGGTTGCTTCCTAGAAGGTGTGTTCTCTTTCAGCTTCACCTGCCAGACATGAGGAGATTCAACAAGAAGAAAGGTACTCATATACATACAACATCTAGTTATTATTTTTCAAAAACAAAATATGCCTTGTAAAAATTGTTGAGAGATGGACAGCTGTTGCTCTTTAATGAATAAGCTATTAGCATAGATTAAGAAGAACTCAGAGTAAATTCTTAGATTTGGGTGGGAATCGTGTAGTCCTCTAGATATTGTCAGACTACAAGTCCCAGCTGCCCCAGTAAGCCTAGCCAATGATAAAGAATTGTTACTATGGCTAACAGCTCTCTCCCAGGGTCTACAATTTATTAATTTACCACATCAAATTGATATCTCCATGTGGCTAATATTAAAAATCATTCCATGTGTCTGACAGGGTAACTGTAAGTGCACGTAGGCAGGAAGGCTGAAAGGCGGAAGTTAGGAAAACTTTAGGTCAAGCCAAGTGACTCAACCTGTCATGTAGTCAGGGACCCCTCGAAAACATTCTGACCATCAAACAGACAAAGGGCCCTTTTGCACTGATATGGCAGCTGAATAGAATCACAATCAGCCTGCCAAGTGAGGGCAATTTCCACTTTACCTGTGCCTTTTGTCTCACTCGGGCAGGGTCATTCACAAAGCACCAAGAAACATTCAGCCGGAGATGTTTGTCATTGAAGGTTTTGATCTAGCCTTCCGTGCTATTGTTCTCCCAGGGAGAGAACTAGCCCTCCAGGTATATTTTTTCTATAAAAACCCCATGTTTTTATCTGTTCGGGGGTTCGTTAACATTTTTCTCCTGAATCCCTGTCACTCTGTTTTGCCTCAGCCCCCCCCCCCCCGTTCTGAGTTTCATCGCTCTCAATCCTCAGTTTTCAACTTTGGCTTTCCGGGCATCAAGATCAGATAGAGCAGTGGTTCTCAACCTGTGGGTCCCCAGATGTTCGTGGACTTCAGCTCCCAGAAGCCCTGAGAACTGACCATAGTGGCTGGGGCTTCTGGGAGCTGAAGTCCATGAACATCTGGGGACCCATAGGTTGAGAACCACTGAGGTAGAGTATTACCCCAGAACACCCCAGAACAAAATACCTATTAATTTTCCTTACTTTATTCTGCATTAGTTCTTGAATGAATGCATGAGTGTATGTGTTGTTGCTTGCTTTAATTACTGAGAGTTTAATAAAATCTTTAAACTGAACAACTTGCCTAGTTCTTGGCTTGGTCTGACTCTGTAGACTCTGGGTTACAAGATCATGCTAAGTTACCCTGCCTCTCGTAAAGCTAAAACAGTGCTCTGAGCTGATTTTCCCCACAATTTTGATAGCTTTTGGGAATCCCCTTAAGGGAGCCCCAAGCAAGCAGGGTAACAGATTGCTGGAAGCAGTAGTCCAACACTATCTGGAGGGCCACCTCATTCCCACCTCTGTCTTAGACTATTATTTCAAGTTAACCAGTTAGACTGTTCACATTCTCTTACCTTGGTCATTTTCTTCCTCTTCAACTTCTTTAGAACGCTATCCATTCCCAGTGATCCTAAACATTTATCACCTTTCCAAATGTAGCCCTTCAGACATTGTTGGACTGCAGCTCCCATCAGCCCCAGCCAGCATAGCTAGAATAGAAGATGGTGGGTGTTGCAATCCAACAGTTTAGAAGAATGCTAAAATACTGAAACATTTTACACCACCAAACATAGGAGCATCTCCTTCCACATCAGTGAAATATATCTAATTTGCTCAGACTTAAATGAATTCAACATGTAATCCTGAGCTCTCTGGGAGGTCAAAGGTGGGCCTCTTCTTCTGTGAACAATGAGGGAAGTCTAGAAGGCAAGAGGGTGGTCCCACAGTGGAGATCGTCCATAAATTCTGGAAAGTACTACCACCAAAAATGCCTTGGGCAAAAATATGTGAGAAAAGCATTCCTGATATGTGCAGCTCAGGATAGGCTAAACTCCCCCTAGCAACAAGATGAAGGAGAACCAGGTCAGCCATGAAACTCATGTAATTATTCCCACCATCAGATTTGATGGAAGAGATCAGTTGTAGAAAGCCAAATCATCACCATCCAAATCAAGGTGGGAATGGGGATCCAAGATGTTTCCTTCTGTCATGATTAGCCAGAGCCTAGCAAGGCTATTGAAGTGGCAATTCCTCCACCACAGAAAAAGCCAAGATCCTTGAGCTTGCTCTGCAAGTCAAGCAAATTGCTCAAACAATAGTCCAACTGTATAGTGTGTCCAAATCTGCTCTGGCCATTGATTCAAGCATTCTGCTGCTCTCTCTCTCTCTTCCCCTCCCTCCCTCCATGGAAGGTGTTCAAGAGGCCTCTTAAAAATACTTGGCTGGAGATGTCAAAATGATATCACTGGACATCTGCAAGCCTCTTGACACCAAAGAGGCAAATTGAGTAATTCTGGCACTTTTAGTAAGATCAAGAGTCTAGGAGGGTTTACGAAAGCGCAAGAGACCAGTTGTTCCATAATCACCCAGTGAAGCAAAACAAGAAGCAGACAGAAGAAAGTACACAAAAAGTGCCTCATAGCAAGTCTGAATATTACATCAAATCAGCCCAATATTGTCTATAAACTAGTTGCAGATCTCCAGGGTTTTAGAAAAGGGTCTTTCCAAAATCTATCTGGAGATACCAGTGGCTGAATCTGGGAGTTTTATGACAGAAAGCACAAAGTGTTAGTGAGCTACCGCCCTTCTGGGCTTGGCCCAGAAACCAGCCAGAAACATTTATTTTGTAGAGGCTCATTCATTCTAAACACAAAGAGAACATTGCTATTGAATTATATTAAATCTGGCTTTGGATGCCATATAAACACATATCCCTGTAGAAATGAGCAGACTTTTCTCCTGCATCAAATCTGAAAAGTTTTTAAAACAGTCTTCCTCCTCCATCGGCTGCTGCTTGGCCAGCTACAGATGGCTCACAGTCCAATTTCTTAGCACCACAATGTTACCCTGATTTCCGGGGGTCCCGGTCACTGTGCTCGTGACGTGACGGAAAATTACTGGCCAGACCAGGGTTTTCCTTTATTTTTGGCTGCTTGGCCATGCCGTTCTGCGTGCTCACTGGGGTGCCTCACAAGCGCGTGGAGAGATTTATGTTTTTGATAGCCAATTTTATTAATATCAAATTGTAGACCCTGAGTTCGGGCTGATTCACCATAGTAACAACAAACCTTTCCCAGTGCCCCTCCACACACACACACACAAGGAAGGAGATAAGCAAGAGAGAGGAAGTCTAGGGCCACCATGCCGACTCACCTCCTTTCCCTCTCCTTTCCGTGACCTGATTTGGATTCTGGGTCCCCATTCTCCCTCCATACCGCAGCCTCCCTCCCACAGACACACATTTTGATATTTGCCATTTTTCCACTTCTGCAAGGGTCCTGTATCCTTAACCATGGCGAATGTGAAGGGCCAATTATATTCTGAAACTGCTACTGGAGATGTCCTTCTTTTCATCAGAAATATTGGCCTTTAATTAATGGTAGTTTCACTTAACTTATTCATCTGCAGCACCACCACGTGTTTGAATTAGGGATGTAAAGAGGGCCTTCAGATTGATTCAGCCCAATTCAGTTTGGATTGATTTGGGCCCAATGCACTCCAGAACCTGAATTCAAATGGAGATTTGGAAATCTGGATTGACACTGATTTGTCCTGGGAAACCAAAAGGACTATATTTTTTTGAGTTTTTTTGCCCCTCTGCACACCATTTGGAGACTTTGGAGACCCTAATTAAGAAATTAAATCAGCCAGACTTCAGATAAGTAGTTGTAAGGGATTCTTTGCTAGTTGTTTTCCAAAAAAGCAAAAAATAGTTTTTAAAAAAGCTGTTGAATGCTTAGTGTTGGACATTTGTGCTGCTTTTTTGTTACCCTGATTTCTGGGGTCCCTTGGGGGACACCTCAATGTGCTCCACGTGATGGGGAATGGAAACTAGCCAGAGCACAAGCAATAGCAATGCGAGAGGCAGGGTAACCTAGTGAGATCTTTAACCCAATTTTTACAGGGTCAGGCCAAGCCAAAAACCAAGCAAAATTGTCTAATAAATGATTTTATTAAAAATAAAGACTTGCGCATATATGCACTCATGCACTCACTCACTCAAGACCTAGCAAGGAATAAAAAGAGAGGAAATTGGATAGGGGGCTTTGGAGGGTTACAGCTGGGGAATACTGCACCTGGTCCAGGAGTCCGGAGGTCCGAGACAGCAGTGGAGAGAGAGATGAGACTCAGCACGTGGAGGGCTGAGGGGATAGCTCAACGGACAGGGTGACAGTCTGCTGTCACCAGGAACCAGGAGCAATCTGGGAGCGGTCCAAAGAGCCACTCAAAAACTGGGTCTATTTATGGAGGTAAAGGTACCTGGAGGGCTAATCTTTTCCTGGGGAGAATAGGTGAAGGAGCTAGAACAAAGCTCCAAAATGTCAACGTTCTTTGTATGATTGGCTTTGCCGGGGTTGTCAAAGCCTCGGCTGTATGCAAATCGTCCTTGCTTGATGGGCTGTTTGTCAGATGCGTTAATCCCTTCAAGCTGGCTCCTCAGGGCTGAGGACCCTTTGTGTATTTTATGTTTTACATGTCTGGAAGTCTCCTGGGGCTACGTGACTATGGGTTTACTGGTCTGACCGGGTTTTTCCTATTTTCGGCCATTTGACTGTGCCTGCCTATGTGCTCGTTCAGGGGACCTCTCAAGCACGTGGAGATAATTTTAATATTAAATTGTAGACCCCAGGATAGGGTTATCTATCGCAGTAACATTTTTCTTGATGTTGTTTCCCTGGTGTTGGAGAATATCATGAACCAAGGAAAGCAAGATCATTTCAGTGCTGTAGCCATGGCAGAAGCCAGACAAGTTGATGTGAGGATCGCATGAACAGAGATGAGTGGGAAAAGGTTAAAGCATTTAGTGAATTGTAAATAAACTAAAAAAAAAGTCTAAGGCAATTGCATTTACATTAGAAAGATAAAAATTAGTTATAATGTTTTATGTTGAATTGCCATTTAAATTTAATGCTTGCGCTAAAAGCCAGACCAGAATAAAACTGAAAAGTACTACCTATGATTTTACTCCCACTCCCACCCTACCTCTTTGCCTCTTTTCTTGAGGAGAGAAGGAAACATATGCATAGGTTTTTGAAATCTCCATTTTTCATCCATCCTACCAAAAGCACTTCTCTTGCTTTCCCTTTCTCCCTTCCTTAATCTCAACTTTTTTACCCCATTTCCCTCCATTTATTTATTCCCATGTCAATCCCAGCAAAAAGTCCCAAGGTTACAAGTGTCAAAATTCAGTTTCCCAAGACAAGTCTCTGTATGATGTCTCATATGAAACACAGGAGGACCACTGCAGCACACTCAAGCTCTCCTTATGTCTTATTGCCTTAAACTCTTGTAATCTTGAAATTAACAAAACCATAGTACTCTAATCATGAACTGAAATATGTGGGTTTGATCTTGGGACCTAAACATCATAATTCCCTAATCTTGAGGGACTAATTCAAGGAGGAGATCTCCAAAAAAGGCCACAACAGTTAGGCTTCTTTGGATGGAGCCTTTTCCACACTCCAGAACTGGAATAATGATAGGGAATCTGGCTTTCCTTCTCTGCAAGAAATTACAGAATAAGTCTATAGGTCCTGACAGCACTTGAGACTGGCTCAATTTCCTTTCATTCTTCCCCATAAGATTGGCAAGGGAAATAATGTACAAGGTACCTGTCCCTTTAATGGTTGTGTAGAAGAGAGCATTTCCCGAGGAGCTGCTTGCCATTCAACCAAGTAACACCTGCCTAAATTCCTTTTTCTACACAATTTTGGCACCTAGCAACCCTATTTCCTCATTCAGTGTTGAATGTAAAAAGATGTTAGACACAGGAGTCACATTTACTGTGACTCTAGAGAATAGTGCCTCATGTTAATCAGTGGTGGGTGGCATGCAAAGTTAATATTTTGATTTTCCATGTCAGTTACCAAAAGTGCCTTGGGCTAATCAGATGTGTATATCTAGATGTCTTCAAGAAGCACTCTTTCTCTCTCTCTGCCACTCCCTGTATGTATGTACATATACACACACACTGAGAATGGGAAATAGGTGGCTCTCCAGATGCTGTTGGACTACAACTTATCATTGGCTCTGCTAACTGAGAGGCACTGCAATCCAATAAAAAAGATAGAGGGAGCCACACTTCCCCTATCCTTGTGTGTACATATATGCACACACCACTGTTACTGCTATTACACCCAGTAATAATTACCTCTCCTACCTCAGTCTATTCTAGCCCTAGTAGTACCAGTGGGAGAACTGCATATACAACAAATCACACTCAGGTCTTTAGAGGCCATAGGTCCTCTTTAGTTAAAACTGTCTGTACTTAAGGCAAGGAATGTGCTTGTCTTGAGTGTAGAAGCTTTTCCCCAGAGGATATCCTGTCTGAAACAATTAGATGCCAGTCTGCCCTTTATGTTCCAAAGGGAAAATCTGGACACTGTGAAAAGCCCAAAGTATGACAAAAAGCACTGGTTTATCTTTGAGTATGCTGGGAATGTAGAAATCAAACCTTAGGCCTTTCACTGAGTATTGGTACCATGGCTGCCAATTAATCAGTATATTTGCAGTGTGATGGGAACACAGCTCAAATTTATATCTGAGGTTTGATTATTTATTGGCCCAGTTCTCTAATTTTACAAACTGTATTAGGATTTAATTCATGCATGGATAGCACTTGGTGAAATAGATGAATGTGTGAACTGCTTGCTTCTGAACCTGAGCTGAGGTGGTCTAAGAGCTGTGCCTATACTCTTTGATCTAATGTGACTGTTTCACCTTTTTTAAAATGCTTTTTTGCATTCAGATGTAGGAGTGTTGAATTGTTGATTTTATCCAAGCTTTGGAAGACATATTATTCCAAGAATCTATCAGCTACTCCTCTTGAGGTTTCGGTCAAATGGAATAAGTGGGGAATAAAGATGTAATTCTTCATTAATCTTCTTCTTGCAGGAAGAAAAATACTTCTGACAATTTTCTTCCTACAGCACAGTTTTTTAGAAGAGTTCATGAATTATTCTGAGCAAAGTTAGATGTAGTTCCCATTGCCCAATAAACCCACATTTTCTGCAGAAGAAGCAGGATTTCTACACTGTGGTATTATTTTCTGTGCATAACTTCCACACACAAAGTAAATCATTAACTGCAAAGATTCTCAATCAGCTCAGAATTCATCAGGGTTTCTCAACACTTAAGAAACATATTTTTCAACCTTTTTTTCAATACTTTCAAATATTCCTTCCATCCCTAGTGGGGAGAAGTAGAAGATGAGTTTAGGATTCTGGGAGTTCATTGTGTAACATGGTACACATCAATGAGTTCCTTTGGAACAAAGGAAACAGATTTTAAATGTCTTTTTGAAGAATCCTGATAGGGAGCAATTAACTTAGGTAAATAATTAGAGCTTGCTTGTTTGTGTGACCTCTCTAGAAGATTTCTTATAAGTCAGGCTTTGTCATACCTGGTACCTCCCAGATGTTTTGGATTCCCATCATCTCCAGCTGGTGGTGAGGGTAGGCATGATGTTTTGATCCAAAACACCTGGAAGACTCCCAATTAGCAATTAAATAAGGCTTTATTTGAAAAGAGCCCCAAGTAAGTCTTACACAGAAGTTCTACGTAGGGTAAGTACAATTTGTTTTACTTGGCTTCAGATTAATTTCTTCTATTACATATTGTCCTTTGGGCTCTTGACCACAACATTCTGCCATTTTGCAACCCAATGCTGAACATGGGTCTTTGTCTCTTAATGGGATGGAGAATATATGGTTCCCCAGATATTTCCTCTCCCAGAAACCCCAAGAAGTATTACCAATGGTAGAGGATTATGGAAGATGTCATCCAAAGCCTCTGAATGTACAAAGGTTCCTCAGCTCCTGTGTCACAGCAAACAGTACTTGTACATCAGCTGGTTTGTTCTTTTGGCTCAGCAGTCTCTGAACTTCAGTATCAAGTACATCACACCTTGGTCTGTTTCCTTCCTTTCATCACCAACTGAAGCCTGCACCTCTCTCCTCCGTACCTCCTATTTTTGCCTTGCCTTTTTGTTTGCATCCTATATCTCCTGGCTCCATCTCATTCTTGTCTTTAACTTGTATTTGGTCATTTAGTCCTTCAAATGTTTGGCTCGTTGTATTCTTGTTTTCCCAATTGTGGTAGTTGCTAGCAGATCCTGGATTCAGCCTATAGCCTGAAACAGATTGCCTCCTGTTCTAATTGAGTGTCCAGTATTCCCAGGGTGAAATACTAGTGATGGGGAGCACTTGGACTTCTCAGCCTGGCTGCTCTTTGGCCTCAGCAAACGACAAACTCCAGAATTCCACAGGATGTGGAAAGGAAAATAATAGCACTAGAACAGTGTAGGTCAGAAATAGCCAGAATCTTGCCAGTGTCCCATGTGCACCGTGGATGTGTAGTTCACCAGGGTGTGTAGCTGTTCATTCTTGTCCTTTGGTCAATGGTCGCATGGGGCCCTGAGGCTGTTTTGCGAATCCAAACACCACCAGCCCATTCCTTTGGAGCACCCTTTTAGAGACTAATAATAACTGAACTACCTCTTGTGGAAGCCTCTAGGACAATTATGGCACTATGATTTTATTCTAACTGTCATGGCTGCATCTGTGCGATTCTGGGGTGTAGTCAAAGGCACCAGAGGAGTTATCTGGCTAAGAATTCTAAAGATCCCTCTCACAACTCCCAATCCCAGGATTCCACAGGATGCTGCCATGGGAGTTAAAGAGGAATCATAGAGCTATAACTGTGCTGAGCTCAGAACTGTGTTCTGTAACTGAGAGAAAGAACCTAATTTTTCAAAAGAACTGGAAGACTTTTCGAGATTTGTATTTTGTGGGGATTTTTAAGCACTTTTTTTTCAGTCTGTGTGGCTGCTTGAGACTACTGAGGCAGAAAATTGCTCCCCCATGCCTGCAGAAGTTGCCTTCCCCTGCACTACACCACATTGGCAAGACTATAACATGGGGAGAAAGGAAGAAATTATTTCCCTTGCTGTGGTTACAAGTCTGACAGACCACTCCACCCCAGCAGCTATTTAAAGTTTGAAAGGAACCATGCGGTGCCAGTTTAAACATTTTAAACATATAGTTTAGCCTTGAATGTCTGTAGTATTTTGCTGCAGGTACCCTCTTATCAGCGAGCCCTGCTCTCAAATTATCTATCCCTCTCTTAAGTCTCCAAGAACAAGAGAAACTCTGGAAGACCCAGGCCTGTCATGCTTGTTTTTTTTATATGACAATAGGATGGGTATACTCTTTTACAAGGCAATATGCTTCCTTGAGAGATAAACTTAGACTGAAGGTCAAGCCCTTTCTCTCAAAGAGACAACTAGATTATTGCCTAGATAAACACAGTGCCCACCCTATTGTTACAGCCATGCTAATAGTGAAAAGGAGGAAGCAGCAACAATAACGTATAGCATTTACTGAAGAGTGCTTTAGAGGACTCTCTCATTGTAATTTTGTAAGAATAGGTCCCACTCTATTCAGTAAGGCTGCACGAGGTAGGTGTACTTTTGATTGTAGTGGTGGAGGAGGTGGAGAGGAAGAGAAACAACAAAAGCAACAACAAAAGATTTTATTTCACACAGTTAGGGTTACCAGTTCTCAGGGCTTTTCCCTGCTTCTCAAAGCCTGCCCTGCTTTCAGAGTTAGGGAGAGGAACCTCAGGGTGAGAATGCCTCAAAAGTGTGTGTGTGTGTGTGTGTATACACACACATATACATACACACTCACATACATATAGACTTCTCTCTGCATTTGCTGGTTTGACCTTAGCAAATTTGATTATTCATGAGGCATGGCATGCCTTCCCACCCATTCTCCTCCTCCCATTCTTTTGTGTTTTGCCAGGCACAGAGAAGCAAGGCAAGCCTATGGATGAGGAAATGCGGGGACAGGCACATGTGTGCACCATTCTTCTTCCCTCTGGAGCTCCCCTTGCACCCAAAAGGCAAGGGAATGGGAGCGAGGAGCTCCAGAAGAGAATGGGAGCTGGATCGCAGGGAGTAGTTATTTGCAATTTTTCCTTCTGCAAGGGTTCTGTGTACCGAACCCTTGTGAAAGTGGAGGGGCTACTGTACACATATTATTTGAACATATACTCTGCATAACCATGTTAATGGTGTTGCCAAGGCCCAGCTCCCATAATATCATCCTCACAATATCACCAGGGCCCACTTCCTGTGATATCACTAAAAGTCATCCCTAACACTCATGTTTTGGCCCTGAAATCTTGGGGTCTGGTATGGTCCTGACCTGGCAACCCTACATGCCTACCCCAGATGGGAGCAACCTTGATGGGTCTGGAAGCCACGTTTCCATATCTGGGACTGGCTGCAGTGTGCACTAGCCAAAAGGGATAGGGCAAAAAAATAGAAACCAGACCTCATCAGCAGCTCATGTCTACTTTCAATTTTCATAGTAACTGCTAACAGAAATATAGGGGACCCTCTCCCCAAACTGAAAATTGTTGTCTCTTGAACTAGTTTGTTTGAATGTTCAAAACTGAGGCATGCAGAAGAGTTTACTATGCTTGCAAATATTATCTAGTTAGTCAATTTCCAATTACAGTCAGTGGGAAACTTGGAAATTTGGATTCTTAATTGAGATGTGGATTTAGGCCCTAATTGTAGCTTTCAGAATGGTCTGAGAGGAATTGAACTTTTTCCCCCTCCTCAGAATCTGAACTGATATTTTATAGTTAGTGCTCACCCTTAAGTTCATCCAGATGGGGAAAGAAAATTCAAAGAGAATCTGCCCTTAGTTTAATAATACACAGCATCCCTTTTGGGACCCACAGATATTATAAGGGTGTGTAAGTATGAGAAACGATTTGGAATCTGAGCCAAAGCCTATGTTACAATGATGTAATGGTGACAAAATTGTTTTCTTTTCCATATGTACAAGAAAGTCATGCAGAGGAAATAATAAATAAATAGCCACCACAGAATATGACCCAACAATTTTGAGGCTGGGGTAGGAAGATTATATAAGAACTTGAAACTCTGCTCTCCTGGCTTTTTCCAAATCCTTTCCACTACAAAAGAGGAGGAAGAGGACTAAACCTACCATTAGGCAGAATGAGGAGATGATCAACCATCTTAGGCAGATGATTTTCATTATTGTCAAAGAGCAGCTAATTGTCAGTTACCTAGTTTATTCACGTGTTTTTGCTGCTCCAGAAAGGGAGAGGGGCCTTGGTGTCTGAGAGATTCTAGGAGTTGTAAATCCCATAAATTTAACTATCCTAAATTCTCCCCCCACCTCGGCTATGTCCTCCCCATGCACTCTGGCTAGAACATTCAGTTTACCATCTCTCTTACAACAAAGTCTTTAGTGCAATGGGAATACAGGAAGACGATCTAACCCAGGACAACTGTTCCAGGATTCAGTGGCAGCTGATGGCTTCCATGTTGGGATGTGTGTGTGATGAATCTGCTTTGATTTTAGTCTGACCTTCAAGGGAGCTACCCAAGATGTTGGACCTATTTGGGTGGGGAGAATTCAGCTCCTTATTAACGTTCATTAAAGTTCAGACTAAAGCTCAGAGCGAATTCACTGTCCCAGCGACATGGATGCCACCAGCTACCTGTGCTAGTATCATCTACTGAGATGGGCCATGGCTTTCTCAGGATCCCAGGCAGGCAGGTGAAGAGCTATTTATTCCAGCAGGACTTTGATTTTTTTTTATTTTGGGGGGTAATCAGGCCTTGTATAATGTGCTGGACTTCTATTTGTTTTTTTTAAAGAACAGGGTTGTTGTTGTTATTATTATTATTTACAGTTGACCTTCCATATTTGCTAGAGTTAGGGGTTCAGGACCCTCACAAAAGTGGGAAAACTGGAAATATCAAAATGTGTATGTCTGTGTCTATGGGAAAGGAACCAAGGCATGGTCAGCAGAACAGACACCCAGGGTCCAAACCAAGTCAGGGAAAGGAGAGGGAAGAGGCAGTCGGAATGGTGGCCCTATACTTCCTCTCTCTTGCCCATCTCCTTCTTTGGATGTGGGGGGCATTGAGAGAAGGTTTTTGCTATGACCTGTCCTTAGATAGCCAGGCAGCTGGTGGAGGAGAAGAAGGATCAGAGGTGGGTTTTTAAAGGGCTATGTATCCTGATCAGAGCTACCGAGAGGGAAGTTTTCCCTGGAAAAGAGAGAACTGAGGTGGAAAGAGCAAAGCTTCAAGACACTCACAAATAATGAAGTCCATGAAACTCAAACTGCAAATGTGGAGGGCTGACTGTAATAATAACAATAGCAAGAATACTAATTCAGTCTTTGTTGTTTAGGTTCAGCAGCAAAATGGTTTGGCTTGGCACTGGCATGCTACAGGGCAGTTTGCTGGGGATGGTGGGAGTTGTAGTCAATGTCTCTGGAAGGTGTTGGCTGGAAGGAAGCTGCTATTGCAGCTTAGATTTGCCAGGGCAAAGGAAGTAAATTCCAGTAGAATTATGACCAGGAAACTGGCAATCAGATAGGCAGAAAACAGAGTCAATCAACATTCAAGGAAACTGAGAGGTCTGGGAAATAAGAAGGGGGCAGAGAAGGAAAAAGAAAACAGGTTGTTTTCGGTTGTGCAGGTACAAAAGGACACAGCAAAGAGTTCTCAATATGAGCTGGTGACTGGCCTGGCAGCAGCCTCCTCTCACTTCCTTTTCTGGGACTGCAGGAGCCAAAGAAAGCAAGGAAGTTCCATTCATGTCATAAGTGTCTGTCTGTGCATGCCAGTGACCTGGTCCCGATGACCAGCATGCTCTGGTTAACAAGGCTCAAGCCAAACCAAGGGGTAAACGGTAGGATGTGAGTCCTTCAATATATAGTCTTCATGACACTTCAGTGTATGGGGTCCTGTCAAACTATTCTGTACTTCCAATGAATGGGGTGGGATGCAGGGGGAGGAGAGCTTTTCTTTTTCTGTGCCCTTACGAGCAGTTTGACATGCACACAGCAGATGTCATTTCTCCCAGGAGGGCAATAGATAGCACTTTTGGCTCATTAGCTTGAAGGTGAATGAAAGGAGGGGAAGAAATACTGTGCCACCTGTCTCAGCTTCCAGTGTCACAACACCTTGTTTGCCCCACATTTGAAGTCCTCACATTTGGAGAAACCTTCAGAATAAAAGACTGTGATTGATATCCTATATCACTTCAGTATAAGCATAAATATCCATTTGAGGAGTTATGTTACACTGCCATTATGCACCTTCTAAACAGAATAGCAATGTAGCAGAGTGTACATGTTTCAGTGCGCCTGGACAATGTGCAGCATGCAGAGGCAATTCTTATTACGTACCACTCTAGGTACTTTCATGCACTGCCTCAGTGCATCTTTTCTACGTGTACAATTCCCATGGCCACCACCATCGATCAGCTAGATAGAAATTTTGTGCACATCATCCACAACATTCACTCTGAGCGCGCAGCACAACTTACACCTACATATGTCACCAACAGGATTCTGGTCTATGCCTGCAGAAGGAAAAGAATACACTTAAGTTTCTATGCAGAGTGGTTCCTGACCATGCTGTTGTGTATGCATACATACGTTCGTCCAGGGCGCAGAGATGGTGGGACATTTGACAACAGGGGCAGGAGGCACTGTAACTCTATGGCTCTGATAAGGTTTAACTGGCAAAATAGATTAACTGGCAGATATGTTTAATTGGCATAAAATATAAATCATATAAATATAAAGCCATGACCTGGTAACAGGTCAGGGGTGACCCTGAGAATGGTTGGGTCTGACTTAATGGATCTTTCAATAAGAAACAAGCCATCCCTGAGAAGAGCGAAACCCCATGTGGTTTGCATATCTTATAGAAGGCAAAGCCATAAAACCAGCTATCAACTTAATCTAGCACCTACCTATGTGTCATTAGTTCCAAAAACAAAAGAGTCTTGCTTGTTTGACAGCGCTGGTTCAGGAAAACAGGAAGATTTCAAACAAATCCATATTTGGATCATCCCCACACCTGTGATCTTTTTCCTGATCTTCATCCTGAAGACTTGAAAATCTTTTGCCATCCACATGTTAAAAAGCCATCAACTTGTTTCCTTCAGACATTAACAAACATTTATCCCATCTTGTGTCTTTGTCTACTCTGCAAGACATAGGTAAAGAGTCATTAACACCTCAACACCTCCAGGGAAGATTTTTGGGTATAAAGAGCCCTTGATTTGGGTCACACAGACAGCATTTCAGTTTCAGGGATCCTCCTTGTCACTTTGCCTTTTGACTTTGGACATCAGTCCAAGTCACATCACCACTTCTTTGCTTCTCTCTGGATGGTAGTTATAACCCAATCCCTTTTCTATTCCCTCTATCAATTTTCCTCCCATATTTTTCAGTTAGCCTTGTGTGATTGCTTGAGTGTGTGTGATTATTTGTGGGTGTATGCATGTATATTTTCCCCCAATAAAACACATTTAAATTGCACTATAAGTTTTCTGGCTGGTCTCTTTTGCAGTAACCTGGTAAATATAGGTGTCAGATCTCGCCAAGTTACCCCCCCCCGCCCATTTTTGAGCTAATTATTCCCCATATATGTTTTGGGGTAACAGCACAGGCCAGCTCTTTCTCTGCACATTTGTCTTCCTCCTACAGGTTTAATATGCAGAGTGGCCAATTATCACCTGCTGATGCCTGCAGATCAAACTGCTGCTAAACCAGGGATAAAGCGGGACAGTGTGGCTCTCCAGATACTGTTGGGTTGAAAATCCCTTTGCCATTGCCATGCTGGCTAAGGGTGATGAGAGCTGTAGTCCAAGAGCATCTGATGGGTCACTGCAGTGCTAAGGTGGGTTCACATCAATTTGTTTAGTCATTGTAACATGTACTCAGTGCCTCAGGGAAGCAAAAGAGGAAAGGTGCCCCTGGAGGTAAGCCTGAGGAAGACATGGAAGTGACCAAATAGGTTTTCTGGATAAAGAAATTTTTTCCCCCTCACAGTCTCACTTTTTTGTAATATGGGCTGGGGAGAAAGGCAGGACCACTTCTCCTCTGAGGACCCAGCTGAATCCAATATACTTGCTTCAGGAACACCTGAGAGCTAATTCCGCTGAAAAGTGAATATCTGATGTGTTTAGCTAGAAGTAATCAAGATATATTTCTTCATTTTTGGTGTTTTGAAAACTCCTTCAGTTATCAGATCCATATTCATTTTTTTTTTGTACATTTGAGACTGTGCCCAAGGAAAGGAGTTCTTGTGCTATCTTGCCATATAGTTGCTTGGAACCTCCAACCAAACTGTTTTCTTTTTCTTAAAATATAGGTTGAGATGGTCTTTTAAGAAAGCCAACATGGTGTAGTGGTTTGATCATTGGACTGTGGACCCTAAAAATCAGGATTCAATTCTCTGCTCAGCCATGGAAAACCACTGGGTGACCTTAGGTGCATCACAGACTCTCAGTCCCAGAAAACACTATGATAGGTTTGCCTTAGGGTCATAAGTGGGAAAACATTTGAAGGCATGCAACAAGCAATGGTCTTTTAAAGTTGAGATGGTTCTTGTGCCCACATGCTTAAGACTTAAATATCAGTTACCAAAGGATCTCTAGTTTAGAGTGGAGAGATTACACATGAGTTCAGTGGTTGGGAGGTCCAATCTCTTTCCTAGGAAAGGTGGGTAGAGTTTGGAAGATAACTCACAGCAAGAAGAACTGCTCTCTGAGCTCTGTCATATGTGATCCTTTGGGGCTGAGGGCAATGGCCATTTTCACACCACATTGTTACAGTGGTATTATTCTTTCAACATCCTGTGGGATTCTGGGGTTTGTAGTTTACTGAGGCCATAAAGCTCTCTGGCTGAGAATTCTAAATGCCCTTCCCTTAACTGCAAACCCCAGAATTCCATAGAAGGGTGAAAGTGGAATAATAGCACTCTAACAGTGTAGTGAGGAAATGGCCAGTGGTCAGTCTAAGGACAGGAAGAATCCGTTCCTTGAGGGAAAGGTCAGTTGAACTTCCAGGAATGGGGTGGGGTAGACTTTTTGCTGAACTCCATCTTCTACATTCTCAATGTAGGATGGGGAAACAGCCTTGACAGCTATCTATTTCTCATCCCCATGCTAAAAGCACCGGAGAAGTGTGTTTAAAAGAAGGAGAAAAGAAAAGCTGTAACTGTACTGGGCTGGGTCATCCATTCCCTGAAACTTTGGCTGAGAAAATAAGAGGCCTCCAGTACAAAGCCAGCCGCATGAAGCTTAGGCAGGAGGGATTGCTGTCCTGCTAAATTTTCTCCTTGCCTTTTGCAAAATCTGTCCCAGGTGTGGAACATATGCTGCAGATCAAAGGGAATAATACAGAAGGGATTCATTTGAAATCTTTAAAGGTAAAATGCTCTAAAGGCAAGTTCTTTCAAACTAGGAAGAATTTGTGCCCCTTATGTCTGTGAATCAGACAGATGATGCAATTGTCCAATTGCACAGCTGAAAGAAGAAACTAAACAAGGGAATCTTTTTTGGGGGGAGGGGATCAAATAACAGAGAATCCTGCCAGACTCTGTGTGCTCAAGTGAACTTCCTCCGTACCTGTGCCTTTGAAGAAGAAATAGAGCCCTCCATCTTGACAATTTTATTCATAGTCCCATTTGACAAGAGCACAAAGCAAGAACAAAGCATTTTGATGACTGGAGTGAAAAGATCAAGCAAAAGCTTTAGAGGGAGGGAGAAGAAAGAAGAAAAGGGCATAACATGCAACCTGGAAACTCAGCTCTCCATAAAAATAACAGCTCCTAAGCATGTTTGGTTTGTTTGTTTGGTTTGTTTACCTATTATGCAAAGCTTGGGGGCTAAATAGATATGAGAGAGATAAATAAGGCCCTTTCCGCACGAGGCCAGTGAATCGCTCGGTGCCATTACTTACTGCTTCTTCTGGCCTCAAAGCAACGCGGACTTTCCCTTAAGCCCTTCTGCAGGGCTCCTCTGTTTGTTCCAGGGCGATTCAGAGCAGTGTGAGGTCTTTAGATCCGCACTGGTGAGGCTGACAAAATGGCGGCTTCTGGTTATTTGGGGGTCCGGACCAACCGCTGAAGCTGACCACCCCCACAGCCCGCCCTCTGCTGATCGCAGGCTCGTATTGGTGGGAATCTGCGCATCTGCACAACTGAGCAGGAATGAATTGGCACGCTCCAGAAAATTGAAAGACCGTTTTTTTCTGGTCTTCACATAGCACGCTGGAGGACCACTTGGGGGCATTTTGGATCGGACTTAGGCGTGGAACTAAGGTAAATAGTCTGAATCTAGTCCGATCCAAGGTGCGGACAACTTCCGTGACAGGACACCTTGGCCCGTCTTAACTTCCTCGTGAGGAAAGGGCCTAAGTGTTCCTCAGGAGTGCAGACGCAAAGTTACCAATGTCTGTCTGTATCCAATTGCTTAACTGAAAGTACTGAACAAAGCCTTTATTGTATTCTCGTTTAGTGAGCTGGAGGGTACAGTTAAATTGTTGCACATGGATTGATGCCTAGAACAAGATCAAAGACTTGCACAAGGTTTGGTGCATTACATTGGTCAAAATGTGGGCTCCCCTTTGCTCTGCCACATCCTCTTCAATTCTTCAGCATTGAAGAATGCTGGCACTGTCTGGGAAATACGCAGAGATTGAAGAAGTTACTTTTTTTGGACTACACCTTCCAGAACACCTCCCTAACAAAGTAATTTCGCAAGCTCAGAAAATAGCTCACTGTGCTTCCCCTCTCCACTTCAGTCTTCTCAGGTTATGGAAGAGCCGAGAGCATGCGTAATCAATCTGAGCAAGTCCACCTCCTTATTTGTACAGTTATTTTAGAGATTTTTGAGGTGGCTCTCTGCTGTTTTGGCACTGTGACAAGAGAGTCTTCTTGCTAGATGATCTGGGTCAAAAAAAATACTGGGCTAAGAAGAAGTCATCCTATCTTACAAAGAAGCTGAGTGGATCCATCATTATGAGTTTGCTATTCTCGTAGAAGCATGCGGTGCATATTAATTAAATGAAAGTTTATTTTAAAAAAACCCTTTTAATCATAAGAAGGGTCATGTAAAGTGCTCAAAAATCAAATAACTTCCTAAAAGTAGAATATATTTAAGTTGGTTGAAGTGAGAAGGAACAGCCAGCATGGTATAATGGCTGTGTGCTGGACCTTAGGGACCAGGATTCAGATCTCTGCTCAGTCATGGAAACTAACTGGCTGACCTTCGGCAGGTCACACTCTCTCAGCCTCAGATGAAAGCAATGTCATCCCTCCCAAACAAATGTTAACAAGAAAACTCTGAGATAGGGTAGCATTAGGGTTGCCGTAAGGGGGAAGTGATTTGAAGGCACGCAACAATAACAACAAGAAAGAGGGGCTACTGACTGTCTAGTAAGGCACTGAAAAAAATGTTTATATGTTTATATGTAAACATATAGTTTATATGTAAACTAAAGAGTTTACAACCAATTCTCCCAATTGTTTTCTTTGTCAGAATAGAGATAATATTTTGGATACTCTCATTTCTGCTTCATGTTCTCCACCATGAAGTCTGCAGTACAGCAGGCCCTCAGTATCCGCTAGGGTTTGATCCAGCCCCCGCTCCCCCGTGGATACCAAAATTTGTGGATGCTCACATCCCATTATGTACAATGATGTAGTAAAATGATGCCCCATATATATATATACACACACGCGCGCGCGCGCGCACGTACACATACACATATATATGGCATCATTTTACTACATACACTCACACACACACACACACACACACACACATATAGGCAAAATCAAAGTGTGCGTTTTGCATTTTTTTAAAAAATATTTTCAAACTGTGGTTCATTGAATCTGTGATACAGAATCTGTGGATTTGAAGGGCCAACTGTAGCTACTCCTTGCTAATGTAGAGGCAAGTGCAACTGTCACTTCACCAGATCTTTATGGGACTGTATCCATTCTTCTTTTCTTTACTCCTTCTTGTGTTTTTGCCTTTGATTATATACTTGATATGTTCTTTCACATATGTTTTACATATGTTTTAAGTATTATGTTTTTCATACTTATTTGTTGCATCTAGAGAAAAAAAACTAAGACAAACTTCTTTGTGCATACTGCTCATCATTTCTGAATTTCATAGACAACCAATTTTCTGCTTCTTCTCACTCCTCTTGTACTTGCAGTCAGACATAATCACAGCTATTCTCTCTTTAAATTGTTCTAAACAATGATATTGTACTGCACCCAAACCATTCTCTAAGAGCTGACAGCAATTTTATATCAGATAATCAAGTGTAAGAATCTTTATTTTTCATGTCTCATTACAGGACCAAAATATGTTAGCTTTCTGCATTTTATGTGTTTTACGAATTTTTGGATCTTAGGCCATTTCCGCACTACAATATTATAATGTTATTATTTCATTTTCAACATCCTGTGGAATCCTGGGGCTTGCAGTTTAGGGAGGGGCATTTAGAATTCCCAGCCAGAGAGCTCCTTGGCCTCAGTGAACTACAAACCCCAGAATACCACAGGATGTTGAAATAGCACTAAACAGTGTAGTGCAGAAATGGTCTTATTTTTCTTCATTGAGATTATTCTTTTAAAAAATCCTTTGAGATCTAGATTTGGTTCAAGTTTGGTAGCCATTCACAAAATGCTTTCAATTGATCTGAAGAATCAAGACAAGAGAGAATATGCAGTCTTAAACACATGCATGCCCCAATGGTTTTGGTTTTGCACATCAAAAATACATCCATCAACATATCTATCTATCTGCTTTCTGCTATATTACCTATCTACCTCTCTCTCTCTCTCTCTCTCTCACCTATTTCTTCTTTTCCATAAAATTGTCCAGGTTGGCTAAAAAGTAAAATAGCAATAAAGTAATAATTTTAGCATAAAACATTAAATATTACCAAATAAAAACACATTAATGAGAAGAGACAGCACCCATAAAATCTACTTCAGCAGCACATTAGCTTAGATCAGTGGTTTCCAAAATTTCATTGTCCAGGTGTTTTGGACTTCAGTTCCCAGAATTCCTTGAGTGTTGGCCAAGTTGGCTAGAGTTTCAAGGAGTTGAAGTCCAAAACATCTGGAGGACCAAAGTCTGGGATCCTCTGGCTTAGATGATTTGTCACTGCAACAGCAAAGAAGCTTGCCCAAATAAAAGTACACTTTGCCTGCTGAAGTGAAGAAAAAGAGAGAGAGAGAGAGCAAGCAAGGGCTTCTGGAACCTGGGAGCAAGTACTGAGAAGGGCCTCTCATTAGTTACTGCTAAATATATCTTTGATGATGGTGGGATTGAGAAAAGGACTTCTTCTGAAGCTCTTAAAGCTGGTGATGTCTAAGTTAATGATGCCTTCCCATTTAAGGCTATAGTAATCTGGTTGTCAAGGAAATGGAACCTTAACTCCCTACCTATTGAATAATGAAATTATATCTCCAATTCCTCTTTAGGAACTTGACCTTCAATGCTTTAGGGAGTTATTTTACCATAGGAAGGTTTTCTGCTGCTTCAGTCTTCAGATTCCAAGTTCTAAAGTCCTTATCTTTGGGAGCATAAAAGATAAATTTAAAGAGCCAAAATAAACATTCCCATCCTCTTTGCTACCATTTTCCCCTCCCTACTGGATCCTGTATTGTTTTCAAATATGTTGGAAGCCACCTAGAGTCTTATTATTAGGAGAAAGGTGGGATATAAATGAATAGAATAACAACAATAACATTATAAGAGAGATGTCTCTTGGAAAGATTGTTCACAAAGTGATACAGTAGCCTCTCCATATTCGCAAGGGTTCAGGACACAGAACCCTCATGAAAGTCGAAAAACCATGAATAATCCCCCTCCTGTAATTTCTCTTACATTGCCCTCTGGAACTTCCCCCTCCCATTTCTTTGCCTCTGGCCTTGGCGTGGGTAGGGGGAGAAAAAAGACAACCTAAAAGGCTTAGCAGTACTTTCCCCTCAGACAGAGAAGAGCAGAGTTTTGGAGTTCTAATTACTTTCAGTGGACATCTTGAGAAAGGAGGAGTAGGACTTGCTGACTAATCAGCAGCCAATACTCAGCAGAATGTGCAACCACATGGCAGAGAGGCCATGCCTTCAGCAGTGGGAGGGAGGGGGCTTGGCTCACTCAAAAGGAAAAAAAAAGTCCATTTTAAACCCAAGCCTGGCAAGTCTGGGGTGAGAAATGCAAGCGATGGGAGGAGGAAAATGAGAGTCGGGGCAGAGGGAAGCACGTGCCCCAGGAATAATCAAATTTCCGAAGGTCAAACCCAGGAATGTGGAGGGAGAACTGCAATATTTTTTCTAACTATACTGTGGCAGAGTGGTGAAATGTAGAAATATCAGGCTTTTTCTCACTTGGCGAAGAAAACGCCCTGTTCTGTTACTTACCAGACTGGCGTGCTCCCTTGGAGGATCCAGGCTGATCCGGAGCAGTGCGTGGCTGCGCTACACACTGCTTCGGGGATGAAAATGGCGGCTTCCAGTTGGCTCTCCACCAACCGGTGAAGCTCACCAGCCTAAAGCCCGCCCCTGGAAGATCTGCAGGCTCGCGCTGGTGCGAGCCTGCAAATCTATACCAGAGTGCAGCCACAGACTGGGGCGCGCTGTGCTGTTGAAAGACCTGTTTTAAGCGGTCTTTCAATAGCACGGCGAACAACTACTTCTGGTTGTTCCGGAGTGGGCTGAAGTCCGGAACTACAGAAAGTAGTCCAGACCCAGTCTGCCCCCATGTGCAAACGTCCTCGCTGGAGGACACTCTGTCCCATTGCAAAAACAAAGTGCGGAAAAGGCCATCCTTAGAACCTCACACCAACTGCTCTACATACTCTGCACCACATAGTCTTCTTCTTTCTTAGGCCCTTTTCTCTCCAGATTTCCTTCTCCTTGTTCTTTTAGGCTCTGTGTGTTTCTCCTTTTATAAGCTGTCCTATTTTTCTCAGTCTGCCACCTTCCCAGGTTCTGGCCTATTCATTTTCTTAGGTTGTAGTATTTCTTTTACCTCTCCTTTGCTCTGTACTTCTGCATTCCCGGACCCTCTCCACAATTTATGCATCTCCAATGCTCTTTTTGTGACATCAAGTCAGTCAATGCCCTAGATCCTCCACAGTGACACAGTCCCTTCATCCGGTTCAAGGTAGAATCTTTCTTTCTTTCTTTCTTTCTTTCTTTCTTTCTTTCTTTCTTTCTCTACAATCAACACTCTTGGCTTTGTCCTGTTGTTTCAGACTGAAGAGAGGGAGAAAACAAAAGGCTGTGAAGTCAAGATTAATAAATCAGAGCTGTCAGTCTGCCCAGGACAATTGTGTAAACACAAAAGAAACAGCTCTGTTTTTCTTTCTCCTTATTGGGTTATCTGGCATCATTTTCTTCACCTCTGGGCAATTCATACTTGGCAATGGTGTTTCTAATCTCATTTTGATGTTTGCAGAAGCGGTCATGTGGGGTAGGTATTTGCTTTCTGCTTCATTTTGTGAGAGAAGGGAGTTAATCACTGTCACCAGCACTAAAACCTAGCAAAAGAAAATCAGGATGTGAAAGCTGTACTTTCCAAAATGAGAAATCAGAGTTACAGCTTCTCTTCCTTACGAACACACTCCTAAACTGTTTTTCTCCAGTTTATTTATGTTATGTGGGTATGCCCATGGGCAAGCAGTCTCCCAAGTGGTCTGTTAGGCATTATCTAGTCAACACACCAGCCTCATTAGAGTTCTGAATCATTATTGTAATGAAGGTTGAGAAATCTGTTTTGCAGAGGCTTGCCAGAATTAGAACTGGTGGTCCTGGGTGGCTCCATTGTCAGAAAGGCAGCGAAACCATTCTGTGTTTTAGTCCACACTTTAAAGGAGCTGTCCAGGGTCCTGAACTATATCACCTAATAACTTTGGCACTGTAGATAGCTCCTTTAAAGTTCAAACTAAACCCCAGAATGGATTCACCACCCCATTGACATGGAAGCCATCATTTGCTACTGATTAGAACTGACAAACAGCTATCAGACAGATAAAAATCCCATTTTAGTGGATGTACAGCTGTTGACAGTTTTGACTTTGGAACCAAACAAATCATGTATCAAAGAACAAAGGGGATTTTTTTAAAAAAGACAAGACAAAAACTACAAAATGTATGAAAGACCAATAGTGTTTACAATTCTTTGTATTAAGGACTTATTTGCAAAAATCTGGATGCATAACTTTTTTGTTACTAAAATTTGAAAATAACACCATTTCTTTTAAATGAGTCCTTAACAAGGCAAGTGGCACTGACTAAACCACTGGGAACCACCAGCTTGGCAGTCTTCCCTCCTCCATCAGAGTGGGACCAGATAATTACTTGGCTGGATCTCAGATGAATGTGGAGAAGGATTGTAAATCACCAAGCTGCACACCCTATTTTTGTTGTTGTTGTTGCTGCTGCGATTGTTATTGTGGAGAAATTCAGATGGGGAGAATATTGGGATATATATAGAAGCAATAAATATGCACTGTCTTCTTCCTTACATGTAAGTTTTATTCAAGGTACTGGATTGAATCCACAAAGCTCTAAGCAGCCTGAAGCTATGATATCTGAAGGTCCACCTCCTCCCACACAAGTCTGCCCCAAATTTGAGATCTTCAGCAGAGGCCTCTTTGCATATCCCACCACCTTGCAGGGGTTGGACTGGTGGGAACCCAAGACAGGACACAGGACAAAGGAATGGATGCAATTCCATAAAGATCCGATGAAGTGACAGTTGCATTTGTATCTACATTAGCAAGGAGCAGTTACTGCAGACTTCATTGTGAATGTGAAGTTGAAATGCCAGTACTCAAGATATCATCTTTATTTCTGATGAAACAACTAGTTATAAACTCTTTAGATCCATATAAACATCTTTTTCAGTGCTTTACTAGATAGCAGCCTCTCTTCCTTGTTGCTGTTGTGTGCCTTCAAGTTGTTTCCAGTTTATGGTGACCCTATGGTGAACCTATCATAGGGTTTTCTTGGCAGAAGGGGTTTGCCTTTCCTCTGAAGCTGAGAGAATGTGACCCCCCCAAGGTCACCCAGTGGGTTTCCATGGCCAAGCAGGGATTCAAACCCTGGTCTCTAGAGTTATAGTCCAGTGCTTAAACTCTACGCCACACTGGTTTTTATCCTGTGATTTCAAGCGCCATAAAATGAATGGCACTATCACACTTATACATCCTACACCACTCATAAATACAGATACAGCCAACTGAGTACCCAGTAGCAGTAATGTCAAGACCTTGATTGAGAGCTACACTGAGGATAAGCCTCCAAAGTATTATGCTGGGTCAGCTTCTGAATGGACATTGAAAATCATATGGTGGAAAGACACATGCCAATTTCAATAGACATTTGTACTGGAACAACCATTCTCTGCTCAGTCCCTTGTTGTCACAGGTTGATAACCAGCCCATTAACGCAAATGCTTTTTATAGCAGGAAATCCTGGATCCTGACATCAAGATGGTAATGTAATCAAACTCAGATTTTTGAAAAAATAGGGTAGCATTGAAACTCCTAGCTTAGGATGCACTTAATGTTTGAGATCTAACTCTAGCAGTGGTATTTCAAGGGGAAACACCTCTCTTCAGACTTCAGGCATAATAAACTAATGACTTTGGGTATTTGCATGGGCTGAATCTTTTGGGAAGATTCTGGGAGCTGTTATCCAAAGAAGTAACCTTTCCAAACCCTGGGGACAGGGACATGCATACAAACCTGACCCCATCATCTTCAGACCATCCTCTTCTGGGCTTCTCTTGGGACCTTTTGCCTATTCAAAAGACACATTCTTAGCAGGTTTGGTTGAATGTACTTAGAAACCCCCACATGATCATAATGGGGAACTCACAATATGCACGTCTGCCTTCCCTCCCCCCCCAGCTTTAAGCCCTGGTGTGTTCCAGCAAATCCACAGGAGAAATAAGAGATACTTCTCAAAGTGGTCAAAAGATAGTTGTTTTATCTGTAGAAAAGCCTAACATGTTTCAATCTATGTATACTTCTTCAGATAGCTAGATAGAAGCAAACAACCAATTATCCATTTGTCCTGTAAGTGGTTCAAGAATTAACCAGCTCAGAAGTTTCTGACGGTTATTCTAAGTGGTCCCTGAAGAAAGCCTTAAGAGTATGCATAGGCTGAAATGCACTGAACTTTTTATCCAATAAATAACCATCTTTTGGGCATCTTGGGACATGTCTCTTATTTCCTTTGTGGATTCCATTGGATGCTCTTTTGTATTCCAGCTAATGCTTGTAAAAGGCAATGGGAATCCTTTGGAAAGTCACTGCCTCTCACCTCACCAGGTTGAAACAAATCAGATGAACCCTACAGAGGTTGCCACGCACACGGCTGAAATTCTGAATTCAAGATTGAAAGTTCACAGACCTACTGTCCCCACATGACTACACAGAGGGATACACAACCTCTACCTAATTCAAGCTCAGGATCATCAGATGGTGTTGGACTGCAGCTCCCAGCATTCTTCACAACTGTCTAGGGCTGATGGGAGTTGCAGTCCAACAGACCTGCAGAGCCACATGAATCCCACCCCACAGCAGCTGGTGAGAAGCCCTCCCTCCATATTCCAACTGCCATTGTTCTGCTTTCTGATGGAGAGATGAGCAGCCAGCCTCTGCTTGGTTTAATGCTGTCCCCTATTGACATTTTTTTCTTGTGTGGAAGCCTATAAGATTGTAAGCCTGAGGGCAGGGAACTGTCAAATTAACAATCTGATTAATAATCAGAAAACCCCATGATAGGTTTGCCTTAGAGTCTCAGTAAGTTGGAAGGGACTTGAAGACATGACAACAACAGCAACAAGCTGGTCTGGGAGCCTTTTTGGCTGAGATGGACATACATGCTCTAAAAAAACAAACAATCAAAGACAGCCATGAAGAGGACCAGGCCATTACCATTTTACAGAAAACTGACTCACATCACTCCCCATGTAACCAACACAACAAACAGACCAGCAGCACACCAAACCTTCCATCAGCTCATACAGATGGAACACATCCTCAGCATATAAGAAAATCACTTCACCCAAAATCACAAGAGCGTACATTCACTCTTGAACAACATCTCAAAATATAACCAAACAAACATAAAACGTCCAGGTCAAGAACTCAATAAAACCACCAGTTCAAGAAACTTAAATGCCCCTCCAAAGAGGGTGGGAAAGGGATCACAGAAAGAAAAGTTATGCCATAATTGCAGCTTCAGACTTCACATGTCCCTATGATGGCTCTGAAAGAAAAGTCAAACAGGGTTTGTTCTTGTCTGCCAATTACATCTGTTTTAATTTTAAGACCTTCTCTCCAGTCTCATGCACATGAAAGAAGATGGCTTGTTTTTCAACACCACAGTGAAGAAACCTCTGTATCCTTTCATAGACATTTTGTTATTGCCTCACATGTTTCTGGGCTGAATCCAAGGATTATGAAAAGATTCTAGGTCTAAGCCCTTTGTCACATTAAAACAGACTCCAGACCACGAATGTTCCTGTCTTCAGATCAGTCATCCATGAAGATCCTGATAAACACAACAGAACACAATAACCAGTGAGTGACGTATGTAGTTGTAACTAGGACTGGTGACCAATGCAGGTGTATCTATTTTTTCAGAACTTGTGGAAGGAGTCATACAATATTCCTTCTGCAAGGTCCCCAACCCAGTGTACCAAATCTGCCAGGGAATTATGGGACTATAACTCTGTCTCCCTGGCCTCTGGTTGACTTCAGGTGTTGACCTAGGCCATTTCTGCACTAGACTGTTATAGTGCTATTATTTCACTTTCAACACCCTATGGAATCCTGGGGTTTACAGTTTTGGGAGGGGCCCCTGGCCCCTCCCTAAACTGCAAACCCCAGGATGCTATAGGATGTTGAAAGTGAAATAATAGCACTATAACAGTCTAGTGCGGAAATGGCCCTAGACTCATTCCAGGTACTCTCCTAGGTTCATTCCAGATACTCTTGGGCACCAAGGGAGCAAGAAGCACCTGGAATGAACCAGAGGGCATCCCCAGGTAAAGCTGCCAGGGAGTGATTGGTGTGTTTTAGGGCACACATTGGATACACTTCTGGGTAACTGTGTGGCCAAATAAATCTGGCTATTGGCCTCTCAGGGAACTGAATGTGCCTCCTAGAAAATGCCCCCAGAATCCTCTTGAAAATGTGCCAGAGTTCTGTGGCAGACACTCAAGAATTCCTTGGCAGTGTAAATCAATGTGGACAGTGTTCCCTGAGGGGGAGAACTTTGAAAGCCACTGCCTTCAGAAAACAAAACAAGCTTCAGCAATAATCAGTCGCAGCAACCACCCACAAACCTAGGCAGCTTTTAGAAAAAGAACTTCTGTCTCTTTTTATCATTTCATCTCTTTATTGTCTGAAGAATCTTGCTTCACAGTTTCAGAAACCTGGGTCAGCTTTATTGACCTATCATAAAAAGTGGAAGGAAAACCTACAGGAATACAAAATGGCTTTTGTCAGAGAAGATTTCATTTCCATTTCAGTGCAAAATTTGCCAATGCCTCCAGTAGTACAGCAGTTCTCTTTGTGTGTGTATGCACACGCAGACGTATGCACACAATCAGGCATAGTGAGTGGAACATCTGGTGAAGGTTTAGGGTCAAACATATAAATGAAGGAAGCTCAGCACATTTTACTGAAATACCCTGAAATACAGTGACGTCAATTGACCTCTTTTGCATGGCAGTTAAGGGAGCCATTAATTTGAGTCAGTGGCGGGAGTGTTTATATGGAAAATATAAAGCCAGGAAGTTTCTCCTGATTGTGATATTGAGGCTATCAAGTAGCCTGTATTTCTCAGTGTTTTTCTTGTGTAGCATCACCCTCCCTCACACAATCTTTCTCTGCTCAGCTCCTGTAATGCAACTTAACCCATGCCTGTTCAGGAAACATTGCTTTTTCTTATTTTTGTTTTTAATTGAATGGCAGTACCTTTTTCCTTTGCATGCTGAACATCACAGATGCCTACCAGATTCTAGCAGATTCTATCAGAACCTGTATCAAATGACAGCTGGCTAAGGAAGAAGAGATTTCATAGCCAGAAAGAGTCAGCAAGGCTCAAAGGCCTGACTGAGGCCTTTTCTGCAGGATGATGCTCTTGCATGTTGCCCTGTCACAGTCCCAGCAGTGCCTCTGCCAGGATGGGAGCGTGTTTCCAGCTCTCCTCTTCACACATGACCAGCTGCCTATGGAAGCTGCCTATGCCTTTCCTTCTGCACTGCAGCTGGCCTTCTTCCCATGCTGTACTGGGGAAGGAAGTGCCTCCATCACAGTTCCTGCCTTTCTGCACAGCAATCACAGGTGCTTAATGTATTTAATCCATTGAGTGTATATCCTGCAATTGGGATGCATGGGATAGGATGGCAGTGGGGCTGCAACAATGTCGTGAAAGAGCACAACCTGCAAACTGCTGCCATGCAGAAATGGCCTTAGTGTCAGGCCATTTCTGCAAGAGGCGAGGGAATCACTTCATGTCATTAGTTACCGCTTCTTCTGGGTCCGCAGTAACGCGGACTCTCCCTTAAGTCCTTCCACAGGGCTCTTTTGTTTGGTCCAGGGTAAATCGGAGCAGTGCGAGGTCTTAGATCCGCACTGCTCCGGCTGACAAAATGGCGGCTTCCGGTTGTTTCCGGGTCCAGACCAACCGCTGAAGCTCGCCACGCCTACAGCCCACCCTCCGCAGATCCCAGGTTCACATTGGTGCAAACCTGCGCATCTGCACAAGTAAGCAGAAACGCAATGGCGCGCTCCGAAAAATAAAAGACCAGTTTTCTTCCGTTCTTCAAAAAGCGCACTGGAGGACCACTTGGGGGCATTTCGAAGCAGAGTGAGGTGTGGAACCAAGGTAAATAGTCCGGACCTAGTCTGCTCCAAGGTGCAGACGACCTCCGTGATAGGACGCGCTGGCACGTTCTAATTCCCTCGTACGGAAAGGGCCTCAGAGACATTGTTGCTAAGTGGCAGAGGACTAAGACATTTTAAAACTAACAGCATTTGTACTCATTTTTGCTAAAGCAGTATTATCAGTGCAAGACTTTTCATTTTTATTATTATTTATTTTTATAAAGTTTTATATAAAAACAGTGAAACAAAACAATATTAACATTCATTCAAGCTCATCAAAGGTATAATGCATAAATATTTACATACATACCAAGTTTATATTCTACTACTTTAATCTCATTCTTCAATCATCCATGACTTCCCCCCAAATAAGAAATACTAGTAAATCCAAAAGAAAAGGTTCAACATGTCTGTCTATCACATTTTAAATGTTTTGTTCCTGTGTAGTTGCCATTTGTTAATCAAAAATCAAAGTTCACCGTCTTTATATCTCCCCACAAGTTTCTGAAATATTTTATCACACATTCCCAGTCTTTGGTAAATTTTTCAAATTTATCTCCTCTTAGCACATAAATAAACCTGTCCATTTGTAGTATATCAAAAAGCTTCATCTCCAATTAAGCCATACAGGGGAGCATTTTTTGTTTCCACTTTTGGGCTAACCACATTCTAGCAGACACTGTCATATAGAATATTAATTTACTGGCCTTTTTTTCTATATTGTCGCTCATTATTGTAAGCAAATAGAGTTCGGGAGACATTTCAAAATGAAACCCTAAGATTTTTTTCCATTTGAATATGGATCATATTCCAAAACTTTTTTTACCTTTTTGCAAGGCCACCATTGATGAAAAAATGTTCCAACTTCAGAGTCACATTTCCAGCAATTATTAGGATATTTTACATTCATTTTGGATAATTGTTCAGGCATTAAATACCACCTTAAATACATCTTGTAAACATTTTCTCTAACATCTTGGCACACTGTATATTTTAACCTTTTATTCCAGATTTTCTCCCATTGATCTAGGGGAATTGCACAAGAAAAATTCTGTGCCCACTTTATCATAGAAACTTTAACAAATTCTTTCTCTGTATCCTATTTTAATAAAATCTTGTAGATTAACGAAATGGTTTTTGTTTTTTTCTGAGGTTAAAATTGCCGTCATTTCTTCTTCTTTTGATTGATAACTATGTAGCTTTATGTCGATTTTCAATTTTTCTGCAATTTGTCTATACAACAGCCAATAACATCTTGTTCCATTTTCATTTAATTCTTGTTGTGTTCTTACTGTAATTTGATCATTTTATAACTCAACCAAATCTTCATATTTTATCTATCTATCAAATAACATGTTCTGTTTTTTGTAATATGCCTTGTGGGGTGAGACCCAAAAAGGTGTTTTCAAGCAACTTCTTAAAAAATACTTCCTCCATACATTCATAAAGGAGTTTTCTTACATAATGGCTACTAAATTCCTTATTAATCTTAGTTTTGTTGAACCATAGATAAAAGTGCCATCCTGACCATAGGTCAGCACCTTCTATATTTAACTATTTTGTCTTATCGAGTTTAATCCAGTCCTTCACCCAGTTCATATAGCACACATGGTAATATAAAACTAAGTTTGGCAAAACCAAAGTATATCCAAAAAGATGTGATATTTGCATTTCTTCTTCCATAGAGGTTTTTTTAGTCAATATATTTGTTTTATCTTTGTTCACTTTCAGTTCTGAATATCTTTCAAAAGTTTCTAAAATAACTTTTTAAAATTATTTTTATTAAAATTTCTTTAAAAAAAATATAAAATGGGAACATTTCTTCTTAATGTCCCCCCCAACTCCCATAACAAGTTTTCTTCTCCAGTTTTGCCCAGATGAATCAAACAAAAGGTACAATATAATACAATACATTACAATACAATACAGGGAGTCCAATCCACTATACATAGAATCTTTGGTATAACAATCATAATTTGTCTTTTAACCATTTTACCTTTTTTATTGAATTATATCATTATAATCATTAGCTTTACAATTGCAGCCACTCTTTTATTTTGCTCCATTCTCTATCAAATTGTTGAATAGATTTATTCTTTAATGCATTTGTCAATTTTTCCATCTTCATCGTTTCCATAACCTTTAATTTCCATTCATTTAAATTTATTTTTAAAAAGTTTCTAAAATAACTTTGAATTCCTTGAAACTCCTATCAAACTCTTCTAATATCACCATCAAATCATCTGCAAAGGCTTTGATTTTGTATTTATGGCCTTTAAATTTCATCCCCCTTATCTTGGAGTTGCTTCGCACATTTTCAATCAAAACCTCAATTACCAATAAAAATAGAAGCGGGGATAGTGGGCATCCCTGGCAGGTGCCTCTCTCCATAAACAATCTCTCTGTTTTTTCTCCATTAATAATAATTTGTGCTGTTTGATTTGTATATATAGTTTTGATCCATTTCAAATAACGCTCTCCCATATTCATTTTTTCACATGCATTTATCAAAAAAATTCCAGTTTACAGTATCAAAGGCCTTTTCAATATCTAGGAAAATCACAGCCAATTTCTTTTGAAAAAGTTTCTCACACAGTACAATTATATTGATGATATTTCTAATGTTATCTCTAATTTGTCTTCCTGGGAGGAAACCCGCTTAATCCTCTGGAATTACATCTTGTAATATCTTTTTTTAATCTATTTGCTAGTATTGAGGCAAAATGCTTATAATCTGCATTTAGCAGCAAAATTGGCCTATAATTCTTGACATTCAATGGATCTTTCCCCTCCTTATGCAGCAATGTTATATCTGCTTCTTTCCATGACTTAGGAATGTCTCCTTCCAATGCTTTATTCATAACCCCTTGCAACACTGGCGATAATTGATGTCGGAATATTTTGTAATAGGATGCTGGAAATCTGTCTGGGCCAGGTAACTTTCCACTCTTAGCACTATGAATAGCTTCCATTACTTTGACCATCTTTATTGGTTTGTTCAGGACCTCTTTCTGTGTATCAGTTAGAACCTTGATATTTTGTTGAGATAGATAATTCTTTATCTTTTCTTCATTAACTTGTTGATCTTTATAAAGTTCTGTGTAGTATTTCTGAAAAAAATCTTTTATCTTAGAAAGATCTATATAGATTTTCTCTTCATGTTTAGTTTTAGTAATCAAAGTTTTCTCTCTCTCTTGTTTTAGCCATGTGGCCAACCACTTGCTGGCTTTATTGGCCCATTGAAAGAATTTGTCAGATAAAAAGAAGCTTATTATTAAGTTCTGTATTAATCTGTGTTTTTAATTGTTTTTGTAATATCTTTCTTTCTTTCTGCAAAGATTTATCAGTTGGATTTTTATTCAATAACTTTTCTTTATTTCTTAATTCTTAATTTATTTTCTGTAAATTCTCTTTCTTTTTTCCTGTTAATTTCAGCATTCTGTTGGATGAAATAACCTCTAAGAACAGCTTTACTGGCATCCCAGACCTTAGCTAAATTGGTTCCTTTATTTAGATTATCTTCAAAGTAACATTTTAGTAACTCATTAGTTTTATGTATTATCCTATTTTCTTGTAAAAGTATTTCGTTTAGTCTCCAATTAAAGAAGCAATTAGCTTTTTTCCTCAGAGATAATGTTATTGCACTATGATCAGAGAGACTTCTAGGGAGAATTTCAGACTTAGAAACAGTGTTGATCAATGATTTCAAGAGCAGAAACATGTCAATTCTTGAGAGTGAGGCATAGGTTTCTGAATAAAAGGTAAAATCTTTTGAGAGATCATATAAGTGTCACCAAACAGCTATCATATCCAAATTGTTTACCATGGAGTCAAAAGATTCTGGAAGTTTTCCTTGATTCTTTTTAATTGATTTCTCTGATTTTCTATCAAGTTTAGGATTAATGACGCCATTCCAATCCCCGCATATCATCAATTTGTTATAATCCAAATCTAAAATCTTCCTGTTTAATCCATTATAAAAATTTCATTGCTTACTGTGGGGACCATATACACGGACCACCAATAGTGTCTGATCTTGCCAAAATACTTCCAACGCTAGGTATCTTCCATCTAGGTCACTGAAAATTTATTTTGAATGAAGTTTTGGATTAACATAGAATGCAACCCTCTTTTTTTTTAATCTGTGACCAAAACAAATTCAATTCCCAATTTCTTATTCCAAATTAAATGTATTTTTTCATGTTTCACTCTTATTCACTTTTATTTCTTGGAGACGTAAAATATCATATTTCTTTTTCCCAAGATAATGAAAGATTTTTCTACATTTTGGGGGGGTTGAAATTCCTTTAACATTCCATGACAGAATCTTCAAGTCCATTTACAATGTATGATGTTATAACCATAGGTCTTAGATCTTAAAGTCCTCTACTTCTGCTGTTGCTCCTTTTAATTCAGATTCTTGTAGATGTTCCTCTTTTTCTTCTGAATCTTGTTCATCACCGGTTTCCATTTCACCTCCTGCAGTTGCTCTTTCTTTTGTCTGTTCTTCTTCCACTACTTCTTCTTCTTGATCAGAGGCATTACATTGGCCCCCTTCAGGGTAATGGTCTTCTTTTGTTCCTTCATTTCTGGACCTATGTTTCCAATCCTCTTTACCAAATTTCTTTATGAAATTTTTGGCTTCTTGTATCGTCTCTAGTTTGAAATTTCTCCCTTTAAAACGAAAATGGATGCCTTTGAGTTTCCCCCATCTGTAAATTATATTATGACATTTCAAATATGTTGTTATAAATTGATAATCTTTCTTTTTACACAAAATCCTAGGGGTGAGATCTTTGTAAATAAACACTTTCTCATTATCAGTTACTAAATTTGTCTCTATTTTTTTTCTTGAATTAATTCTTCTCTGGTCTTCTTTCGAGTAAACTATATAATGATATCTCAGGGCAAATTCTTCTCCCTTGCTATTTTAGATTCAATTCTAAATACTCTATCCAACTCCCACACCATTCTTTCCCAAGATACATTCAAAAATTCTGCTGAGGCCAGAACTAATCTGTCATACAAATTCTCATCTTTTCGTTCCATCAGGCCTCTTATTTTCAGAGGATTCTCTCTGAATTTTAAATCTGCTAGGGCCTTTTTGTTCAAATAACCTTGTTGTTGAATTATATCCTCCATTTTTCCTTCTGTTTTTTCCATTTTGGTCTCTAAATTGATAACTCTGTTCGCTGTTAATTTCATATCTTCCTAGACAGACTAGTCTTTATTCCTTTTAATTCCACTTTAAAATCATGTTTGATTTCCATTCTGAGGTCTTTCATTTCTTGTGATAGTTCTAATTTTATGCTCCTAATTTCCTCTAACAATGTAAAATATTCTGGTCTAATTTGTTCCTGCTCAGTTGTTAGATCTTCTGAGTAGAAGAAATCATAGTCATTTTTGTAGCCCTTTTCCTTGTCTCCATATGATTTTAAATTTGCTACTATAATCAATAGTTGCTATCTGCAAAACAATTGATTCTATTAATTCTTCTAGTAAATTACTTAGATATTCAAATAGTTAATACTGATAATCACAACAAATTAAATCAAATTTCTTACTATCAACAATATTACTATCGACAATATATTTCTAGTCAATTGTCTATATCAATAGCTTAAACCAATTTTCTAAATCACCGAAGAACTTAAACTATATGCTTCAACTCAATTCCATTTAGAGATTCATCAGTAAATTGATCAGTGACTATAGTGAAATATTTAATAAGCTTTTTCCTTATCGAAATATATATTACAATAAATAATATATTATTAAGACACTACTCAGTTATTAGACTAAAAAGCTTATAAATGTAAATATATAGAAGTCTCTAACAAATTCATACATATACTGGTCTTGTTTTCTCTTCAAGCAAGGTCCAGGTAATTCCAATTTTGCTGTTCCACTCAAAAGTTACTATCTATCATAAAAGATTCAGTCTTGGAATTTTCAGCCCTAATCTATAGTTTATAAAGTCTTGATTTATAAATAGTAAGTTTAGAATGGTATTTGATTATAGTCCTGAATGGTCCAAAGATAAAAAAAAGAAAAGAAAAAATAATGAAAAATGTCTCTATTTGATTTACCAGATTTGTTAAATTCTCACTCCAGATATTTACAGTCCAATTTGTCCACAGCTCGCTGGTATCACCAAAAACAAAGTTCTCCATTCTCAATATCCAACTCTCAGTTCACCTTCTTCTTTATAAAAAAGGAAGAGAAAATGCCGTCATAGAAGTATACAGTCTCCTCTCATCGATATCACTCAAACTACACAAAGTGTTCATACCACACCAAAAATATCATATCCACCTTCCGTGTTGTCAGAGATGTCACTGGTAATTCATATACAGTTCTCGAAAAATAGAAGTTCTAAAGTAAAAAAAAATAAAATAAGAAAAAAGAGAACTTTCTCTTGAAGGTGTCTAACAGTTATAATTCTTATTAAAAGTACAAATGCATCCCATCCACAAGTCTCAGTTCAGTTCTCTTGACTGTCTCCCGCTGAAATCAAGAGTCGTTGCCATGAAAGCAGTTTGCTTCCCCACGTCTTAGTCCTGTCGTGCTTCCAAAGGGAAATGCCAAGTTCTTGACAGATTGATATTGCATTAATTATAATTAGAAAAAAGAAATCAAATCTGATCCTTGCAAATTCCCATGCAAAATTAAAAGTCCTGAGGATTTGCGCTGTCTTACAGCTGTTTTCTTAGTAGAAAAAAGGGGAAAAAACAATAACAATTCCCTTTATAAGATCCAGACTTTTAAACAGTGTGGATTACTGTACCAAAGAGTATTGAAGTTCAGATTCTCTTACCAACAGTATCAGTGTAATGGACCCACTGTCCAACAGGAACTAAAAGTTCAGACAAATAGATGCATATAACTTAATCAGGTCTTTAATTAGTTTAAAAAGTTTGCGGGCGCCACTAGCTTACAGAAGCACACTCCGATGGTGGAGGCTGTTCCGATCTCCTCTGTCCCAGGCACTTCCAGCTGCTGCAAAAACCTCGTTTAGGGCGGAAACTAGGGAGTCAGCAATCGATCTCTGGAACCCCACTTGTTCCCTCAATACCAAGGAGGAAACCAGTCGGCTCTAAATCAATCTGAACCAGCTCCAGCCTCCGGAGAGAGGATTCTTGTCAAATTGACAAGGAGGTCCCTGTCACGGCACCATAAGTCAGAGCGGAACTCCCAAGGCTTTTCATTTTTTGAAGAACAGGATTTTATACCTTTGGCACACGCATCAAGGACATAACTATTCAGAATTAGAAGGTGCCTAGGCTGCTCATGTGCTATTCCACAGTTGTCTGTAAGTAGATATTCATAGAATCATAGAATCACAGAATCATAGAAATGTAGAGTTGGAAGAGACCACAGGGGCCATCCAGTCCAACCCCCTGCCATGCAGGAACACCCTCAAAGCACTTCCGACAGATGGCCATCCAGCCCCTGCTTAAAAACCTCCAAAGAAAGAGACTCCATTACACTCTGAGGCAGCATATTCCACTGCCGGACAGCCCTGACCATCAGGAAGTTCTTCCTGAGGTTCAGGTGGAATCTCCCCTCCTGCAGCTTGAATCCGTTGCTCCTTATCCTGGTCTCTGGAGAAGCAGAAAACAAGCCTTCTCCTTCCTCTACATGGCATCCCTTCCAATATTTAAACATGGCTATCATGTCCCCTCTTAACCTTCTCTTCTGCAGACTAAACATACCCAACTCTCTAAGTCTATCCTCATAGGGCATGGTTTCCAGGCCCCTCACCATTTTGGTCGCCCTCCTCTGGACTTGCTCCAGCTTGAGCATGTCCTTCTTGAATTGGGGTGCCCAGAACTGGACACAGTATTCAAGATGAAGTCTAACCAAAGCAGAGTAGAGTGGTACCAGTACCTCCCTCGATCTAGACACCATACTCCTATTGATGCAACTGAGAATTGCATTGGCTTTCTTGGCTGCCGCATCACAGTGCTGACTCATGTTCAGCTTGTGGTTTATGAAGGAGGTGGTCTATATTCAAAGGAGTCATTTATCTCAAGCTGTCCTCTGTTTCAAGGACTGAACTCCAGCCAATTTAAAGATAACATAAGCTGTGTCCTTTTAAGTTGTCCCTTAACAATTTGTGTTAATAGACAACTTAGCAATTATACATAAAAAGATATCACACATAAACATGCAGAGTACATGAAAGGCAATGATTGCAGCAAATGATCAGGAGGAAAAGTGGTTCTCAGAAGTGCTCAAATTGACTAAGGCCTGATATGTTTCAGAAAACTACTGTCCTTCCATGGGGATATTTGGAATCTGCAGAATTAAATTCTTTTCCCTCTATTACATACATTTCAGCTATAAACTTAGTTAGGTTTAGTGCTGAATTCGGAAGAAACAAAGAACACTGAGGGGTGTGGCAGGCAACGTCACTGGATTAGCTTATTCCTTCATTACAGAAGTTTTAAACTATGCCTATAAATGAACATATATGCAAATCTGTATCCTTTTTGTCCTGTTTCAGCCCCCTCTTCAACTACTTGAGAATGGCCACACTAAGAATGATGAGTTTTGACAATAATTAATTGCCAAAACTATGGTTATCAATTATACTTTTTATTGAATTACCACCTCTCTCCCACTCCACTGGCCACACAAAGTAACTCTCTTACTTTGAGGGGAAGGGGTCCTGTTTCTTCATTTATGTTGCGAATGAGGGGACAGCTCTTTCCTCTGTTTCTGAATCCTGTAGTCTGTACAGTAGTCTGAATCATTGCTGGGTCAGTTTTGTACATGTTGTAGTTTGTTTTACTTAAAGTTAAATACAGGCTAGAAATCACTAAGGCAGTTACAAATGCAGAGTTATGCATTTATGACTGGTTCATATTTAGAGTCCTTAGGTATTCACTAGTTTAGGGAATATGAAGGAACCACGGAAGTCCCACAGTCCTCGCTTACAGGAGCAGCCACTGTGAGCAAAAGGGGTCTGTTCCCCTGTTGGTTAGAAAGCAGCTGACTGTCATTCCTACCTGTCCCCTCGTGCAAGTGATCTCTGGAGTGAGGGGAAATTGTGCATAGTATTTGCATATCCCAAAGTGTTTCAGAAAATTATTCTGTATAGAAAAATAATTGGGGTATTTTGTGTGAAAATTACTGGGTTTCATGGTGGGAAAATCCCTCCTTTTTGTGTTTTCAGAAACGTGCTTTTTGTGCACAAAATCAGTATTTTTACATTCCTCCCCAAAATCATTTTTGAATAAAGAAAACCCTGTGTGTTTTTCTGGAAACAGTGTTTTTGTGAGAAAACAATTTTTTGCATGAAAAATCCATTTCTATAAGGATATTTGGTGCAAAATTCATGTTTTCTGTGCAGTTTTACATAAAACCCATGTGAGTATTACCAAATACATGCGATTTGCAATTTTCATGCAAAAAACAAAACAAACAAACCTGTATTTCTGCAAAGAATAGGTTCCCAAAACATTTCAGGATGTGTGAATACCAGGTGAAAACCAGACAAAGTTCTCTTTTCTCTGCTATTTTTCCAATCTGAGTTTCCAGAGTGTTACGAACCCTTCCCTTTCTTTCTCAGGAAGCCTATGAGAGTGAATGTTATTGCCATCCCTATTTTCATCCAAACCATGAAGAATGGATGGTTCAGATATTGCTTTCTCTCTGTCATGGTTTCTCTCTGCTCCTACCTGCAAGACCTCTTGCTAGGTCTACTTTTCTTCTGGATAGATTTTGTTTTGTTTCTTAAATACTCTCCTGGCTTTTAGTGACCTCATCTCAGGCATAGTAAGCAGCTGGGAAAACAAGGGTGCTTTGAAGGCAGAGCTTCCTATGGCTAGAAGACAGCAAGGACTGTGAAGGAAATGTATTTCACCCCATGTGACTGGGTGGTCCATGTGTAATTTTGAATGTCACAGGAAGGAGCTTGTTGAGGATGAACATTACCTTCAAAACAGATTGCTTCCAGGGAGGTGTTAGCACTTCATTTATTTCCAGTCAGTGCATAAATTGCCTTACACAGAGAGAGAGAGAGAGAGAGAGCGGGGGTGGGGAGAGAAAGATAGAGCATTCAGTATTATTATTACTATTATTATTAATCTGTGCTTTGTTAAAAGAAGAGAGGAATTATGTTTGTAACACTCAAGAGAGACACAGGGTTTTTTTTTCTTTAAAATATTATTTCTTAATATCCCCAGTTCATGGAGCATCTTTTCATCTCAATTCAGCTGTTTACAGTATATGTGAGTTTATATTCATCCTTGAGCAACTTAGGCATCATTAGCACGAGGCAGGATTTCTAATAGATTCCATTCAACATTGTGTGCATCTCCTTCTTCTCCCCTGACCAGTGTTCTTGCTTGTCTACTCTAGGAGTTCCCCCAGAACTCTGGAGACAATCTGTTCTGAGATGTTTTACCAACTGTCATGTGACCTCAAGGCAAAGAAAAATAGCATCAGCAATGAACCAAAACGTTCAGTTGATCTTAAAATGCCGTGGCAAGCAAAAAGAGAAAGTGAGACAACCATGTCAGGTTGTTGATATGAGACAGGTACCCCAGACAGACAGACAGACAGACAGACAGACAGCCACACACATCCTTCTGATTTCTCTGTCACTTCCTTCTCTTGTACCATGGAGGTGTCTTTGCTATGCAGCCTGTTCTTCAATGCCTCTTAATTTGCTGGTTTCAGATGGACTGGAGGAATGTCCCATCACAAGTGTTGAAAAGTTAACTTCCGTGAACTCATGCAGAAAAAAAAATCCAAAAACCTAAATCTCCATTTAGGTTTTCAGGCTTTGAAGAGACAAAAGCAGCTGCACGGATGTGAACTCTGCTTCTCATACGTCCCACCACAAACTCTTCCCTTGCTTTCTGTTTCTACCCCCTTATAATTTCATCTTCTTATCTCTACCTTTCTTTAGCTTACTGATGCCTACATTCATTCTAGCAAATTCCACACACACACACACACACACACACACATACTGATTAACAATTTCAGAGGAGCCTCTGCCTCTTCTTCTGTGCAGAACATAGGAGAAGTACCTGGATGTAAAGAAGAGCTTTCAACTTCCAAACTGCCCTAGTTGCTTGTTGGTTTGAAACCATTTAACTTTGGGATTAACTAAACTATCACAGCTTGGAAATAGGAAGTTTGTTGGCTCTATAGCATTGTCTTTCATAGTAATTAATAACTTAATAACTCAATTTTGGAATTGTGTTAATGCTTGAATTTCAGCTTAAAATTTCAACCTGATTAAATATTTACTTTGAGTTGCATCTTTTTATTAGAAAATATCCAACTTCATGAATGACTTGATTTTAACCAATTAGTTCATATCTCTGACCTCTACCTCACCTCCTAATATTTTCTTAATCAAAATCCATAGATATACGGACACTGCTAAGCGGTGTGGTAGAAGCAAATTACAAATGCCTGATTTTCCCCTCTCAGAGCCAAGCAACTTGATGGGAGTGATTGAGGCAAGATGAACGGGGGTGAGGGTGAACCCCTGGTAAAATAGATGTAATCAGAATCAAAAATTCTTGTAGCTGCTTTTCACTTTAAAAAAAAAAACCTAGCAGATGCAATTACAGTTTTTTTGGATAACATGCATTGAGACTATTGGACAAGTAATCACAGGTTGCAAAATTGAGAGTCATAAAAACTTTTTTAAAAATGCATGCTGGTTTTTAGGAATTCAACATTCCAATCCAAAAATGGCCTCAGATTTGCTCCATCATGTAGTGGTTGTTTTTTTTTCACAACTTACTTTGATGCCTTTATGTTGTAATATGTGACTGAATCGGATGAGAAGCAGGGTTTGCATCCATGCAGCTGCTTTTGTCTCTTCAAAGCCCCAAAACCTAAATGGAGGTCAAACCAAATTTTTTTTTTCTGTGTGAGTTCACAGAAGCCAATAGTGAAAAATTGCTACATGAAACCTTTTTTGTGGACAGTTCTGAATATATTTATTTACAAAATCTATAAAACTTTATAAAACACTTTAATTCACTGATATGAAACACAAATTCATTCAAAAGCGCTGAAAGGAATCACACTGGAATATCAGCATCTGCACTTAATCAAAGCTGAGTAATGACTGAATTGATAAAATTACCAAATATGTGGAAGAACTGTATGTGGTATGTCATTTTTGTTGTGTTTTTTTCAAATCCAGAACCCAAAAATACAATAAAAACAGCTACAATATTGGAAAAAAGTTTTTTCACTGCAGACCTATGTAATTTTTTGTTCTAGCTAGTCATCTAGTCATCTTGTGACCTGTCCCTCTTATACATCACTTCATATGGGCAATAGCCACCAGTGAAATCTCCTATGGGGTGGAAACATGGAAAACATCTAATTTAACCAAAAGCTGAATCTACACAGGCTAAATAGTGCATCCTTACCTCACTCCCAGTCCTGTTGGAACATATGACATTTCTCTTGTTTGATGTGAAAAGAGTTCTATGGGATGCCTGAAGGCTTTAAGATGATTTTTTAAAAACTCTGCAGTTTATTCTGGTGCTGCTGCTGTTGTTGTTGTTTGGTTTTGTTTTTTGGAAGAACAGATTTAAAAAATGTGGTTTGACCCCCAAACTGAGACTTCAGTGGAATCGGGGGGCAAGCTGGTGAGTGATCACCTAGGTCTCCTTATCATTCCCACATACCTCCCATTGTGCAAATTTGCCAGTTGGCATTTCACTTGTACCTTCTCTACTGGCTTCACTTTATAGAAGCATAGGTAGGCAATCAGAACAAAGAGAAAATAAAGACTATTGGATTGAATGAATATGTGCAATGCATGGTGGGAATAAAAAGAAAGAAACCCTGCAGCTGCTGCAGTTATGTGACCAGACCTAAGCCAATATGGTGAATATGTGCACATAATTAAAACACCCCCTTGCACCTAGGTGGCTACATAGTGGTGGTCCCATGTGACTTTCCAAACTGATTTCAGTTTAGATTAAAACAAGTGTGTGTGGCACTAGGGGGGATACTATGCAGTGGAGCTGGGATACAGCTGTCATGTAGGTTCAGCCTAAAGTTACACAGAGACCCTCCCTTTCACTTTTAAAGTACGTTTCTCAAAGTGTTGAATGTTCTGCTCTGGAAGGCAATCAAGAAAACTTTAAATCCTACAGCCAAAACTGTGTCTTCATTATCATTAGGAAGTAGCTGCCCCTCCTCTCTGTATCCAGCTGCCTCCCAGTGAAAACTTGTTGTGATAATAAAGCTCAGTTCACAAATCTAAAAATCAACTTTCCATCCCTTTTTTTTCTTTGCAGTATTATTTTCATATCAAATATTTTGAAATGCCAGGGCAGAAGAGAGATCCACACATATATATGATATATTCAGGCACATACAGCAAACACCATTTTGGCTGTTAAATCAGTAGAATAAATGAAAACAGCAGTCAAAATCCAAAAACGAGTATTTGGCAATGTCTAAGGACTTTACCACACCAGGTTTTTCTCCTGCTAGAATGCCGTTGTTGTAAAAATGCTATATAATTAGGATTTGTCTGTTTGGTTTGGCACCTTCAGAATCATTTTGGGTTTGCAACCTTTGTTTGTGCTAAAAGTTTATCACACACAGCATTTGGGACTGCTCCTCCTCCACTATCTTGTCCAAGACTAGAAGAAGATTCAGACTCAACTAATTTCTGGCAGATGAGAGCTAGGAACTACTGATCATCAATACCAGCTTTCATCTGCCAGCGATTAGTTCAGTCTGAAAGTAGAATAAAGGAAGAATTAGTGGATTACTAATATAAAAGCTTCCTTAAACTATAAGACTCTTCCTCACCTATGTTTCCAGGTGTTTGCATGGGAGAGGGAGAGAGATGCTGGAAAAGGAGGCAAGGTGGGTGGGCATCGAGCAAAATCACAATAAAAGTATAGTTGAACTTTCACATAGGAAATCATAGCACAAAAGAAGTGGCAGAAGAGGTCATAGAATCATAGAAATGTAGAGTTGGAAGAGACCGCAAGGGCCATCCAGTCCAACCCCCTGCCATGCAGGAAAACCCTCAAAGCACTCCCGACAAGTAGCCATCCAGCCTCCGCTTAAAAACTTCCAAGGAAGGAGACTCCACCACACTCTGTGGCAGCACATTCCACTGCCGGACAGCCCCGACCGTCAGGAATTTCCTCCTGAGGTTCAGGCGGAATCTCCCCTCCTGCAGCTTGCATCCATTGCTCCTTGTCCTGGCCTCAAGAGCAGGAGAAAACAAGCCCACTCCCTCCTCGACATGACATCCCTTCAAATATTTAAACATGGCTATCATGTCCCCTCTCAACCTTCTCTTCTGCAGACTAAACATACCCAGCTCTCTAAGTCTGTCCTCATAGGGCATGGCTTCCAGGCTCCTCACCATTTTGGTTACCCTCCTCTGGACCTGCTCCAGCTTATCCATATCCTTCTTGAATTGGGGTGCCGAGAACTGGACACAGTATTCAAGATGAGGTCTAACCAAAGCAGAATAAAGTGGTACCAATACCTCCCTCGATCTAGACACCATACTCCTATTGATGCAACCAAGAATTGCGTTGGCCTTCTTGGCTGCCGCATCACACTGCTGACTCATGTTCAGCTTGTGGTCTATGAAGACTCCTAGATCCCTTTCACACGTACTGTTAGCCAGCCACGTGTCCCCCATCCTATATTTCTGCATACCATTTTTTCTGCCTAAGTGTAGGACCTTACATTTCTCTCTGTTGAAATTCATTTTGTTAGCCTTGGCCCAGCTCTCCAATCTGTCCAGGTCCTTTTGAATTTTGATCCTATCATCAAGCGTATTAGCAACCCCTCCCAATTTGGTGTCATCTGCAAATTTGATCAGCGTGCCCTCTATTCCTTCATCCAAGTCATTAATGAAGATATTGAACAGCACTGGGCCCAGGACAGAACCCTGTGGCACCCCGCTAATCACTTCTCTCCAGGATGAGAATCTGCCATTGGTGACCACCCTTTGGGTACGGTCAGTCAACCAGTTACAAATCCACCTGACAGTAGCCCTGTCCAGTCCACATCTTACTAGCTTCTTTGCAAAAATGTCATGGGGAACTTTGTCAAAGGCCTTACTGAAATCAAGATATACTACGTCCACAGCATTCCCTTCATCTATCAAGCAAGTAACTCTATCATAAAAAGAGATAAGATTAGTCTGGCATGACCTATTTTTGAGAAATCCATGTTGACTTTTCGTAATTACGGCATTGTTTTCTAAGTGATTAGAAACTGACTGTTTGATGATCCGCTCCAGGATCTTTCCAGGTACTGATGTCAGGCTGACTGGGCAATAATTATTTGGGTTCTTTTTTCCCCCTTCTTGAAGATGGGGACAACATTTGCCCTCCTCCAGTCTGCCGGAACTTCTCCTGTCCCCCAAGAGTTTTCAAAGATTATAGCAAGAGGTTCCGCAATGACCTCTGCTAGTTCTTTTAAAATCCTAGGATGCAATTCATCTGGCCCTGGAGACTTGAATTCATCCAGTGTGGCCAGGTATTCCTGTACTACCTCTCTATCTATTCTGTGCTGCATTTCCCCCACTTCCTCACCTGCTCCCCAACCGCCAGGTTGAGTGTTTTTATCCTTTTGGGAAAAAACTGAGGCGAAGAAGGTGTTGAGGAGTTCTGCCTTTTCTCTTCCTCCTGTTATTAATTCACCATCTTCCTTGCACAGTGACCCTATCGTCTCCTTCTTTTTCCTTTTGCTGTGGACGTATTTAAAAAGACCCTTTTTATTGTTTTTAATGTCTCTGGCCAGCCTAAGTTCGTTCTGTGCTTTAGCCTTTCTGACCTTCTCCCTACATCTCCTGGCTACTTGCTTATAATCTTCTTTGGTGATTTTCCCCTTCTTCCATTTCCTGTACATGTTTTTCTTAACACTTAGCTCAGCTGAGAGTTCTTTAGTCAACCATTCCGGTTTCTTCAGATGCCTTCCATTTTTCCTCCTTAATGGCACAGTTTTAGCCTGTGCCTTCGGTACCTCCCTTTAAAGAACTCCCATGCATCCTGAACTCCTTTCTCATTGACTATTCTTGACCACGGGATTTCAGCCAGCAGCTCCTTCAGTTTACAGAAGTCTGCTTTTTTAAAATCTAAGACGAGTGCCTGGCTACACTTGCCCTCTCTTCCCCACTGAATACAAAATTCTAATAGGGCATGGTCACTCTCTCCTAAAGATCCAACCAGTTCTACGTCATTAACAAGGTCTTCCCTGTTGGTCAGGATCAGATCCAGAATATTTGATCCCCTTGTCGCCTCTTCCACCTTCTGGACCATGAAATTGTCTGCAAGACAAGCAAGAAACTTGCTGGACCTTGCCGCCTTTGCAGAGTTTGACTGCCAACATATATCCGGGTAGTTGAAATCTCCCATTACTACTGTATCTCTCCTTTTTGAACGTGCAGTCATTTAGTCTAGGAAAGCGCCATCGAGGTCCTCAGATTAATGGATTTTTGGTGTTAATAAAAAGAAACACAGGAGAACAACAGAACAACAATGGTCAAGTCCCCACCAGAGATGCCATTATCCAGCTTTAAATGCAATTTTCTGCCTTGTGTGATAAAGCCCTAGCTGTTCAGCAAATGTTCACATTCAGCAAATGATCCCAGCTATGAGAATAAGGCCCTTTCTGCATGAGGCCAGAAATCGCTCCGTGCCGTTACTTACCGCTTCTTCTGGGCTCGAAACAATGCAGACTTTTGCTTAAGCCCTTCCGCAGGGCTCCTCTGTTTGTTCCAGGGCGATTCAGAGCAGTACGAGGTCTTTAGATCCACACTGGTGAGGCTGACAAAATGGCAGCTTCTGGTTATTTGTGGGTCCAGACCAACCGCTGATGCTGACCACCCCCACAGCCTGCCCTCTGCTGATTGCAGGCTCGCATTGGTGAAAATCTGCGCGTCTGCACAACTGAGCAGGAACGAATTGGCGCGCTCCGGAAAATTTAAAAACTGCTTTTTTCCGGTCTTCACATAGCATGCCGGAGGACCACTTGGGGGTGTATTGAATCGGATTTAGGTGCGGAACTAAGGTAAATAGTCTGAACCTAGTCCAATCTAAGGTGCAGACAACCTCCGTGACAGGACGCACTGGCCCGTCTTAATTTCCTCGTGTGGAAATTAAGAAAGTTAAAAGCATCTCCTTATATCCATACAAGTAGTTCCTTATTTTCATGTGTGAAATGGTGAAGGCACGCAGTTACATACATTTAGCAGTCATTTATAAAGCAGTGGGTTACTTTATAGGTGAAGTCTGAGACTTTCTAGAAAGGAATTGCGTTTTGATTTTTTGTCCTTGAGGAGACATTTAAAGGAAGAAAAAGATAAGAAGGGAGTTCTGGACTTAAGGACACTAAGAAGAAGAAAAAAATGAATGGGTGGAGATTGTGGGGTTTTTTTTAAAAAAAATAGACAACTTTTGTTTCATATGGAACAAACAGCCAGCTATTGTGCAAAATGCATAAGCCAAAGACAAAGATGTTGAGCAATACAATTACAGCCTTTTTGTAAGCCTTTAATACTGTTTACCAAAAACATGTATGAAATAAGCAATTGCAAAATTACAAAAAGCACGCCCTATACAAAGCTTTGCCTGTCAGGAAACAAAGAATCGCCTTAGGTTGGACCGCAGAGAGTGAACAGATGTTGTTTTTATTATTTTAAAAAGGTAATAAAGACCAGATGTCCTGTCTTAAAATTGCACTCCAAGTGGTTTTTCCTTCTCCCGTTCCTTCAGGCTGATCAGCTGGAGAAGGCCACCTATCAAGTTAAGCTCTTCAGAGATGTGGCAGTTCAAAAAAGAAAAATGACTTTTCTACAGCGATGTCTAACCCTTTCACTATGATATCATTTGATACTATATACCAACTCCAATAGTTTTCAATGTTGCATTTATCACAAAGACAGAAGCCAGTGGTTAATTTTTAAACTGTGCTGATTGTTTTTTCTTACACCAATCTCAGTATATGTGGCTCCTTTTTTCAAAGCAGACTGAAAACAGGACTTGTTGGGGGCTCAAGCCGCCAGAACTCTGTAGCTGTCACAATGCAAGTTTATATATCATAAGTTTGTCCTTTTCCATCATGAGTCTTACCCACAAACCCTTCATGGTACAGACTGACTTTGCTACTATAGGGCAATACTTTTTTTCAATAAATAAAATTATCCAAACTATATGGAGAATTACTATGATGCTGAAGGGGAGATGAAACTAGTCAATCATTTTTCAGGAAGATTGGAACAATATCATTTAGGGCAGAATGGTGTTTAAAGATCTTTAGATGGTAATGTGATATCTAAGACAAAGCTTTACTGAACTTAATGATGCTTACTTCAGACTAGACATTAATAGTGCTGCATTGTTGGACCTGATATTTCATGTTAAATACCATGTTCATGGACCTAATATTTCATGTCATTTTAAAAACGTATATATCATTCTTTGTGTGTGTGTGTGTGTGTGTGTGTGTGTGTGTGTTTAAATGAGACTCAAAGAGAAGCAGAGTAAACTGCAATGTTTCATTGATAACCAACCATGGAAAAACAAGACCAGATACAGAAAACTGGATTAAATAAGGACCACTTTCTTTGGCCTGACCTATTTAAGATGAGTTGGCTTGAAAATGAAGCAAGAGAGGGCAACAACCTGATACAGGTCCAGCTGAGGCTAGTGTCAGCCACTTGACCACCTCCTCAGCCTTCCTTTGGGTGAAATACCTTCTTGGTTGGCTGTAATATTGCGCATATCTTGTTTGATTGCTGTATATATACCAAGGTGAGATCCCAATACTTACAACCACTTCTGGTCAGAACGACCAATTGGGATCCAACTGTCAAATTGTCTTATTTTCTTTCCGGAGAGAATTTACACTCAGTCCGCTGGATTGCAAAATTTATTACAAAAGCTGCTTACCTGAGAGATCTTTTTATCATACAAAATGGAGTCCCCTGTCAGGGCAATGAGCTTATTTAAATGTTATGATTGAATTCTTATATTTGTTATTTTATCTTTCTTTTTTATTATGTATTTTACTTTTTACATCAAACCCACTACTACTTATTAAGTTTAAGTTTATATGTTTTAATTATTTTACTTAATTTTATATGAATAGAGTCTATTTGTGTATGTAATTTCTGTATCTGTATCTTTGTATTATGTACTATGTATTTATTGTTGATATGGTCAGTTGACTAATCAATAAACGTTGATGGTGATGATGATGATGGTTGGCTGTAATTGGAAGGTAATCCAGGAGACTCCCACCTAAGTTTCAGAATTCTATAAGTGAGAGCCCAAATCTCAGGTTAACCTCAAGGGTAGGCTCTTTCCTCTACTCCTCAGGTTGCAGAATCCTACAAGGGGAGGTTTCAGAGCCCTCTCCTACACCAAAAGTGTGCCAAAAGTGATCACCAAAGACTTATATTCTCCCCCTGCTATCTGCTGGTTGAAAGCCTATTTAATTACACCACTCGAAGCCAATTGTCTAAGTCCCACAGATACAGTATGGAAAAAATTCCTACCCAGCTTCAAAGCAACCAGACAAATCTCATACTGCACAGAGCGGGGGAGAGTGGGCCACCCTGTGAAGCGCCAAAGAAGCATATGAGGTGGCAATCAGATCTTAAATAGCCAACAACTCTGCCATCATCACATTCAGTGTTCTGGCACCCACTGCCAGATGCAAAATACCCTGGTCTCTACCATGGAGGGTATCAAAGTTCTGCCTCTCCCACAGCGTCTTTCACCACATGAGTCCAGTTAGGTATCTTATGAGATGTGGTTCCTGTGTGTATTTGTATGTGTGTTCAAGTTTCTCGTCAGCTTATGGCAATCCCATGAATTTCATAGGGTTTTCCTAGGCAAGGAATACTCAAAGGTTGTTTTTCCAGTTCCATCCTCTGAAATATAGCCTACAGCACCTGGTATTCATTGGCAGTCTCCCATCCAAGTACTAAGCAGGGCCGACCCAAGCTCTTGAGGAAATGGTAAAGAAATAGGGCCTGAAGCTGTAAATGGTTTAAAGGTGAAACATGAACCCCCAACCATACCTATGAAATATGCCCAGTATTGTACTGCAATAGAGGTCTCAAAGTCAGAGTTTCAGCACCATGTAACTTTTGGGATTATCTCCATGTCTAAACACATTCTTTGAAACTGACCAAGGACCCATTCACACAAGTATAGCACTATGGTTTAACTGCCACATGGCTGCATCCTGTGGGATCCTAGGTGGTTTGTAGTTTGGTTAGAGGCCCCTGGTTGAGGACTCCAAAAGCCTCTCCTTCAACTGCCAATCCCAGGATTCGCTGGGATGTTGCCATTACAGCTAAAGGGGAATCATGGTGCTACAATTCTGAATTGTGAGTAGCCCCCAAAGCCCAGGCTTTATGATTTATATTCAGAGCTCAGTTCTAATCACTTACTTTCCCTCATTTTTCTGAAGTCACTCTCTTCTCAAGAGAAAGGATGCTAGTTGCTGCTGCTGCTGTTCCTTGTTTTACAATTACTGACCAGTGTTCTGTTGGAACTAGGACTTGGAAGGTTGAAATTTTTTATTAACAGGGACAATAACATCTCTCCTCAGTGTTCCCTTTGAGTTTAGCTGGAGGAAAATTGGTTTTCCTACCATCAATATATCCCTGTCAGGTATCTCTTTTATATTCCAAAGTATTTTGGTGAAGCTCTGTCCTGAGTGGGCAATTAAGACCCATAGCTTTTACAAGAGGCATACTCTTGCATACCTAGAAAAGAAGCAGCAGCCACTGTTCCCAGTGTTAATGCTGTTCCATCTTCCCTGAATGATCAAGGAGAGCCAGAACAAACACAGTTGGGTGCATCCCTCAAGTAGATCAGTGTCAGAGAGGGTGGAACACCCAGGAGTATCCAGCTTGCTTGTGCATATCTAGATGCTGGATATTGTGGAAGGAAGTGCAGGACACTTCCTTCTGCGACTCTTTTCTTCCCATGTGGAGGCATACTGGGGGTTACATCTGTCATGTCACCAATTGCATTTTCATGCAAAATTCCTTGGACTGGTTTGCTCACTGCCTGCATTTTGGGACTATCTTTGAGACTGTCACAGGAAGCTCCCACAATTCAACATTCCTCCAGGCCTCCATTAATGACATATCATTTGTCATTTCCTTTAACAGTCACATAGTTTTTGAGAATTCAGTGAATTTATTCCACCAAATTCAATGATAAAAAATCAAGAAAATCACCCCACATAAATAAAGGAGCACTGCTTTTAAGCACAGCTTTCTTTAAATTACATCAGCCTTCCAGATTTTATTGGAAATGAATTCACTGGAGTAGGTAAGGTTTGGGATGAATTGTTTTATCATTACAGATAATAAGTACTGGATCGACAGTCAGCCATGAAACTCAGTAGATAGTATTGTTTAACCTGCTTCACTGAACTGATGCAAGAAGCTAATTTTTTTTCCTGCTGAAAACAATATGTTTTTCCCCAAAAATAATTAACAATAAAGGTTTTTGAATTAATCTGTTCCTTATAAGTGTAAGGGGGGAAAAACTGGCATATAGACAGCACAACACTCTGCAGAACTGAAATATAATTATTTTAATTCCTCCTGAACCATGATAAAATCTTTGCCCTGCCCCATCTAGAGCCAAGTGTTTGACGTCTATGTTTCTGCCTTTTTCATTGATGTAATTTTTCAATTTCCTGTTTGTGTCCAGGCTTGATTTATTTTCCATTGATTTTGGTTTGAGTTAGAATGTTTAAAAACTTGGCACTTCTCTCTCTCTCTCTCCCTGTCTTAAATTTATTTTGTCTGCACAAGTCTATTTTGCTTTTTTGATCGCCTCATTGTTTTCTGGAAACAATGAAGCAAATGAGATTGAAAGAACAGCTGTGAACAGCTGGGCTTGGTGACCAGGTGTCCAGGGTTTTGTGTTTTAAAGCTTTTTAGGAATTAGTAATTCTAGAGACACTCAACATAACACAGTCCAGATGGACAAAGATTTCTCTGGTTGCTTGACCTGTGTCAGTTCAAGGGATACTTACTTTATAAGCCATTTGGGAAATATTTTGGTCTTAAAAAATTGTAATAGAATTTCATTACCTTAAATATCAAATGTTGGTCATTCTGTCCCTGTTTTCCAGAATGTAATTAGTGCCTTATTCTGTTCTGATTATTATCAAATTAGCAGATACACCATGAATATACTGTTGCTCTAAATCCAATTAGTAGTCCCAATTACAGTAGACCTACTGAATCAATGGGAACAAGATGATGGAGTATCAGGATCCATTTCAGTCTGGCTTCAGGCCCAGGTGTAGGATAAAGGTGCCTTTGGTTGCTTTGGTGGACAACCTATCCTGAGAAGTGGACAGGGCAGTGTGTCCCTATCAGTTCTGGAGGCACTATTTTATGTCAACTCTGGTCCTTCTTGGAGGGCAAATTCAGAAGGTAATGCTAGGGCATTCCTGTTGGACAATCTGACTGTAGAGTTCCTTGTGATTCAGTTTTGTTCCCTTTGCTTTTTAAAATATACATCAAAACATTGGGAGAGGTTGACCAGAGTTTTGGGGTTCACCTGTATGCTGATAAGAACAAACTCTATCTCTCCCTGCCTTCTAGGAAGCTACTTCAGTACTAACCAGGTGCCTCGTATCAGCAATGGACTGGATGATGGTGAACAAATTGAAATATAATCCAAACAAGACAGAGGTGTTCCTTGTCAGTTGAAAGGTTGATCAGAAAACAGAGACTCAGCTTGTGCTTGTTGGCATTATATCCCCTGAAATCTCAGGTTCATAGCTTGGATGTTCTCCTGGACTCAGTCCTAAGCCTGGATGCCCAGGTTTCAGCAGTGCTCAGAAGTACATTTGCATAGGTAAAACTACTATGAGCAAGTGTGGTGTCATGGTTTTGAGCACTGGACTACAACTCCAGAGACCAGGATTCAATACTCCAGTCAGCCATGGAATCCCACTGGGTGACCTTGGGTGTGTCACACACACTCAGCCTCAGAAAATTCCATGAGAGGTTCATCTTAGGGTTGTCATAAGTCAAAAACCACTTGAAGGCAGACAACAAGAACAAAATTGCTATCCCAGCTGCACCCATTTCTGGAGATGTCAGATCTGGCTGTGGTGAGACATGCCTTGATTACATCCTCTTTGGATTTATTGTAACACACTGTACCTGGGGCTGCCTTTAGAAACTATTCAGAAACTTCAGCAGGCCCCAAATGCTATGACCATGTTGTTGACTAGGACTATTTGAAGTCAGTGGACGTAACAGCTTTGCTCACTACCTCTCCATTTCTGGGCACATTGAAAGTGCTGCTTATCACCTTGAAAGTCCTATATGGCTTGGGTCCAGGCTGTCTGGGGAAAAAAATGTATCTCCTTATATGAGGGCTGCCAGTGTTTTAAAATCTTTGGGAGAAGGCTTTTTTATTGGTCCTGCCACCACCATCATCACCACCACAAGAATGTTTGATGAGGACCCAGGAGAGGATCTTCTTTATGGCTGATCTCAGGCTGTAGAATACCCCCATGGGAGGCTATCCCCCCCTTTCACTGGAAGGCAAAAATCTTTTGTTTATTGGATAAGCTTTAGGCTATTAAATGGTTGTTGCAAAAGGTGCATGCTGTTCTTTTTATGAACTATACTGTACTCTTTCCCCCTCATTTGTTATGTTTGACTTGCTTTTAATCTGATGGGATCTTTAATCTTTAATTAAACAAAAAAATTCTATTATTATGATCAGTTTTAGCTATATTCTGTTTTAATCTATGTTGTAAGATGACATGGGTCCCACACTGGAATGAAGACAGGATAGAAATTAAACAAATGAATAAATCAAAGTCAACACTAGTGTTAATTTCATTGATTGAATGGCTCTGTCCTAGCTGGGACATACAATTGGATTTAGGCTTGTGAGAAACTGTGGTGTGTTGTGTAACAGATGACCACTACAGGATAGCATTTCTTTTTAACCATGCATTCTTTAGGAGCTATGGTCAATTCTTTCTGGGTCCATGAAGTTTCTGTAATACATGCTAGTGATTGATGTTCCTTCCTTTTATTGCAAATCAACAGTATATACACGGGGATTATTAATTCTTTGCATGCATATGTGAGATCCTACATTGGAACCCAGCTGTGCCCACACAGCTCTCCCCCAACCCAGAAGCTGTCAAGCCCTGAGAAGGGCCATTGCTGTTGTTTACAGTGGGAAGAGGAGAGAGAAGGGAGGTGATTCAGACCATGAAGTAGCAACTGGATATAGTTCAGTGGGAGAAAGAAACAAGGCCACACTCATGGACAGATTATAGTGTCCTTTTCCATTCCCTGAGAGCCTAGAGCAGTCATGTCTTCATGGCTTGAAATATCTCCAATTCCTTCCCCTGTTCACCAGTAGGGGGCAGCAGCAGGCCCTACTAGGACTTCACAGCTGCCTGGTGAAGAGGTTTGGGAACAGAGCAAAAGGGAAGGGGAATAGCTCTTTGTGTCACATCCAGAATGGGACATGCACTCATATAAGGCACACTTACACACACATACATCACTAACAGGATGTTGGCCACACCACCTATCACATCTGGGGGGAAAAAAAACAGAAAGAAATTGCCCCAAAGCCTTCTAGTGGGTGCGGGGAACATTCTTTGCCATGTTTTTAGCCCTGTCCCCACAGTCTATTTTAGGCTTGGGAGAAGCCTTTCCTAACAAGAGTAAAGGTGAAGTCACTTCCTGTTCACTTTCTGGTTCAGAAAAAGAAGGGCTGACCAGGGAGGGCAAACCTCTGGTGAAAATTCCCCTACTCCCCCACGGGGTATTTGTGGACCCAAAATGCAAACACTTTGACCCCTGGGAGGCCAAGGGGGCACAAGAATGTCCATGGGGCAACGTGTATTTCATATCCCCTCAGCCACCTGGCCAACACTGTGCTAAACAAGAATATTGCGGGACTCATCCTATCATAAAGCAAAGTGAGGCTGTTGCTTCAGGTCACAGAGAGGTGGCCGAGAGAGCTATGTGCTGTGCAGCCTCCACTGTGCTCTCCTAAACTTACCTACTTCATATGTTATAGAAGATGCTGTTCCACTGCCACTGCTGATTCAGCTGCCAAGCCAGTTGATTTCTGTGTACAGTATAGAAGGGATGCTGCATGCTGTTCTTTGCCTGAGGCCAGGGCTGGCCTTGGCACCCGGGCACTATACCTCTAGCCTTTTGTCAACATTGTCCCCATTCATGGCATGGGGCAAAGATAGAGTTCTCATGGCAGCAGGAGAAGCGATTACTAGAAAAATAAGACAAGAGGTAACTTGACTAATCTATCTCTCATTGCTCTGGAACATTTATTTTTGCCAGGATTTTCCCTATTTAAACTCCTACCTAGTCTCAAATTTATTAAACCAGCTTCTTTTAATGCTTCCTGGTTTGAACTGAATTGGTGTTTTAAAGATGTAAACTATTCTGACACCCTTCTGAGGTCCCAAAGGCAGTTCTCTGGATAGTTAAATTAAATTAAATTAAATTAAATTAAATTAAATTAAATTAAAAGAATTAAATAAAGTTTCAAAGCCCAGGAAACTCCAGTTGAAGGCTGAGCCGTTGTTGTTTAAATACATAACAATAACAACAACAGTAGCAGCAAACAGCTACTTTCACATATTGTTGGTATGCAGGGTGCATGCAAGGTGTCACTTAAAGTGTCCCAAGCAGTCATCAGTAGGCTGGATCTCCAAGAACAATTTTGGGGAGGGTTGCTGCAGGAGATCTGCAAGAATATTTTTTTTCCTAACAGGATGAGCCTTGTTCACAAAGAACTTTCTCTTTCTGGACATCTTCAAAAAAGAAGCTGATCAGCTTCCTGCTGGGGCCCCTTCCTGCTCTATGATTCTATGTCACACATGACATCAGGAAAGGTATGCATGATGGACATCATGTGTACCCCAGTTCCATCATCAACCAGCATAACCATCACAGTCCTGGATTATGTAGGGCAGAACTTGGGAAGTCACTTTCTGCTATCTCTTGTTAAAGCGTGGCTAGACAACTGTGGGATTGTAGGAGGCTGCATCACCCCCCAACAGACCTTGCAGCACCCCCCAGCAGACCTTGCAGGTGTATATCCCCATACCACAACCCCACTTCAAAAAAAAATTGCCCCAAAATTTCCACAAATGCCCTCTAGGGTGGGCTTTTTGCCATGTATTCAGCCCTCCCTGGGCAACTTTAGGTCTAAGAAACGCCTTTTCTCAAAACAGGAAGTGACCAGAAGTCACTTCTGGTTTGCTTCTGGTTTCAAAAAGAAGAGGGGGGGCTTTATTGGGCCTATAATAGCCCTGGGGGGAACATGGTAAAAATACTCTTCATGTCTCCTATTGGATATGGGGGGTATAAAGTTTTTTTGATCTCTGGGAGTGCCTTGGGGCAGGCCATAGTGTGCCCACCCCTCAGTTAAAGGCATCTTGAGTAGGATAGCTGGGAAAGCCCATTGCCTGAAACCAGTTTGTGTTGCTGCCATCAGAGTAGAACATACTGACCAAATGGATCCACTGCATGTAAAAGACAGTTTCGCGTACTATGAAGTTTCAGAGAACTAACCCCACAAGATACAACTGTTTGATACAAATATTATTTACCTGCTTCTGAGATAAGTTGTGACATTGAACACAGTTTCAACTACATAACTAAGTCCTGGTGCTTCCCTGTCTCATATTAAGCCCCCTGTTAATGGCACCTAAGCTTACGTAGCTATGAGTCAGTACCTTCTCTGGAGTCAGATGACTATTTCTCTTCAGCCCAGTTTTCCACCCTAACTCTTCAGGGGTGATCATATGTTGCGAGGCCTGAAACAACCTCTGGCTCTTTCTGTGCATCAACATGTTCAGGAAATAGTAGCATATGACTGATTGCCTATAAAAATGCACTGGAGTCTCTGAGGGTAACTAAAATGCTGCCAATTGTCCTAAAGACATTTGTCTCTTGAAACCCAATCCAAAACAAATAGCCTGTGGATTATGGAAGCCAAAGCATGGACTGGCCAAGCACAACAGAATGCAAAAGAAACAGGTAGCAGAACAAAACAGGCTATGAGGAGGGTGATAAGGTAATAGTGAGAATATGTTTACACCACACATATATTAAATAGCAAATCAATACAGAAACAAGTCAGCTTCAGCTAGGGTGAGAACCTGTGGGAATGACTGGTAAATGGCATGCAGCATGCATATGTGACAAATGTGCACATGTGGATTTTGCTGACTTATATATGATGATAAAACTGGGATCTGGTATGTTTTTACAGTATATGCATCACACGTAGAGCCTTCATGGAGTTGGCACATGTGACGAAGTATGCACAGGCTGCAAAGCATTTTTTTGAAAGAAGATACCTGGAGAACTTCCTATACTGAAAGTTAGAGCATCTTTTGTTAGGAAGGGAAATCACACCTGTCTTTTTGTCATGCCCATTCAGGGCAACCTCACCTTGGTTCCAGACACTGAGCCAGACATGACAATCATACCCTCTCTATGTTGCACCAAGCAAAGCACTGTCAAGAGGGACTAGGCCATGTCACCGGAATGATCAGGCTGAAGGTAATGAGACACTTGTGCCATGAGAGTTCCCCAAAGCAAAATTAGCCATGCAAGAGTGAGCTGAGAAAGTCCATCAACAGGCTGTAAGTCTGCTTTAGGGTGCTCTCCAGTTGTATAGACCATGTGCCTATTTTCCTCTTAGCCTATTATAGAGGGGCTGGCTACCTTTGCTTCATTATCCTTCCCACACCACACTGATCATGATGCCAAAGTTACACTGCTCATGGTGTATCTTAACTGGTAATACGCTGCATTCCCATCTAATTGGTGCACCTCATCATTGTAAAACAGAAATGGAATTAGAGTGCTTAACCTTTCCATAAGCCCTGCTAATCTTAGAGGTACATTTGGCGAAGATGCAAGAGAGGCATTCTTGGTGACTACTCCTAAGTTGTTCAACTCCCTTCCAAGGGACATTAAGCTTGTCCTCTCCTTCTCTTCTTTCCATAAGACAGTAAACTCAATGGTTGTTGACGAAGAGACTTTCTACTAGACAAGTGCCTTGTTTTGTTTTGTTTTCTTTTTTCTTGCTTTTCTTTTCCTTATTTTTTTAATTACATGTTTCAAACTGTTGCATTTTGATATTTAAACCTGCTTGTTGTTTTAATTGAATTTTTCTTTCAGTTATAGTGTCAGTCACTTTGAGTCCCACTTTGAAAGAACGGAAAACGTATATCCAAGAACTATTAGAAAAACCATGTATGTTTGCTTGTTTTTTGAAGGCCTCAGTTCCACAGGTCTTGTTTCTGGTCTTGCATGCCACTTGGAATGACTATCAAAGATCAATGCTTGCCTCAGATCTCAGCAGGTTAGGTCAGATCAGCACCTATACACAGGTTGATGGCCCTGAGTTAAGCGAGGCTATTAGATTTTATGACATGGTTTCCACCTGACTGCTCAACAGATCTCCCTCTCCTTCTGTCTCTCTCTCTCTCACACACAAACATATGCACACTGGAGAATGGGAGCAGAACAACCTCAGAGCTCAGTTCCAGGGATCAGCATTGTAGGCATCCATGAAAGCCTAAACCGTGGGGGTAGAGATCTACTGCCAATCATTCAAGCCCTTGGCGTACTACATATGTTCATCGCCCTCTCTGAAGTTCAAACTAGATAATACATTTAGCATGAAGGCATCTCTTCAAGGGGTGGAAGACATCCAATTGTCATAGCATGTGACTATCCTCACCTATGCATTTTGCATTTAGCATGATCTGGTTTGTGGTTGGTCAGACTGCTAAAGCAGGTATCTCTGAAGAAATCCCAATGTGAGAGGAAAAAACAGGTTTTATTGCAGGGAAGAGGCATTCTCCTTAATGCCTAATTTTACCCTGATTGAGTGAACAAGGTCAAATAGCCTGTACCTGCCTTGTTCCTATTTGTCTGACAGTTTTGCAGTTTAAATCTAGGGAAAGATGGCAAATGGACAAGAGGGGCAGTGGAAAGCAGGACAACCTTCTCAGAGAAGAGAGGTCTGCTGCAGAGGTGTATCTAGGGTGGGGCAAGTAGGGCATGTGTCACAGCCACCAGTGCCAGGGGTGCAAAATACCTGTACATGTAAGGGCGAGAGGTGGAGTGAGGGGTAAGAAGGTATGTGCTTAACTTCCATGTTTGCCCTACATGTTGTTTACACTAGATATGCCATTGGTCTGTGGGGCAACTTGTCCAAGGACACCTTAAAACCTAGAGCCAGGATGCATGTATGTAGCATTTATGTATGTGGGGTTGCAGTTCAAGGGCCTTGACAACTTTATCCACAAATCACTGGACCTTTCAAAAGGAAAAGCTGATTGTAGCTATTTTTATAAATGCACTAAAGAAAATCCTAGTCATTGGCATTATACGTCAAAAGATATTTGCATGGGAATTTTGAAAAATCACGAACAATGCAAAAAAAAAATAGGCAATGGAAAAGCAAAGTTTTATATTCGTTTCTTAGTTTAGCTTCTTAGTTATTCCTTGCTTTGTTTCATGAGTAGTATTTTGAAAAGAGAGATGTCATAAGCACACTAGTGGGGAAAAATATAAAAAAATAAGAACATGACACTTTTACTTAAATACAATCTGAGGTGGGTTTATCCATTAGAGAATAAGTTCTTCTCTCATTTCAGGCTGGCTAAAATGGGATCATTATTAAAGCAATCATTTGAACAGCAGAGACTTTCTCATGGATTGTATATACTGCAGATCAAATAGATAAGAATGCACCCTGAAGCAGGAAATGGTTTATCCACTGCACTTAAACATTTCCTGAGAGGAGAGAACTGTACCATAAAACCACGAACAATAACAGTGGAAAATTGTTTCTCTCTTCAGATGCTGACGAGGGAATGACAATATTGACCAAAAGTGTTCTCAAAATAATGGATTTCTTTCCGAATTGGGGGTGCATATGTTTCTCTCATTTGTTGAGAAAAGGACTTGGTTTGAAAACCACTTCAGAATGTGTGCAATCATTTGTTGCCACCTGCTGTCCGGAAGCAGGCGTTGCAGTTTTGCAATGAGCAGAGCGGAATGGCTCAGGTTAAGGCCACAATAACTAAACCTTGCTTGATTGCAAAGATAAAAACAGCAGCCTGTTCAGTCCTCACAAAATGCCATCATCTGTCTTGATCAGCACACTCTTTCTGAGTTTCTGAGGGTTGGCCCCAACATTATCTAAAGCAATGAATTCCCATGAAAGGACTCTACCACCTGCAAATGATACAGTCCTGTTAAAGAACAATACCATCCTCTTATGGAATCTTAGAGAAGCTATTTTGCATGCTGCAATACGTGGCAGATTTGGATGAGTCTGCTATGCTTCTGCCCTGTCTCTGACCACAAGCAACTTCACTTGAGAGTGTCCTATATGTGTAGCAGGTACTACATTGACTGCATTTTTGGGGGTATAGCTTTTATTCTATCTCCAGACATCAAACTTTGGGGTTTGTCCTTTGTTTCAATTACAAAAGAAGGTAGGCTGAGATGAAACTTGAAGGGAAAGTTCTTACTGTGGAGAGCAGTTTGGTAATGGAATTATTGGAGAATCCTCCACTAGTATTTGACAGGTCCAATGTTGCTGGTGTGGTGCATCTACTCTGTTTTAGTCTGAATGTTAAAAAGAGATATCCCAGGTGCTGAACCCTATTGCACAGAGTTTGGACTAAAACCTAATGCAGACCCCCCATCTCACTGACTGGAGCCACCAACTACCATTGGATAGTCACAAGAAAAGATCTGATAGAGTTTTGTTTGAAAGCCATGCCTTTAATATCAAACAGCTTCCCAATAGCCAGCCAGAGTTAGTAGGAGTGGCTGTTGTGTCTGCAGCAGAGGAGGCAGTAATTCACAAGCAGCACAGCTCCTACTCACAAGATGAGAGTCAAAGAATGTCCAAACAGAAAGGCAGCCAACAGCAAACAAAACTGAAGGAGCAAATCCAAACCATAGGCCAAACAGGCAGAGTTCCAAGACAACCAGATCCAAGAGCACAGCACAGGGTTTCAGGGCCAAAGAGACCAGTTGCTGACCCTGGGAGGAAAGGCTAGCTGGAGCCCTCTTTTATCTACGGCTGCTGTCACCACAGGTGTTCCCTCATTAGGGCTTGCTTGCTACTTAAATGGGGTGAACGACACAAGCCCTCCCTTTCACGGTATCTTTGCTGCAAGGTAAGTGAGTCAGCTATGTCTTCCTCTATTTGTTCCCCTGGCTTGGCCGTTCTTGCTGTTGTGTATTATCTCCCTCTGGATCAGCTTCTGGGGACACTTCAGCCTCTGGGGAAGCCTATGCCTCAGAGTCAGAATCCTCCTCCTCGCTGCCACAGTTTCCAAGGCAGGGCATGACAGTGGCTCCCATTCCAGGGTATTTCTACACAGTGCCCTCTAGGGGCTTCCTTCCTACATCATCATTCTCTCCTGTCCCCCCCAGCCATGATGACCGACAGTCATGGACAGCAGTGGTGCCCTGATGAACACTGGCTGCCTCAGGGCCAGGTCCTCAGGGACAAGCAAAGTGGAACACTCCAAATGTTATTGGGCTTCAGCTCCCATCAGTCATACCCAGCATAGTCAATAGTGAGGAATGCTGGGGCTTACAGTCCAATAACTCCTGGAGGGCCTATCCTGAACTTTTAAATTTTTCTGCAATGCCCCGGAGCAACTCCAGGGCACTATGAAAATTTAAATAGCAGCTCCAACAAAGCTCCAGCACTGGCTCTATTGTTTAATTTTTTTCAACAACCAGTTTCTCAACATTTACCACAATCCATCATGCCTGAGCATCAGCAGCTGGTGAGAGGCCCTTCCTCTATATTCTAATGTTTCAGTAAGGCCTTTGACAAAGTACCCCATGAGATTCTTGCAAAGAAGCTATTAAAATGCAGGCTGGACAGGGCTACTGTTAGGTGGATTTGTAATTGGTTGACCAACTGAACCCAAAGGGTGCTTACAAATGGCTGCTTTTCATCCTGGAGAGAAGTGACTGGTGGGGTGCCACAGGGTTCTGTCCTGGGCCCAGTGCTATTCAATGTCTTCATCAATGACTTGGATGAAGGAGTAGAAGGCATGCTGATCAAATTTGCAGATGACACCAAATTGGGAGGGGTTGCTAATATGCCAGAGGACAGGATCAAAATTCAAAATGACCTTGACAGACTGGAGAGCTGGACCAAAGCTAACAAAATGAATTTCAACAGAGAGAAATGTAAGGTCCTGCACTTAGGCAGAAAAAATGGAATGCACAAATATAGGATGGGAGATACATGGCTGGATAACAGTACATGTGAAAGGGATCTAGAAGTCTCAGTAGATCACAAGTTGAACATGAGTCAGCAATGTGATGCAGCAGCCAAGAAAACCAACGCGATTCTTGGTTGCATCAATAGGAATATGGAGACTAGATCAAGGAAAGTAATGGTATCACTCTATTCTGCTTTGGTTAGACCTCATCTGGAATACTGTGTCCAGTTCTGGGGGCTTCAATTCAAGAAGGATATTGACAAGCTGGAGCATGTCCAGAGGAGAGTGACCAAAATGATGAAGGGTCTGGAAGCCATGCCCTATGAGGAGCGGCTTAGGATGCTGGGGACGTTTAGTCTGCAGAAGAGAAGGTGAAGAGGGGACATGATAGCCGTGTTTAAATATTTGAAGGGGTGTCATGTCGAGGAAGGATTGGGCTGTTTTCTGCTGCTCCAGAGACTAGAACAAGGAGCAATGGATTCAAGCTGCAGGAAAAGAGATTCCACCTGAACCTCAGGAAGAACTTCCTGACAGTCAGAGCTGTCCAGCAGTAGAATATGCTGCCTCAAGGTGTGGTGGAGTCTCCTTCTTTGGAAGTTTTTAAGCAGAGGCTGGATGGCCATCTGTTGGGAGTGCTTTGATGTGTGTTCCTGCATGGCAGGGGGCTAGACTGGATGGCCCCTGTGGTCTCTTCCAGCTCTATCATTCTGTGATTCTACACTTCTCTGTCCTCTCTGGGAGAGAAGAACAGCCAGCATCTGCTGGACTTAATGCTCTCCCCTCCTTCCATCCCCTTTCCTTCTGTGTCATGAGTTATTTAGATTGCAAACCTGAGGGCAGAGAAATGTCAAATTAGCAATTTTTAAACTGTTCTGGGACTCTTTTTGGCTGAAGGGCAGGGTATAAGTTCTCTAAAGAAATAAACTAACTTTGAAAAAACACTTTTCACAGGTAGCCATGTTAATTTGTTGCAGCATTAAAAAAAAAGAGAAAAGAGTGAAGGAGGAGTATGAGAAATTTAAATGCATATTTAAGACTGTTTTATTTTAATATCTTTCATGGATTTCAATCCACTTTTTCAGACGCAAAACTGAAATTAATGTCAGTTAAACTGCAGTTTAATAGTTGTGAGCCTGGGTGTAATGGGATACAAAAAGATGCAATTTGTGATACTGGCTGTAAAACTTGAAAAAACTGTGTAAATGATATTGGTTTGCCAGACTGATGTATAGTTTTGAGGTGGGAAGGGAATAAACCTGTTTAGTGAGCCAATTCTTTTGAAATGAGAAAGTTTGTTCACAAAGATTCTTTTGCTCAATGCCTGATTTTGTGGTCGTATGTATTAATACTTGCAGTGTGCTTTGAAATCATTGTCTTTGTTCATACCTCTGCTAATGGATTGGAATTTGTGAATATATTCCACTTCCTCTTCCAAATGTCCTCTGAATTATTTTTTTGTTTGTTTGAGAACCACTACTTGTAAGCTAGATTTTGTGTAAGTTCATACTGTACATCCAAGAAAAATGAAATCCTCCGCATCCAGTTTTTAGGTGTTGTTATTTCTACCACTGGATTTGTGTTTATTTCTCTTCTTGCATAGAGTCTGTTTGAAAATTCATGGCCAGTTTCACAAATTTCATCTTTCTGTATCCTATTACACTCTGATCTCACTTCCTCAACTGTGCAACTGTTAATATACCTGTGGTTTAATATCAGCTCCATCAGTTAGACTGAAATCCACAAATGTTTATGCCAAAATTAATTAGTTAGATATAAAGGTGGTTTGAAAGTCCTTCTCCATTTTCTTCTTTTATAGAACAATAAGATAGGGGGTCATCCAGTGCATTGTGAGAAGTTTCAGGTTTCCAGTACCGTATCTAGTATTGTTTTTAATATCTCCAAAACATTGTGAATTAAATTGGCCAGAATACTGGTTCTCCCAGTCATTTTTATCATGGAGTTTTTTTCAGTGTGTCCCTTTTGCATGGTGCATGGATCTTGCTTTGAGGTCTGAGAACTGACATCATTCTGTCACATCTCAGTTGTGGGTGGCTTTAGTATGTTGTTAGTGTGAATTAACTTACATACGTGCCCCAAGTTCTGCCTGGTGGTAATGTTACCCCAAACCATGAGTGACGCAGGGGCCCACCCATGATGCCAGTACCTCCATCTGATGATATGGAATTAATTAGCTCAAATTAGGAGGCCTGCAGGGGGGGTAACTTAGCAAGGACTTCCACCAATATTTATGGGTTCCTACCTGGAAAACCAGCCAGAAATTCCAAAATAAGCTAAAATGTCATGCGCACAAAAGATCCAACACTCACACAAGAGCTAACTGAAAGATAAAGGGAGGAAAGTTGTTGATACAGAGTGTTAGGGAATGGGTGATAATTACAGTTCTGGAGAGCAGTGAAGAAAGTAGCCATGTGGCTTAGACTTGTGCCTAAGGACAGCACTCATTCAGGAATCAGAGCGACAGCATGGTGTTCAGCAAGCTAGATACTGCATCAAACTTCTCAAAACAGACAGTTTTTATACCCAAAGTCTACCTAGAAGACATGGGTGTGAATGGCTCTCTGGCCAAGCAAACAATAGAGATTGCAACATGGACAACAGGGTCCAAATAGAATTAATGGTCTTTGTTTTATGTGACAAAGAGTTAATGGCTGTTATAATAGCTCTGTAATGGTAGATGGGTAGAGGAACAATGCAGGGAAAAGTCCAGGTGCAAGGAAGAAGGGCTGACACAATCAGTGTTTTAGTGAGAACTTCCTTTTGCTGTGGTGTGGTCTCAGAGAGGTTATAGCTTCATCTTAAACCTATTATCTCTGGATTTACCCGGTAATCTGCCTGACAATGACCTTGGCTATGCCTAGAAGGGATCTTCTGACCTACTTCGCAGCACATGTGTTCGCTCAGTAATTTTGCTCTGCCCAGCTCAACTTTCCAGTCACCTCAGGATCTGTTTTATATTAATGCCAATTAATGTGTTTTGCCAGTTATGTCATATTTCACCAATTAAACCATATCAAATCTGAGGGTTGTGAGGGCTGGTAACAGTAACACCTCATCTTTGCCTTCACTGAGCAGTGTAAACGTGGAAGCTTTGTGCAGAAATTTCACCGGTTGTACCTCTTGCATTTCACTGCCTTCTGGGCTTGATGTTTAAATTTTATTTATTTATTTCCCACCTTTTTCCTTGTACAGGATCCAAAGCAGCTTACATACATTTAAAAACAACAGTTCAGTTAAAGACAGGAGATTAAAACAATATAAAACACAAGTAAGACATAGAAAAAAAAATTATCCCCACTTCCCAATAGATAGCCAAAGTCATCCCTGAACAAAAAGGTCTTTGCCTGCCAGCAGAAAGAAAGGAGAGAGGGGGCCAATCAAACCTCACACAGGAGGGAATTCCAAAACCTGGGAGAAGCTACCAAGAAGGTTCTTTCCCATGTCCTTACCAAGCACACCTGTGATGGTGGTAGGACCAAGAGAAAGTTTTTATTCTTCTGAACCCATATGTGAGGGTTTTGGATCTATGTCTGTGTTTAATATCTTCCAACTAAGGATAACATTCCAAAACAATAGAATACTAGCATCTGATCGCTCTAGCCTACTACACATAATAGTTATTTCACAACAAATCTTTGTTGTTTTTAATATACAAGAATACATCTGCAGATTTTGCCCCTTTAAAATCAGCAGCTCCTATAAACATATATGTTCTCAAAGCCCTGATAACAGACAACTGGACACTGTCAGGCCAAGCTAATCCAGTCCAATCCTTTACCTGTATGACTCGGCTATCATCCTCCCTAGGATACACCCAAACTGCTAACACCTTTGCTCCTCTTCTAGTCTTTCACTCCCAATTAAGCTTTGGTGGATTTCTTTTTCTATATCCTTCAGTTATTCTTAGTGACTGCTACCTGACAGTGAAGGCAGCTAAACCAATCAACCAATCTTGTTAACAACAATGGTTAACCCAGCGTGGGCCAGCTGGGATCTGCTGGTGTGATCAGCTGGAGTCACTCAGAGTCCTACTACAATGCTTTATGAAAGGCTTCTCTTGTGGTTGCTGTGCTTTCTCCTAAACTGGATTGCTCCCTCACTGATTCTATACTAAGCAAACAGGGTTTAGCAAAGCTCTCATCTGTGCAAAATGCTACTCTTACATTTGACTAAAGTTCCTATTCCCTTTTTTACATGCCCTACCAGATAATTCTGCTGCCACTTTGTGAGTGTAATGGTTTTCATTCATCTGACTCACAAAGTGCAGAAGAAACTGTTTTGTTTTGAACTGTTGTTGTGGGTCTTCAAGCCACTTCTGACTTACAGTATCCTAAGGTGATTCTATCATGGAGATGGACTTTAGCAAGATTTATTATTCAGTGAAGGCCATTGCCTTGCTCTAAGGCTGAAAGTGTGATCTGTCCAAGTTCACCTGGGAAATTTCTGTGACAGAGCAGGGATTCAAACTATGGTCTCCCAGAGTCCATGTTCATTTCCACACTACACTGTGATACTGCTATTATTCCACTTTCAACATCCTATGGAATCCTGGGATTTGCAGTTTAGGGAGGGGCATTTAGAATTCTCAGCCAGAGAGCTCTTTGGCCTCAGAAACTACAAACCTCAGAATTCCTCAGGACGTTGAAAGTGGAATAAGAGCACTAGAACAGTGTAGTGTGGATATGACCCTGGTCTAATATTCAAGCCACTATGCCATGCTGGCAACCAATATTTTGGGTACTTGTTAATAATTCTTCAGCCAAACTCCTAACCACTAACTACCACTACAAATTAAATGCATGCATGTATACATCTAGGAGGTATCATTATAAAACAGATCACTTCAGAGCAGCATAAGATGAAATCCCAGTATAAAATAAGAAAAAAGAAAGAAAGAAAGAAAGAAAGAAAGAAAGAAAGAAAGAAAGAAAGAAGGAAAGAAGGAAAGAAGGAAAGAAGGAAAGAAAGAAAGAAAGAAAGAAAGAAAGAAAGAAAGAAAGAAAGAAAGAAAGAAGGAAGGAAGGAAGGAAAGAAGGAAGGAAAGAAAGAAAGAAAGAAAGAAAGAAAGAAAGAAAGAAAGAAAGAAGGACGGGGCAAAGAAGCCCATTTTTACCTAGCACTAAAAAGAGAACAAGGTGCAGAATTCAAAAAGGGGGAACGAGTGTGCCACAAAAGAAAGACCCTGTCACCTCTGTTATCCCCCACCTCCTCTCTCCTATCCAGGGGAGCTGGAGCACAGCCTCAATTGACAACATTCACATGCACCCAGGCTCATATAGGAGAAGGCAATTTTGCAAAAATTGTGGCCCCAATCATTACTCGGGGCTGAAGGCTAAACTAGCCAAAATGTAATAATATTTTGGCAAGCTGCCTTATACCAGTTCAAATCATATTGGTCCATCTAGCCCAAGGTTGCCTACTTGGGCAACCAGCCACTTTCAGACTGTGCTTCTACCTCCTCATACCAAAACCTTTTTACCTCAGGGCTGGCAAAAGTGCACCCCTTTGTTTTTTTAAAAATGGCCTCAATGTCCTCTGTTGGGCAATTTTGCCACCACCCCAGCTACTTTATTAGGCCCAGAAGGGACCTTTTAAAAAATACAGATTTAACCTGAAGCTGACTTCTTGTTTTTTAAAGGACCCTTCCTAAGCCTTAAAGAGCCAAAGGGCATGGCTTGGGTTCAACCTTTCTTTAATGTTTAAAAAACATAATGTGGCCACAATGGAAGGGCTACAGCCCTCCAAGATTTCAGGGGGCTCAATGTGGGCCTCTTGAGCCCTGACAGTTGACCACAGCTGTTTTAATGGGGGGGGGAAAGGACCTCCTCCATGCAAAGCAGCTGCTCTGCTGCCAAACTATAATCCAACTTCCCAACACCAAGATGAATTAACGCGACTAAGTGGTTTCTCCCCACACAGACAACCATATACCCATGCTTTTAAATAAAAACCATAGGAAGACAGCAGCGCTTGCAACATCATTCATTAATCCTTCCTGCATCTAGGCATATTTCAAACAAAAATCCCCCCTTCAACTCCTGCTGAGACTATGGCTGCAATGAAAGGCTAAAGCATTTTCTCTCCCGGGTTTGTTACTAGCTGGGCTTGACGGAAGTTGTAATCTAACAGCCCTAGAAGATACCACGTTGAGGGAAGGCTGTGAGTCACTTCCCTTTCCCCTCCCTCAGTGAGAGAACGCTCCAGTCCAAACTCCCTTTTTGGATTCCTAAGCATCCAGCAAGGATGTTGGTAATGGGGTGGATTTTTTTACAGAGACTGTGGGATGAGACCTAACCTTTCCAGGTGCAAGCATTTTTACCTTCTACCATAATTTTATAATCCTTGCTCTTGGAGTGCTCATTTCTGTTAAGACTTGATTTGAACCTTGAAGTGCCAGTTAAACCTAGCCTAAAGTTGTGTGTAATGCTTTCAGGTCAGACCGGTTCCATAGCTTCGGATTTCAAGGCCTAAATGTGAAACCTAGGGGTAATCCCCTCAGTGATGTCACAGAAGGTGGGGGTGCCGTGGTGTTAGAAAGGTAATATTACAAGGGGCAGCCTCTGGTGATGTCATTAAGATTGGTATACCAAGCAACAACCACAGTTGCACAGAATTTGCCATCCAGATTTTAAAAGGAAAAAAAAAGCTTAAGGCATGAGGAATACATATATAGTCCTCCCTCAACTTTTGTAGGTTTGACCTTTGTGAATTTGATTATTCATAAAGCATGTGCTCGCCTCCCCGCATTTTCCTCCTCTCATTCCCTTGCCTTCCCCACCCCAGGCTTGTGAGGCTTGTGTTTAAAATGGATGGTTTTTTTTCCTTTTGGGTGAGTAAAGCCCAGCCCACCACTCCTGTTGGTGTGTCCTCTCTGCCATGAGGAGGCACTTTCTGCTGTATAATGGCTGCTGATTGGGCAGGTGCTCTCTTTGCACCACCCCTCTTTTCTCAAGATGGCTGCCAGAAGTAGCTAGAATGCCAGAATTTTACATTTCTTCATCTGTGAGGAAAGTGTCAATAAGCTCTTTACCTTGTCTTTTTTCTTCCCCTGGGAACACCGGGGCCAGAGGCAAAGCAATGGGAGGGGAGAAGCTCTGGCGGGGAATTACAGGGGGGAGTTATTTGTGTTTTTTCCACTTTCACAAGGGTTCTCACTCCCAAACCCTTGCAAATGTGGAGGAGCTACTGTACACACACTTTTCAGGACAGCAGTCTCACTCTAAGATTCCTCCCCTTGATAATGAGAACCAGAAAAGGGGGAGCAGGCCTTCAGGCTCAGGGCAAGGCCCTGAGACCTACAAGACCTAATTAGTTGTATCTTTTTCACTGATATGACTACTTTCTAAATCAAAAGCTACTTTTGAACATTGCAAATATGAGTGAGGAAGATGGTCGATGCTTCCTTTCTAGCCAAAACTGTTGTATTTATTCCACCAGCTCACAGGTGAGGGAGAAGATGCATGTGACTGCTATTCCTTCTTGAAATCAGCCATCCAATCAAAACTTGTGGTGACCTAAGGGATTTTTACTTAAAGATTATTGGCTTTGGGGAGTCCTTAAGAGAAAATACCTTTGTCACATCACAATTAGGCTGGCAAAACGCTTCCAGTTGTCACCACTAGATGGCCTAAGAATGAAACATTTATACCTGAAGTTTTCACTGTGCATATAAAATTAATAGATTTAAAAATGACATTTAGAACACTGGTCTTCAACTAGTGGCTCAAGAACCAGTTACTGAATTGCTTCTTACAGGAGACTTTACAGCCACTGGGGGGAAAATGTGATTCTTTTGAGTGCTGAATTTTAATCAAAATGGAATAGATATCAGTGACCATTTTAAATTAATAGCATAGATGGTGTTTTCTTCCATAACCATTTCCTTGGATTAGAAGTCCAAATCCATGAATATGAAACCATTCTGTGTGCCAGATCTCTAAAAGCTCATGATGCCAATGAACCTCTCACTTGCCCGGTGCCTTAGCAACAGCAGTACTTCTATGTTCTTTATTTCTGAAGTAAACAAGGCTCTGCTTTTCAAATACTTATGAGACAGCCAACAAGCAAATCTCTGTGGATGCAGGAACGTCTGGTTCTAAATGAAATATTTATTACCATGAGAAGTGTTGTTTGGTGATGATAGATTCTGTTCTCAGCAGTGAAACAACCAAGACCTTATTCCCACTTGTATTGATGTTCTTGACCCTGCCCTTGGATTGCAAAGAAGTTTATCCTTACACCAGCTCCAGAGCCTTCTGATCTTTGACAAGGCAGAAACGTGATTCCATGTAAACCATCATCCTGTTGCTCCCAAAACTGCAAACCCCAGGATTCCAGAGGATGTTGAAAGTGGAATCATCACACTATAACAGGCTAGTGAGGAAATGGCCCAAGGAAGGACATAAGTTAGAGAGGAAGTATAGGGTCACCATGCTGGCCCGTTCCACTGAAAATGAAATTTCTGGGTTCACAGTTCCTTAATTCTAGGTTTGCTTTGCACCAAATTCTGATTGGTGAATCTTGGGGTTCTGCCCGTCTCTTTCCGAGGCTCTACAGCTTGTTCAGCTCACCTCCCCACCATAACTGCTCATTGCTCCTTTCCTATCCCTCTGTTAAACTCTTCCTTCTAGAAGCTCATGACAATGACAATTCAGTAGTTCTATGATATGATATCTTTAGTCTGTCATTGAATTGATGATTGGTGTGCCATCGGGTGGTCCCACATACTAGAACTGTTTAGCTTCCATTAAGATTATGGTGAAACCAGGGGAATTGATTTATTTGCATGAGTTCCTTGCTTGTGCATGAATATGCTGACTGTATACAGTTCACAACCCTTGTTCTTGAATCAGAAATGTTCACCCTTTTTGTGACTCTCCCAATTTTACTTCCTCTTTTGATCTATTGCGCTTCCTGTGTCCCTCTCTTAAGATCTCCAGCTTGCCCCTTTATCTGCAGTCAAATCATAGGTGAAAAAAGAGAGAGGAGAGCATTTATAAAGGACCCGATCCTTGTTATTGTTGTCATGTGCCTTCAAATCATTTCTGACTTATGATCACCCTAAGGTAAACTTATCACAGGGTTTTCTGAGGTTGAGAATGTGTGATGTGCCCATAGTCACCCAGCCTAATATCAGCCACATTGTGCCCTCTTATAATCCTCCTTCAGTTGTTCAGAAGGAATGTGTGAAGATGGCAGAAGAGCTGTGTACCTATTCCTAGTGGAGGCAGTCCGAGACTTTGAGTGCTTTCATTTTGAAGGAGGTTTCTGAATACATGTTTCTGAACACCCTTAGAAATACACATGTGATAAGAAACTTGGCTTGCTAGAATTCTTGACCACAAGGCAGGGTCTTTTAAGACTCTTCAGTTGAACCGGTTTAGCTTTGAAGCCCCCTTCAGTGCTTTGCAGGGATTGGAGATATTTCAGGTGAGACTAACATATGCTGCTTCACATTTCACACATTGATTATGAATGCATGAGTCTGATGTAGTCATACAAGCAGATTCCCTTTGGCCCCTGTAATTTTATCACTGTGTTTTTCTTCTTTTTGTCTGCATGCCTTCAGTCACAGGCCATTCATTGGATGATATAGTGCTCTTATTCCACTTTCAACCTCCCGTGGAATTCTGGGGTTTGTGGTTTCCTGAGGCCAAAGAGCTCTCTGGCTGAGAAGTCTAAAGGCCCCTCCCTAAACTGCAAACCCCAGCATTCCATAGGATGTCAAAAGTGGAATGATAGCACTATAACAGTCTAGTGTGGAAATGACCCTGGTCTTGCAGAGATACAGGTCTTTTTCTCTCATCCTGAGAGGGTTTGATCCTTTGTGAGGCCATGGGACTCCTTCTATGATCTCTTCTTCCCTCTATTTTATCTTTTTAAACTTTTGCTTTGTCTGTACTGGATATCTTGTTTTCTCTAACATTCAACCAACTTATCACACTGTAGCCAAAACATGCACTGGAATTGCCCAAGGGGAAAACACACACAGAATACATATTCACATTTAATGTCCCCTCTCTTTCCATCTTAATTCTCTCCCTTTCTGAGGCCATGAATTCTGAAAATTCCTGAAAATTTTGCCCATTTTTGCCATGATCTCACAATATCCAGCTGTAGTATTTGCTTTCAGAAGCATTTTTACCCTGCTCGGCAGCCAGAGGTGAATACAGATCAACAAAAACCGTGTCTGTGCCTTCAAATGTACAGCCTAACAGCACAGGTCACAAAAAGAAAAGGGAGTTGGACAGTGAAAAGGAAAATAGGAAGACTCAAGCACTGGATCTACACATTGATATAAGCTTCCCATGATGACTAGCTGTAATGCAGCTGAATGTTACGAGCTGTCATATCACAACATGCTGGAATGGAAGGTATCGTGCTCACAAAAAGGAATCTTCAGATTTCTAATTTCCCTTCTGACAGAATTTCTAGCTCAAAAAGTCTCCTAGGTAATGGTTCCACTGTTTGACATTCAGTTACTGTATCTCATCAGTTTCATACTGGGAAATATGCTTCCATCTGATTCTGTATATTAAATAGCTGGTTGATAAGAATGGTTAACATTTGTGTAGCAATTTCCAGCTCACTATGCAAAGCCCAGAACACCCACTATCTAGTTGCATTTGTTAGAACAATCCTATAAGATAAGTCAGTATTATTCTCTCATGTATTACTGGAGGAAGGGATTCGAGCTGTGGAGGAATGTTTTTCCTAAGGCTGCCTGGGGATATCATGGCAGAGGTGAGATTCAACGGGAGGAACTACTGAGTGTCAGCTCCCTGTTTCATCCATGGCTGCTCTGTCCATTGGGCCTTTTAGGCATGGTACCTAGGGCTTATGGAAATTTTAGGGCCTAGGAAAACAGAGTTTTAGGGCCTGTAAAAACATCCCTAGTGGTACGTCCAGGCAAGGATTCCTAGGACTCAGAAACTAGTAAAATGCAGGCTGGACAGGGCTACTGTTAGTTGGATTTGTAATTGGTTGACCGACCGAACCCAAAGGGTGATCACGAATGGCTGCTTTTCATCCTGGAGAGAAGTGACGAGTGCGGTGCCACAGGGCTCTGTCCTGGGCCCAGCACTGTTCAATATCTTCATCAACGACTTGGATGAAGGAATAGAGGGCATGCTCATCAAATTTGCAGATGACACCAAATTGGGAGGGCTTGCTAATATGCCAGAGGACAGGATCAAAATTCAAAATGACCTGGATAGATTGGAGAGCTGGGCCAAGGCTAACAAAATGAAATTCAACAGAGAGAAGTGTAAGGTCCTACACTTAGGTAGAAAAAATGGAATACAGAAATATAGGATGGGGGACAAGTGGCTGGATAGCAGTACATGTGAAAGGGATCTAGGAGTCTTCATAGACCACAAGCTGAACATGAGTCAGCAGTGTGATGCGGCAGCCAAGAAGGCCAATGCAATTCTCGGCTGCATCAATAGGAGTACAGTGTCTAGATCGAGGGAGGTACTGGTACCACTCTACTCTGCTTTGGTTAGACCTCATCTTGAATACTGTGTCCAGTTCTGGGTACCCCAATTCAAGAAGGACATGGTCAAGCTGGAGCAAGTCCAGAGAAGGGCGACCAAAATGGTGAGAGGCATGCCCTATGAGGATAGGCTTAGAGAGCTGGGTGTGTTTAGTCTGCAGAAGAGAAGGTTAAGAGGGGACATGATAGCCTTGTTTAAATATTTGAAGGGATGCCATGTAGAGGAAGGAGAGGGCTTGTTTTCTGCTGCTCCAGAGACCAGGACAAGGAGCAATGGATTCAAGCTGCAGGAAAGGAGATTCCACCTCAGCCTCAGGAAGAACTTCCTGACAGTCAGGGCTGTCCGGCAGTGGAATATGCTGCCTTGGAGTGTAGTGGAGTCTCTTTCCTTGGAGGTTTTTAAGCAGAGGCTAGATGGCCATCTGTCGGGAATGCTTTGAGGGTGTTCCTGCATAGCAGGGGGTTAGACTGGATGGCCCGTGTGGTCTCTTCCAACTCTACATTTCTATGATTTCTATGATTTCTATGACCCACAAAAGTCCTTAATCCAGTCCTGGTTTCATGCGTACTTTTTCACATTAAGTCAGAGTTCGGGAAAAGACATTACTTTAAAAAAGAATTTGTTGTGGTTATTCGTTCAAAGAATCAGAAACAGCTAATTGACATTGTAGTCACAATTTTTAAAGGTAAAGTTTGCTTTCCAGATTCTCAGAAGTAACTGAAGTTACTTGTGTTAGACTCTAGTTAACTTTTCAAAAAATCCCTGACAGCTGCTGGTCTATAGTTCAGAACAGTCTCCTCTCAACCACTCCATTGGCACCTCGGTACCCAACAGAGCATAACACAGCAACACAGGCCAGTATTTCTCCTCCATCATTTAGTGAGGCCACAGACCTTTGCACACAAGGGTGGCATTATCCCTTGTTAAGTTATAGTTGTAATATAATGCAGTTACGAAAGCCAGTGTTGTGTAGTTATTTGAGTGTTGGACTATGACCCTGGAGACCCCAGTTTGATTCCACACCTTCAGCCATGGAAACCTACTGGATGACCTTGGGCATGTCACACAGTCTCAGCACTAGAAAACCCTGTGATAGGTTCACCTTAGGTTTACCATTAGTTGGAAACTACTTGGAGGCAAACAGCAGCAACAACAACAACAACAATGCAGTTATACCTTTGTTATTGGGAATAATTGATAATAATAATTACAAGTTACTTCCAAGCACTGCATTAATTACAACAAGCACATTCAAGTATTTAAAACGTCTTTTTTAAAAAGGGTATATTTAAACCGGCTTCCAATCACTTAATTTCTGTTTCTAACAATTTACTCATTTATCAGACCCTGGGAACTGGACTTCTATGAGATGCCTGAAATTTTGTAAAGAAAAAATAGGGAGCACTTTATCAAAATTGTGTCGGAGAAGATATAGCCAATGAGTAACCTACTGCCACATATGACTTTACTGCTCCAAAATGCAATCATCTGAAGATGAGGTGTCAAACTTTATCGCTAAAATGTCACATCAGTCATCACATTGTTGGGAGACACTGATGATGTTATTCATATTCAAAAGTCCAAATGATCAACTTCACAATTAGAAGCTGATTCTTATTATTTTATTAGCTGTGAGATGAAGAACTGATAAAATCTGGAAATCAAGTAATAATCTGGCTTTAAGATATTGTCTTAATAGATTATTTGCAAGCTTGTCAAATAACACTACAGAACAAAGAAGACAACTCTGACATATTTATCAGTATATGATATACGTATATTGAATTTAGAGGGACAGAGATTTCTCCATGGAATCAACAGCAAGACCGTATCCATTTCCCATATGCTCATATCCTTGTAAATTATAAAAGATAACCTGAAAAAGAAAAATCAATCAGTTGTTACTGTGATTTGATGCTGCTGTTATACTTAACTGTATACTCTAACACTGCATCCTGTAACACTGCTGTATCTTTGTAATTTCAGTGCTTATTGTTATAAGTTTGAACTATATTTTTTGAAAGACTGCAAATTCCTGGGATTCTTTGAGAGAAGCCACAACTGATAAAATGGGTTTCAAGGCATGTTGTAATTTTGCTTGGAATAAATGGCAAATGCCCCTTAAAACTCAAGTTGGAGTTTTCCTCATCTCATAAAACAACATCCATCTACCCAGTCAGCTTCTCAGTTGTATTTCAGGAACATGGGAAGACAAAGAGAGTGTCAAGGCTGAATGGCAGATTGAGGGTAGAAGGATTACACTCAGCGGCAGAGTTTGGAGTGTGTGGGAGGGGGGTGGGAGGGGCGTGGCGACGGTGTGTACGGGTGTGGCTGCAGGGCATGAGGGCATGGCCACGGCACCCGAGGGCATGGCTACAAGTTGGGATGCCCCAAAAACATTGGCGCCAGGGGCAAACCACCTCCATTGCCCCCCTGTCACTACACAACTGATCACACTTCCAGAATTCCAAACAGAGGGCTCCTATTGCTACACTTCAAAGGCTTTGGCCTCAGTCCTATTGGAATTGCCAGCTAGAGAAGTTGTCATCGTCGTGTACCTTTAAGTCATTTCCAACTAACGGAGACCCTAAGGCAAACCTATCATGGTGTTTTCTGGGGCTGAGAGTGTGTGATGCACCCAAGGTCACCCCGTGGGTTTTCATGGCCAAGCGGGGAATTGAAACCTGGTCTCCAGGGTTGTAGTCCAGTACTCAAACTACTACATTACTCTGGCTCTTGGCAACTAGCATAGACCCATTTAAGTCCATCACAGTTACATAAGTGTTGAGTCCTCAATTGGCCAATGGATCTATTCTAAGTGGGACCACCAACAGGACTCAGGTGCCATATTCTGTCTTTTCTTCTTTTCTTTAAAAAAAATGAAAATACTTTCGTGTCTCTTTAAAAAGAATTACAAAATTACTAAGCAGCAACCAACCATTAACACAGCAAGATAAATTGGACACCAAGCTGCAGGGTTCATGGGTCAAAATAGCATACGATATCATCCATGCCAGCCATGTACATCTTTTGTTCCTTAATGACTATTATTCCCAGTGAGGAAAAAAGGACAGAAAAAGCAGTGGGGGAAACACAGGAGGGCTACAAGTGGAAGCTGACAATGTCTGGAGCTCCATCCCAACCCCATTTTTCTAAAAAATAAAACAAAACAAAACTACAGAATGCCAGCCCAAACCCACAGTTCCCAATCCTACAGACATACCCATGGTTCACGCAGAAAGCCAATTTGGACTGCAATGAAACATTCAAATTTAGCTGCTGTCACTGCTGGCAACCTGGTATTAAAAGAAGAAGCTTAAGTTATTAAACTGAGCAGCTTTAATCATGCAGTTCGGAGGGGGAAATCCATTGCTACAGGAGTGCACAGGATTAAAGTATTTTTACCGCAAAGCCAATACATCTACCAGTTAGCCACTGCTCCACCAGTGCATGCATGTCTGTGCATATGTGGGTTCATTCACAGAGATCCTGCTAAATATTATGGGACCCAATGGATTTTTATTTAGAAATTGACCCCGTAACCCTGAACCTGATTATCCTGGTGGCCAGCTATGTCATCTTGCTCTTGGTTTTCCTGATTTCTTGCATACTATATGACTGTAGAGGGAAAGACCCCAGTAAGGAGTATGCTCCTGAGATTCCAGCAGACACCCAGCCTCCCATCCGGTTGGTGGTGATGCAGCAAGCGAACCCCGGTACCCATTGGCCTAAAGGACTTGTCCCGGCTTATCAAAACACTGCTGGTCCCCCTGGGAAAAGGACTACGGTAGTTTGAGAAGGCCTTCAGGAGCTCCTGAGGTCTAGTCTAAGATTGCCTCATCTGATATGTTTACATCCTGCTTGCACAAGGAAAACAAAGCAAGGTAAGCCAAAACTGACATTGTGCATGTATGTGTGTGTGTTTACACATATTCTGAAATGGGTTATTTCATCTTGAATTCTCTTTTGTTTGTGTGTGATGCTGCTAGAGTCTTAATGGAGTGAGAATGCCCCAACTCTCATATTGTAGATTTAAATATGCATCAATGATTTGTGGGGAAAATGGGAGAAAAAGAGAAACAGGCAATGAATTTCAAAAGAGTGAAGATTTTAAAAAATACATTGTTCTGCCCCTAGCCCATGGGAGAGGGGAATAATCACAGAACTGATCAGCCTCAAGGATGCCAAAGACTGCAATAGGTCCAATAGGCATATGGGAAAAATAGACATTCTATGCTAGGGAAATATGAGGTAAGACACAATGCTTTTGTAAGGTAATGTTGTCTCAAGAGTGGGCACACATCAACAGTCTGGTACTTTGATTCAGCATAGAAGACAGTGGCTCACATTCTGTTGGCAACATACCCAGGCATAACTGAATATTACAGCTGCATATGTAACTGTTGGGTCAGAGTGAATGGAGAAATTAAGGACTTCCATCTGCTATGATTCCCATCCGCCCCCCAACACCGTCTCCCTGTTTTTTAAGCTTGGCAGTCTTTTCCCCAGGCATTCAGTGACCACAGGAAGATGGGAGGAGGATAAGGGGAGCTAGGGAAGTCAGCTGGTTTCCTTCATACCACTGCCTACAGGAAGAAAAAGGCAACCTCTTGAACTTTATGGGGGTCTTTCAGTGGTCCAGGGGGTACATCATTTTCCTCTCAGCTGCAGGAACACAACCAGGTGGCTTGCCTGCAAGTCCCCTTTCCTTTCCCTATCCTTATCTGGCCACAGAATGACTGTGGAATGGGGTGCCCATCCTGCACACAGTTAAGTATGCAGGTGAAGTGATGGGACATAACTACACCTGGTAGAACACTGTGACCCACCAATGTGATGCAGGATCTCAGCCAGTGTCCCCAAGATGGCACACCAGTTTCCATGGACTAGAAGTTCAGGACAGCTTTCACTTAGTAAATGACCTTTGGAGGGAACAACATTGTCTAGAGTACCATCGAGCTCAGGATTACGGGATCCTTTAAACCAGGATTACAAAAGCCAGTGTGACAAAGTGGTCAGGGTGTCAGATTAGGACCAGAGAAACCCAGGTTCAAATCCCCACTTAGCCACAAAGCTCATTGGAAGAGTTTGGGCAAGTCTCTCTCTCATCCTAACCTACTTTACAGAGTTATCATAAGGACAAAATGTAAGGGGTGGCAGGAGAGACAGTGCACATCCTGGGGCTCTTTAGACAAGGGAATAGCCTGAGAATGTTCATGTAGTGTTAGATGAAATGCTATTCTTGCATTATTACGTCTGGCAGAATTAAGAGGGCGCATCCAGGGAATAATAAATTACTTACTATGAGAAGGAGGAAGCCACTCTTGGCAAAAAACCCTTTGGTCCCAAAGGATAATAGGTCATGTGTAGACATCCCCTTACTGGCCAGAGTAGGTGCTTATCATGCCATGTCAGGAGCTCACAGATGCAAATGATTGCCTAAATCCACTTCAATCTGTTTTCAGACCTGCTTTTGGTATAGAAACTGTTATAGTCAAACTGAGGTGCTGCTTTAAGCCAAATCAAATCATGATTCCACAGTGGTTCTCAACCTGTAGGTCCCCAGATGTTTGTGGACTTCAGCTCCCAGAAGCCCCAGCCACTGTGGTCAATGCTCAGGGCTTCTGCATTAGAAGGTCCCATTGTTCCATCTTGTTTAGTATTATATAATTTGACCGGTGACTGGTGGTGAATGTCTGAAGTTTTAAACAGAATATTGCCAGTTTGGAGATCATGGTTATTCATGTGCTCTTCCACTTAGCTATGGTCACTCCAACATGCCTCATTACAGTCTGTCCAGCTGTACGATCTGTCCAACTGGCAGCCTGTGACGATCTGATAGCTTGAACAAGCCTGTATAAGAAAAATCGCACTACAAATAGAAGGTTATTATACAGCCTGGGGAGGTAGAAGTGGGCTGGGGAGGTGGAAGTGGGAAGAATCGTGTAGCACCTTGGAGATGTTTCTTTAAGGATGAGGTTTCATCTGTATCAGTCCACTGGTTCAGATGCACTGAGTCAGAAGTGCCCAGATTTGGTGAGTTATCGTTCAATCATTTTAATTGATTAAGCAACCAAAATATTGAATGGTACTTCCAAAACGTGTCAATAGAAAAGAAAACAATTGAGTTCAGCAGAATGACAGGAATAATTAATTGTTTGGAAAAGTATCTTTTCTCAGCTCCCAGAAGCCCCAGCCACTGTGGTCAATGCTCAGGGCTTCTGGGAGCTGAAGTCCAAAAACATCTGCGGACCCACAGGTTGTATCTTTTCCAAAGGGAACAAGCTAGAAATCTGGATATTTATGTGAAAGACAGAGTGTGTGCACACACAGAGAGAGGTGTGTGCATGTATGTGATTTGCATATTTGGTGGGGCTTTTGCAAGAGAATTGACAAAAATCCCCACTTAATACAGTGCAATTAACAGACTACTGAAGAAAATATACCAGCTGATGCATGCTGTTACCAGACAGAGAAAATAGTTTGTGCATGTCTGTATTTGTATTAGTCCCTTATCTTCTTTCTTCATTAGAGAGTATAATTTAGGCATGGATGTGTGCTTTTATAGTTTTATTTTCGTACATCACCATGTACATTGACAGACCTAATAATTAATAATGACATCAGTTTCCTTATTCTTGCTGAAGCTTTCCTTAGCATTAACTGATGAGATAAGGATCAGATGTAAGCCCTATGAATCATATACTAAATTGAACACATAGCAACTGTGTCTCAAAAATCAGATTCCATGAATCTAGCAAGGTGTCAGTAAAGGACTTGACTATAGGAGTCTCCTATACATGCGGCTCAGCAGTATTGCAACCTTGGATGCAAACTTTAAAGACATAAAATAAAAGATACAAAATATGTGCACGTGTGTAATAGAAATTCTCCTGTAAGGAATTTTCCTTCTGGACCCAAAAGAATGTTCTTTACTAACAGATTTGTGTGTGCTTGAGGTCTGGCTGATTCTGGTGGTGTGAAAGTGAAGGGAAGGCACTTTGTGTATATTCAGGATGCTGCCATTTTCCTTATCATTTTTGTTTTAAGAATGATCACATAATTTCCCACTGGCTTTGTTTGGAAGGGACAGTCCCAATTAATCCTCTGTCATTCTACTTTTTAAACTGTTTCTAAAAAGTCCCAGTTTCTCTCTTTTCCTCCCAATTTTTCCCCTCATCCTGGCTTAATACAGTCATGGCAAACTGAGTTCAAAGAGCAAAAGTGGTTTCCACTCAGTTTACTCAGCTGGGGGAAGGGGAGGGGATTGTTGTCCTTCCTAGAAGACTTAGGCAGAAGCAAACTGCTGCAGCTTCTCCTAGCTTGTGTGTCAGTCACATAGGGACAGGGGCGATGAGGGCAGTTCGCCCCCAACTGCAATGTTTTTGAGGTGTCCTGGATCATGGCCACACCCCCATGTACCCCACACACCACAGCCATGCCCCCGTGCACCGTTGCCACACCTCCATGTCATAGCCCTGCCCCCCTCCACACACTCCAAACTCCACTGCTGTTGTGTGTTCTTTCTCACTAATGACCTTTACCATCTTAACCATACTCTGACATCACTCTGATGGCACTTGGCCCCACGTGCCCTGATTTTCATTTGTAAATGCAGGAAGGTATATGATCATATTACAATTGTCTGGCATCAAAGTAATAAGTTTGCATGACTTCTTGTTGCCGTGTGCCCTCAAGCTGTTTCTTACTTATGGTGACAATAAAGCAAGCCTACCACAGGGTTTTCTGGGGCTAAGAATGCGTGATGCACCCAAGGTCACTCCATGGGTTTCCATGGCCGAGCAGGGAATCAAAACCTGGTCTCCAAGGTCATAGTCCAATGTTCAGACCACTGTGCAACACTGGCTCTCACACAATGATTACTATTTTTAATTTGAGGTATTGCTGATAAAGAAAGCTCTTTGAACAGTACTGCAGTATCCTTGATCTCTATCCCAAAATCCAATTACTATACTACTGAATCACTCGCTGAATGGTGAGTCAACATTTTTAACAGTCCCATTGATTGGGTGTGTCTACTCTAGTTAGGACTAACAAGTGGATTTAGGCTTTGTGCTCTTGCTGGTGTGGGTTAAGTAGTTCTCAGCTTGTGGATGGAATTCTCTTTGATGCATGGAGTCATTAAACAGTGGTGCCCTTGGGAAATTTTAGACTGGACTTAACAGTTTTATTGGTGGACTGCTATGGGAAAGTGTGTTACTTCACTTTCTTCAAAGGTGCTAAACTAACACAGTTTTGCTCATGCTCCCCAACTTATTCTGAGGGGTGAAGCACTGGCCTGAGTGGATTAAATGCTTTCTGCCCTGATTCACAGTGGCTGTATGAACCTACATATCTCAACATGTTTGGGGAAGTAGAAAGCTCAGGAATTGCTGGTGGGGCTCGAGGTGGTGTTATTATGCCATACAATCCCCAATTTGTGATCCAGTATGATAGAAATATTATTTAATTGGCATGAAATAAATATAGTTCTTGCACTTATGACTGAAACACTGTGTGGAGATTACAAGCGCTCTGACTGGAAGCTTCTTGAAGCTAGGACAAAGGGCCTCAGCATAACCGGGTCACAAGTTTAGGAGAATCAAGTGAAAACTTAACCTGATGAGTTTGGGATGTTGTCTAAAGTACCTAAGCCTAAGAGATAATAGCAAATAGGTGATAATGATGATTAAAAAAATAGGTGATAAGGATCGTGGTTGAGGTGGTGACTTCCTTCCTTCCTTCCTTCCTTCCTTCCTTCCTTCCTTATCACAGTGGCATTTGTAAGATGTGGAGTCAGCAAGGTCTCCCTCTATGCTTCTAAAGCACTGAATTATTGTCTCAGTATATAAGGTTCTGCAGACTGTGTGTGAGCTCTCACTCCACAGTCTGTTATGGAACAGATGGTTGGTGCCGAGTTGAGAGGTAAGAGGGCAAAACTAGCATTGGAAAAAGGGAGCTATGCTGAAAAGTACTCAGAAATGCCAGTGTATGGGGAGAACAGCCCTGTCTTCAACAGAGACAGTCAGAAAAGTCATTTTTATTTATTTATATTTCCATCTCCTGCTGAATCTAATGTAATCAAACGTCTGCCCATGTAGCGACGAGTACACCAGCAGATCAACTGATGTTAGCTCAGAAGTGACAGATGTGAAAATCTCTCCATGTTGATTTCACCGATTTCCTTTCTCATCCTTGTTTTGTATCAGCTTGCAAGCGTGGATATTTATGCCATCTTTAAATGCAGTCTTCTTCATTTATGTATTTATTTGTATAATCTACTTGATTTATTCTACTTTCCTGACAGACTGAAGCATCTTGCTATGTATTTTTTTCAAGTATATATGTTTTAGCCCCAGATATTAAAAATTAAATCCATTGCTTTGTGGGCTTTTCTCTGAAATTCCCTGCTAAGCCTCCTAAATGTGTGAATGCTCAAGGGGAGCATTTACTTATGACAGAGCCCCAGAGATATGGAAATGCTACAGCTTCTTCCATCCCTATCAAAATCATCAGGTTAGCAGCAGCTCAACACTGCTTCTTCCATTGGGAATGCTCTAACACAGTGGTTCTTAACCTGGGGTCCAGTGACCCTTGGGGGTCTATGGAGTCCTCCCAGGGGACCCATGAATTTCTACTGCTGGACACCAATAGCAGCAGCAGCTACAGGGACATTAGTGGGGGGAGGGCTTGTGAGTGCTGAAACTGCTCCCTCATGTGCAAACGAGGAAGCAGTTTGGACATGTGCACACATAAACCCCTGCTGCTGCGTCCCTCATGGAAAGGACAAGAAAGCAGGCTACGTCTTGGGAGACCAGCGTTTGAATCCCCACTCAGCCATTGAAACCCACTGAGTCACCTCAGCAAGTCACATTCTCTCAGCCTAAGAGGAAAGACAAAGGCAACACATCTTGCCAAGAAAACTTTCATGACAGGTTCACCCCAAAATTGCCATAAGTCAGTTTTCAAAGGGCAAACATGTGATAGCTAGAAAGAACCTCCCCCTTGTCAGTGGCACTTTGCTGTTGTGTGCTCTCAAGTCATTTCTGTGAACCTATCACAAGGGGTTTTTTTTTGGCAAGATTTGTTCAGAGGGGCTTTGCCTTTGCCTTCCCCTGAAGCAGAGAGAATGTGACTTGCCCAAGGTCACACAGTGTCTGAGTGGGATTTAGATCTTAGTCTCCAGAAGCCTGAAAGAAAGAAAGAAAGAAAGAAAGAAAGAAAGAAAGAAAGAAAGAAAGAAAGAAAGAAAGAAAGAAAGAAAGAAAGAAAGATTGATTTGAATATTTAAATCTTGAGTTAAGCCTTGGGAGTCCCTGGCAAAAAATTATATTTGCAGGGGGTCCCTGGTAAAGAAAAGATTAAGAGCCACTGCTCTAACACAAATATCCCCCTTGTCCAACAAATTTGACGTCCACATGCACACAAGAAAGGATCTTTTAAGAGCCCAGACACAGTGCTTATCGCTTCTGTTTCTTACAATCTCACTGTTGACAAGAGAACAGCCGTCTGACAGGAAACAGATATCTGGATGTCAGTTTTGTCCTGCAATTAGGAAGACTTTGCTCTGAGACATGGTGCTTGGGTTGATAAAAGGACACTGATCTCTGAGATATATTGTTTCTTGTTTGGGCCACCGCTGAACAGCTCTGGAAAAAGGTACTTTCCATACTGTTCAGAATATATGCAAATTGAGAGGGTGTTCTATCAATGCCTATCCCTATCAATCATTAATTACAAGGCTCTTTGGTTTTGTCTCTGGGCACAAAGACAAGATTGTTGCTAATCCAGAAGGAGGAAGGATGTTTTTTAACTTACTTAATAAACTCAGATACAATATTCTTATGAAATCTACCACAGTTAGGGATGGTTTTGTGTGTGTTTTTTTACCTCCCGTTATGTTGTGTTTCTGCATTAATCTGAGAATTTTGAAAGAATCATATCCACAAGATGTATTTTAAAATTGATATTTGAATTTTAAGATAAATTCAATTTTTTGTTTTCCTCTCAATATGTATTTTAGATGTATATTTACATAGATAAATATATGCGTTTTTACAATGTATATTCATAAAATATACAAAGTGTATATTTTGATGTGCTTAAACTTTCAAGAACTGCACTGCCACATTGGAGAGGTGTGAAATCTGGTAAATTGTGAAATTCTAATCTACATATTAGTCTGACTCCAAGAACTGAAATTCATGGCTTTTTCTATAGGAATACACAAAGTCCAAATTCTTCAAGCATCTCCAGCCTGAATGTTTACCTGTTTGGAGAAGTCTCCTAACAATGTAGCAGGAGAATGATTGTTACTTGGGAAAAGGATCACAAAATCTTATTAGCAAGCTGTGAACGCCAGTTCCTGAGTGGGCATTAGACTACGAGATCTTTCAAACACTTGTGAAAACTGGGGTGTGGTTTACTGAGGTGGTCCGAAGGGTCTTTCCAACCACCTGCTCTCAAGGTAACACGTGATTGCGGGAGTATTGTGAGTGTCTTTTCCGAACACTCCTATCTGCAGCATCTCAAAAGACCTTTGTTTGGAATGTTGTCTGGTTAAGATGTAGTTTTTTAGAGCCGGGAGATTGGCACTAGCAGAGGTAGCTACACTGACAGAGCTCCGTCATCATAACTGTGGTTGATGATGTTGGATGCCAACGAAAGGAGTTTTTTTATATATAAAAAAAACCCCATGAAATTTCTTTAAAAAAATTATTTTACTTATTTTTGAGAAAGTTGACTTTCAAAAAATAATTTTAAACAGTTTTAAACATGCTTATATGTTAAGGTTCAGTGCAGATTAAAATATCATTTTAAAACAGGTAATTTCCCATCCCCATCCTTTTCTCTGCTTGTATGCTTTTTGTAACATCTTGGCCTGAAGAAGGGATTTGATGGGTCTCAAAATCTAGCGCACATTTTTGAGCCTTTTGGATTGGCCTAATGAAGGTATTTCCACAATATGGATTCTGGATTTTCAACCGTTTGTGTTACAAACTCTTTGTAGAGCTGGGTGGTTAAAAAAGATGGAGCAGAAGGTGGAGGTGGAAGAAGCCAGGAAGCCCAAAAGTGTGACTAGATGTTTTTGAGTCATGAGGTCTGGCATTTTACTCAGTCCCAAAATGGAGAGTGAAGACTTAATGAGTCACTGTTAGGTATCCAAGACAGCATCAAATGAAGATGATGAAGACAAAATGGTAAATCCTCCCTCTCTCTGGGAACAGAAGTATCAAGAATCTCTCCCTGCCAAGCCGCAGCCAGCAAGGGATGAGGGAGGTCAGGAATACTTTCCCTGAGAGTCCAAATATACCAAACACCAGTGAAATGCAAGCCGAGCCAGGTCAAGGTCCAGCCCAAAGGTTCAGGAGGCAGAGATCCATCCAGAGGGTTTCAGGGAGCAGGAGACAGGAAGGTCATGAGGGCTTGCTAGTAATTTGCTGCAAGCAAAGAGCAGCCACACTGGCAGACTTAAATATTTTATCCACTGTGAACAGGTGCTGCTTGTTATTGTTTCCTCAACCTAGTCCATGTAGCCTCCCTCTGAGCAGCCCGTTTCAGCCTTCTTCATGATTGAGGACTGATGGGCACAGGTGGATGCCACTCTTCTGCATCACTACTGGTTCCCTCTCCGTCCTGAGCTGGCTGGGGCAACTCTGTCTCTGTTTGACCTTCCAGTGTGGGGGATGTTTGCAGGTTGAGTTGCTCACTCACTGGCACAGTCCTTGGCACAGTCAGTTGCTCCTCAATCTCAGAGGCATCATCTAGCTCACTCACTGGCTCGGTCCCAGGCACAATCAGTTGCTCCTCAATCACAGCAGCAGCATCTACCACAAGAAGGCTGGTAGCAACTCAGAGGTCTTTTTATCATCTAACATGATGAAGAGCCCTGGGGAATTGAAAAGCTTGCACACTATTGTGGCTGGGGGAAAAAAAGAAGAAATATGGCAGCACCTTTAAGACTAACTGGTTTTTATTTTAGCATAAACTCTATTACTGTATTTTATTTTTTATTTATATTTATTATTTATTATTTTATTTTAGCGTGCACTATACTATTGTGGAGTTATAAGTAGGCCTGATAAAGGTACATTGGTTTGTTGGCTTGTTTGTTTAATGTCATGTCTTTCTTCACTTGTGGGATCCAAGGTAGCTCACAAGACAGATGAAAACAAAATATTGCTAAAATCAAGAATTATAACATGTGTTTTTCTAAAAAAAGAAAAAGAAAATCAGTTATTAAAAGTAATACTAGTTTGAAACAGTTTAAAAGCATTTGGAACATAACAATGAGAGTACAAATGCATCATTCGCCACAAAAACAGTGAGGGCTTTGGGCTCATGTGACAGTGGGGTGGTGAATCTTCTCCAGGTTTTGGATAGCTTTGAGCCTATTTGGAGGAGATGGTTCATTACTTTATATAGATCCTTTAAAGTGTTAAGTTAAATCCGGCATGGATTCACTGTCTCGCTGACATGGGAGCCACCTGCCTCCATTGCACAAAAGCTCTGGCTGTATGGTTCGGGGAAGGCTGGCTTTGCACAATCCCAGGATTATGTAGAGACAACCCTGCATACATATCACACATGCATAGGCTCTGTGTGTGTAACAGGGGTATTGCTCTTCTATGTAAAATCATGTGCATGGTGCTTACATGCATATAGCTTGGGAAAACCTAGAAAAATTACTTTTCTGCACTACAACTTCCTAGAGATGTGTCACACTGAGGGGCAAAGATAGTGGATGAGACCTTATTTCACCTTTCATGTGCTTCATTGTATAAGGCCACCGTTCAGGCCATGAGAAAAGAATGAATTCATCTCTATTACACTCCACTTTGCTTATACATTTAATACTGATTCCCCCAACTAGTCAGCTACTGAAAGTCTGGGTGAGCAACTGTGGAAAGCCAGGGTCTGCATTAGCTAGCCAGAACCTTGGAGAGACATACCTCTACTACACCCACAAGACAATTTTTTAAAAAAAGGGTTTTTTGTCTTCAGATCATTTCCAGATGATTTTTAAGGAGATGAGGTCATTTTGACTATGTCCGTAGCCTCTGTCTTGTCTCCTTGGCCATTTTAGGCCCAGGAGAATTCCTTTTTAACAACTGGATGTGAGTGGAAGGCACTTCCTGTTCCCTTCCTGTTTCCAAAAACAAAAAAATAAGAGATCTTTCCTGGGCCTAAATTGGCTTCCCCTTTCCCCTCCAAGAAAGGTGGCAAAAATGCCACCAGATCCCCTTCAAGGTAATTTGTGAGAAAATTGTTTTTGACACCTGGGTGTCCATGGGTGGCACAAAAATTGCCCAGGGGCACCACATGTCACCTGTGGAGCCCACTTTGCCCATCCTTGATCTATGATGTAGTAAAAAGAAAAAATATGTCCAAATGTCTTTGTATTACACCTCTCCTTCTCCATTCCACATCACAAGTGTCCATTAGAGAAGCTGGGGAAATGGGCTATTTATGGCTATTTATTTATTTAGCTATCTATTTCTAGCATTGACAAACTCTCAGCCTGCCAGGATCTCTGAGGTGACACACAATAGATAAAAATATCTTTAAAAAAAATACAAATAAACAAAATAGATAAGAACATGTAGCCAATATACATTGGCTAGTTATATATGCGTAGCTAAGTAACATCTCCTGGCCTGAGGCCTCCAGCCACAACGATGGCTGTGGCTTTGATTTGTCACAGTGAATCTCACAACTTTGTCTAGTTAGGAAGTTTGGGGTTGTGCCCCAAGCGGGCTACAGTAACTGAGGAAGATTCTGAGTCTGCCAAACCACATAATTGTATATCTTTACAGTCTCTCTTTATCCTCACTATTTAAATGCTTATTTAAGAACTGCAGTGCAAATAATTTAAAAACAGGACTCAGTCCATTAAGTAGTCCTGTGGTATTAAGAACTGAGTTTGCTTCATTATGATCCACAATAAAAAATCTCCCTTACTGTGTGCTAATATTACAGTAAATATACCATCTAATTCTTAAGAATGTATTTTGAAAAATCCCTCATAAACTGCTGTATATGAATATAGAATTAATCCTGAGAGAATAAATTCTCACCTACGAAGGCAAAAGGCTGCAATCAATCCCATTGGACTAGTGCTTTGAACCCTTTCAGTATCAGAATGATGCATTTCCCCTCCACTACATCTGTGGAGGTGAGATGCATCATTCTCAACATTAAAAGGGTGATATGCTAAAAGCACCAGACCCTGTCTGATCTTGGAAGATAAGCAGGGTCTGCCTTGGTTAGTACATGGAAAGGGAACTGCCAATGAATACCAGATGCTCTAGGCTATATTTCAGAAACAGGCAAAATGCATGGGGTTGCCATAAGTCAACAGGTGACTTGAAGGCACATACAGGGATGGGGGAGAGATCCTCATGTCCAAACATTAATTGTTGCTTTGCTTTCTCAGGCTTTGATCTTAGGAAACTTCTACAATGTGAGTCACAGCACGTTAATTATCTTGCTGGCTGGTTTAGGAGTTAGCAGTATCCCAGGGAATGGCAAAAGGAATTCAAAATTCTGCAAATTTTGGCTGGACTCAATCACTAGCCAATATTTTGGCATGTTCAGCTAGGGATCAGAATTTATCCCTTGCTTTGTGCTGAAAGTTTCAAAATATAAGCCTTTGACTCTGTCTCTTTAGCGATGATAGATGTAAATACAGAAACACCCCAACCTTTTCCCAAGTTCTCTTTAGATATCAAACTCAGAAATGAGTCTGGTCAGAGTGAGATGGCACTCTTTGATTTCTCAGTTCTCTGGTGTAGGAGGAAGCTTGTGGATACTTTCACTTGGTATTGGATGTGGGGAGGAAGATCTTTGCCAGGATTAAGTATAAGAGGCACTATTCTGGATTGCACATGCAGGCCTTTGAGAATCAAAATGTGTTCAGTTTTTCTGTGTAATTCTTCAGGGTGGTTGCATGTTTTTGGCTCCTGTGCCTGATGGTGATGATGATAATGATGATGATGATATAGGTATAGTTGTGCTTGTCTGTTTCATCATAGAAAGAGGTGAGGGAGAAAAAAGCAGTATGTGTATTGACAGGGAACAATCCGGCAGCATCTATGAGTTTGATCAATTTTAGCATGAACTTTCATGGATTCACTTCCTCTGATGTGCTGATTGTTGTTGTTGTTGTTGTTGTTGATGATGATGATGATGATGATAACTTTTCTATCACAACTTACCACTTAGAAAAAAACAAAAACAAAAAATAAATAATGCTCAAGGTGAATAACACCTTCACTAAAAACAAATTGATAAAACCAATAAAACAATTACTGCAAACCAACATTAAACAACAAAAGCATTAGGATCAGTCGTTAAGAACCATTGAAACAGCTTAAAAGGGCATTTTGAAAAGAGTGGGTCTGGTTCCCAGAAAGGAGCAAGAGAGGGAGCCAACATGTGGATTGCATTCCATAATCTGGGAGCAACATGTATCTATCTTACATAGTTATTCTTCCCTCTTGTTCTACACAGTGTGCCTTTCATAAATGCCTGCGTGACAGGGCCAGCTTTTTGGAACTGAGATGAGTGTTCCTGAAGAATCCATCTAGGGCTTCTTGAATGTGTGTTAGGAGGGGTGAATGAGGTGGCAGGGATCACTTGCACAGACCTTCAAGGGCCTTTCCGCACTACACTGTTATAGTGCTATTATTCCACTTTCAGCATCCTGTGGAATTCTGGGGGTTTGTAGTTTACTGGGGCCAAAGAGCTCTCTGGCTAAAAATTCTAAATCCCCCTCCCTAAACTGCAAACCCCAGGATTCCATTGGATGTTGAAAGTGGAATAATAGCACTATAACAATGGAGTGCATTCATGTGCACACACCCTTTCTATTTGGTGCATACATGATTCGTACACGAATAGCAGTAGGGAATGTTCAGTAGGATCTCCAACCCCTGCCCCTCCATTCCCAACTATTTTAAGGGAGGAAAAACCACTGTTCCCTTACTGTTAATAGCACCAAAGCACTATGACAATCCATTAATAGGATTAGTGGCAGTATCGGTCTGGTGGCTGGACAGCCAGGAAGTTGATGGGGCATCATTGGACTCCACTGCTGCATGGAAAGCAGTCAAGGCTTTTGGGTGACTCACAGAACATGTGTTGCCCACCTACAACAGATCCAAAGCATTTTGATATTGGAGAATTGGCATGAAGCCCATACATAAACTTCCACGCATGGTGAAGACACAGTTTTTCTCTGCAGTGCATATACACAAACTCTGTAGTCATAATTAAACACAACCAACTACTTGCCAAAAGTGTACAGTATCCCCACAGTGAATTACATACATATATGTATCACTACATATGACGATTAAATCTTGTTTGCTTGCTTGTGTTTTTTTTTTCCTGTTTACAGTATGGAAATACTTTCCTACACAGAAAGCATGCAGATTATTCCTAGTCAGTAGCACAGCAGACCTGGCAGCAACAATACTAAGCACATTTTTACTACTAAAATCTATTAGGAGACAGAAGAAAACATGTCACATGCCCAGCATGTTATAATATCCAATATTTCCAGTATAGCATCTTCCTTAAACATTCAGCAAGTAATGCACCATTTTCTCCAGACTCTAAACCAAACTTTTTGGCTGTGGCTAAGGTGACAATAGAAGCACCTCTCTTCTTGTTAACATGCCCACTTTCATATGCCCAGATATAGTTGATATGTACAATTCTTTTTTCATTTGAATGCAAATTCCAGCTATCACACTGTTTAACTGCATTAGTTGGTATTTTTTTCTCTTTCCTGAGTCACTGAGCAAAAATGAAGAGCAGGGCTAGGATTCACTTGGAGGGTTATGTCTTTGAAAGCAGACTTGCATCTGCAGGAAATAGAATTGTACAGTTTGGCAATGTTTATGTTCATCAAGGGGCTGCCGTGATATTACTATAGGTTGAGGAACCAGCAAGGTGACTGTTTCACATAAGGATTGATGCACAATGGGATTGAGGTACATGGGGACATCAGCTAGGGAGTGCCAATGTGCACTGGGACACTCTTTCTGGTGTCCTGTTACACAACTTTGCAATTCACTAATAGCATTCATTAGCACCTCTGTTACGTAGCTAAGGGTGCATACAATAGACACAACATAGATTGTGATAAAGAATTCTGGCCTAGATATCTAAGCCTTCAAAACACTGGAATGAAGAGGCTTCCCCCTTCCCCCAGAAAGCATTTTGTGCATGAATGGTGTGTGAGGGTTCATTCTGAAAGGTGGGAGTACACAGTCAGCTTTGCTGGTTATATCACTGAGGCTGAGCGCATGAGGCACAGATCATTAAGATCTCCCTTTGCAGCAGATACACTCTGTGGGCAACATTGACGTGTGGCCTAGTTTCCCCATCTGTCACAATGAGAGGGAATGATTTAACACTTGCCTTACAAGATGATGATGTTCATGAAGCAATCTGGAGTGGTAGCTTGGAAGGATCCACCCAGGCATCAGTGCTGTAGATCAGTAATTGTTTGTGGCCACAGCCATGTGCTTAATAAGGTTGTGATAATCATATGCCTAGGCAATCTTTTGAAGCTCAGCTGTTTCTGAGCTGTTCCCCTGAGCATCTAAAAGGAGTTTTCTCAATATATTATGAAATCATCCATCTGTGAGTTCAGAGCAGATGTGAAGGCTATCTGTATTTTCAAGGACAAAGTATTTCTGACAGGGTTTCACCATAGGTGTCAAGCAAAAAGGATAATAATTCTACAGACAGCTGAGAACTGCCTCCATGACCTCCAGCTGAGGCGCATTGTTGAAGCTTAAGCTATAACTCTGACGGACCTATGTTAACAAGATTAGTGCCAGTGTTACACCACAGGTAATCATGAGAAGTAGGTGTTGTGAAAGTTTCCTAGGAGATATAGCATAGGTCACCACTATTCATTTAGAGTGAGAACTTCATGAAGGGATATCTCTCTCTTTGTCTCTTTCTTGTCTGGACCATGCACTACTATCTAACAACACTTCTAAGATTTAACTAACCAAAATACAAACACTCAACTGGCAGTCAATGCCATCCATACAGAAAAGTTTTATTCAGGCATGATGGAAAGTTGTAAAACTCCCCAACTGAGCAAGGATGGGGTTTTGCCAAGTAGCCCTACTCCAGACATGATGTCCCAGTGTGTCTCCATGCCTTGCAGAGGCATCCATGTGTACAGGAGAACACTCACAAGGGGAGGCCTTTGTGCAGACTGTTGTACTTGGAGAGGGTCCCACATGATTCAGAAACATGGCTGAGGTCCTCATGATTCACACACACACACACATATATATATATATATTAATTAATAATAGGCTAATTTTTGGCAAATAGACAAATAAGAATGCTTGGGTAATTCTCTCATTTTTGCTGCTATAAGTACTGTTCAATGCTGGGGGGATTTGGAATGGGTTTATATGATTTCATATTATTTTTGATATGTCTTCTTAGTCACCTTGGAAATTTTAAGTCCTGAGATGGCATAACAATACTGGAAATGAAAAAATGGCCAGAAAGAGCCCTGTGGTTTAGTCCTTCTTGACTTGTAGCAGTTCAGGTTGCAACTGCATTTTTCAATATCCCCCTAAGTTTTCAAAGCAGCAGTAGTAGCGTGCACGTGAAAGGTTAGCACGTGAGGGCACAGGAGCATAATCTGGCCTTCTTCCTGGGATGGTAACTGTTCACATGTGGAAGCCTTTAGCCAGAGCTTGGAAATGACCCATTACAAATAGCAGGTTGCTTATAATTAAATCCTTTTTTGCAATGAAATAATCAGAACTCGGAAATTTTACTCTTTGATTACAATGTGCAGAATCCCTCAGACACGGGGACTCTGTAAGTTGCTCTGTAACCAAGGCATAATTAAGTTACATTGTTGTTGTTGCTGCTGTGTGACCTCAAGACATTTCCAATTTATGACAATCCTAAGGTGAACCTATCATGGTATTTTCTGGGGCTGAGAGTATGTGACATGTCCAAGGTCACCCAGTGGGTTTACATGGCTGAGAGGAGAATCAAACACTGGGTCTCCAGGGTCATAGTCCAGTGCTCAAATCACTACACCATGCTCACTTCCTAAGTTATATTACAAGTAGCATAGCAAGGGACAAGGTCATTCCTTTTTTGATATAAATGTAGCTGCTGATTTAGTTACTTTTATAGTTAACAGAGATCATGAGGCTTTGTAACTTTGGAGTTGTTATAGCAGTTAAAAGTAACTTATTACTTTTGAACATTGAGCATAATTGGTGATGAACTATTTTGGGTTCCTTGGCACAGTAATTGCAACTAATTATTTTTTAAGTGTAACTTTCTTTTTAATTTTTAAAATTATGTTATTTCAGAGGAAATAATTACAAAACAAAATGCTCTGGCTACCCATTCCTCCTAGCTTTGTATTAAAGTTGTTTTTCTAACAGTAACTTTTAACAGTAACTCAATTAGTTTGAAGCTTCTTTTGTGCAGCATGAAGGGTTTCTGTCCCAGCGAGGACACTATAAAAGCATGTCTTGTAAACAGTCCTTCTCAGTCAGTCCTTAGTTGATATCCAACAGAAGAACAATGCTCAGCTCTTTGAGGAAAGACAAAATAAAAATTCAGAAATAACTTATTTCAAAAAATGGCCGTTTATGTTCAGAAAAGGTGAGGAAAGCACAGCCCTCCAGAGGTTGCTGAAGTACAACTTCCAGCATTCCTCCCTATTGTCAAGGCTGATGGGACTTGCAGTCCAGCTATGTTTAGAGGGCTGCAGTTTGCCCCCTCTGATGTTCAATTTACGCACGCCTCTTAGATGGTTGTGTTCTTCCAAAATCTTGCCAAGACATTGTTCAAGCCTTTGAAAGAACTCTTAACAGATAATTGCATCTGCATTATCACCATTTTCTAAACTATATATAATGGCATTCTGTTCAGTCATTTTCTCTTGTCCTCCTTTTCTCTTTATTTTTCAAACATGAAAAACAGTAGAATGGCTTGTTCTGAAATGAAAATGTTCAGCAGCAGGACAGAATCTGTGATCTGAATCTAGCAGACTGTAACCTTAGGAGAACATCTGGTTAATCACAGGGCCAAATGGATGTAGATGGGTTTGATTTACTGGGTGAACAGTCAGAAGGCTCTTTGAACCTGCTTCTCAGAAGATGTCAAGGTCAAGAGAGGAGCCACTCAGGAGATCCTATCAGAGACAGTTCACACACTGCTATAACTGACCATCCACCCTGGCACAGCAGCTCAGAGGCCTGTGTGCCTGACCAGTCTCATGATCTGCTCAGTACTTTGATGTGTCTGACGTTACAATCTTTCACATTCAGAAGGGAGTTGAGAAGAAGGTGAAGGTCACATCACAGGCACCTGTAGCATATACATGCCACATCTATCAGTCACCAAGGTGAGTACACCTGGCTCTGAGTTCCACAGCATGCAGAAGAGTGCCTGTTTGATCCATGTATGCACAATGGCCCTTTGGTCTTGCACGATCACCGTCCAGGAGTCCAATGCTGGTCATGCAACTGACAGGGGGGTGCGCTCCTTAACAACAAGCCATGCTACACCCAGAGGTCAGCATCTCCAGCAATTACATGAAAATCCTCTGGCAGAAAGCCAGACAACTGAACTTTGTCTGAAGGCTTCATGATTGCACCACCAGGATTATGCAACTGGAACAGAACACAGTTCTGCCTGCACATGCACTCAAACACACACATATACATAAACTCGCACACCCTTTCCCTTCCAAGACTCTCATTCTGTCTGTTCTGGCTAATCAGCGAATGTGAGTAGGTGGTGGGTAAATGAATGTGAAACTAAAAACAGTGCTTGTTTATTTTCTGATCACAGGTTGGGGGATTATGATTGACAGCTTTCAATCAAAAGATTTCTATTACTTTTAAATCTGCTGCTGAATAAAGAAGGAAGGCAGAAATCTCTCTCCTTCCCCAGTAAAAACATACATTTGCCCCTGTTCCACATTCTTTTCTCCACATCTTCCTCAAGGCCCAACAAGTCAGGTGGAGATCTTCTGAAGAAGCAGCAAATACTGACCACTCTGTGGCTGCAACCTTAATCATACTTTGGAGCAAATATCTTTAAATCCATTAGACTAACCTTTGGGTAACTAGGGTAGACTTGTGCACTGCTGTGAAACATTCAGTCTCACTGCTTTAGGTCTTATGTCTAAAAGAAAATAAATGTAGTCACTTGTGTCTCACAAGCACGGCCACAGGTAGGTGAAGAAGGGCTGTCTGTTTTGGTTCTGATTTGAACTGTTTCCAGACCAGAGTTGTCTTTGCATTTTTATTTTCTGATATATTTTAAGACAATGGTGTGTTTTGCTTTTGTTTTCTTTTGCTGGTGTCCCAAGCTGGAAAAAATTGCCTAGAATTTGATCTCATTCCTGTGCTCATGTGTGGCTTATACAGTACAACATGTCAGAAGCACTGCCATCTCTGCCATACCTAGCTTAGCCATACTGTACCCATCTTGCTGTGTGTCCTTCAGTACTGTGTTCCTTCAACATTTGAGTGATGGAAGTGGGGAGCTGGATGGGAACCAAGGGCATCTCAACAGATTGGTACAGGGTAGTGCATGAGAATGGAATGTGAGCAGGAAAGAGGAACTGGGAGGAGCAAGAGATGTTCAAAAAGTGAAACTGTCTACACATCCTCAGTTCTGGCAAGAATGTTGTTTGTGCGCTGAACTAATCTTTAATAAAAGCTTTCTGGATATATCCACGAAGATTGATTTTTGAGTTAGGATAAGACCAGACATTACAAAAGAGCAGGGGAGGACAGAGGAGGAATCAGGGTGTAATAGTTGAATGTGACCGTGTAGAATGAGGCAGATCATTGAGCATGGTCCTTGCACCATCTGGTGGTACCCACACAGGAAAAGAGGTAGCTGCCTTTTGAGACAGTCAGCCAGTCCCCCTAGTCCTATACTGTCACCTCTGACTGGTAAAGGTGGCTGCCCAAGGTTTTAGACAGCATTTCCCATTCCTCTCAGAAAACATAGCGGTTTGAACTTTTCTGTATACAAAGCACATACTCTTCCAGTGAGCTACATCTCCTCTCTTTGCAGCAATGTGCTGCTGGTAAGAAGAGACAAGGAGAACAGAAACTTTAATAAATCTTTCTGTAGATTTCCCACTGGTTTTCATTTGTGAATGTGTTTCTTGACATTCTACTTCATTGTCAAAGAAGCTGCTTTTAAATTTTTTTAAAAGAATGAGGCATCGACATCATGATGACCATCAAAGAAACTCAGCTATTGAGCACTGAGACCGACTTGGCATCAGTCCCGGTCCCAGAAGCTCTTAACTTTGCATGTCTGAGTAAGAGCTGGCTGGCTGAAAGAACAGAATTAATGTAGTGACGAAGGCAGGGGAAAGCCAGAAACCCAAAGGCATCACCTTTGTTACCCATCCACCCACCCTGGAACTCATTATTTTCTTCAAAACCTGAAGAAGGGCTATAGTACTATATTGCATTTTAACTGCCATGGCATCCTCCTGTAGCATTCTGGGGGTTGTAGTTTAGTGAGGCTGAAGAGCTCTCTGGCTAAAAAATCTAAATGTCCCTCCCTAAACTGCAGCTCTAAGAATTCCATAGGATGTTGCTATGGCAGTTAAAGTGGAATATAGCATTATAACAGTGTAGTGTGATACAGATACAGAGGGCTCTCAGTATCCATTTGGTTTTGGTTCCAGGACCCCCTAAGGTTACCAAAATCTATGGATGCTCAAGTTCCATAATACAGTCAGCCCTCCACATTTACTAAGATTAGTGATACAGGACCTCCACAAAAGTAGAAATATCACAAAGATCAAAATGTATGTGTGTCTCCTAACCAGCTCAGGAAAAAGGTGAGGGAAGAGGGGGATGGGTCGGCATGGTGGACCTATACTTCCTCTCTCTTGCCCATCTCTTTCCTTGGATATTTGTAGGGGCATCGGAAGAGGGTTTGTGGTGCTGAGAAATCAGGTTGTGAGCCATGCTTAGCTGGCCAGGTAGCTGCTAGTGGAGGAGAAGGAGGAGGACTGCCAGAGGCAGGTTTTTAAAAGGCTGCATGGCCTAATCAGAACCATGAAAAAAGAAGGCTGTTACCACCGTGAGGTTGTGTTGGTAACCTTTAGATATCATTTTGATATCACAATTCAGCCATGTTCTGCCACCAGTCAAGTGTTTGTGAGGCTGCCAAACAAGCACGACGCTAGGCATGGCTATTAAATGCTGAATCATTTCTGTTTACACCTAAACAAGCCAGAAACTGCCAGATCTGCTTTAGGAGAGCTCCCAAAACAAACACCTTCATTACAAATGTGTGTTAAAAGAAAGAGACCTCTGCCTCGAGCGGGCACTCTGGCGAGCTGAGTGCTTAACTGCCAAGCTAGCTGCATCTACATACTGGCCATACTGTTGTCAGTTCGGACCCTAACTCAATCATGTAAATTCTGACCTTTCGGAGATATTGTCTCCAGCCCAAAACTCATTGTTTTCGCCCAAGACCAGACTAGCCCATGGTCATTCTTTCCCTGATAAAAACCCCCAGTTCTGAGAGTTCCTCGGATCTCTCGCTGGACCGCCTGTTTGGACTACTTTGCCGCCGCTTCATTCTGCGAGCTCCCCTCGGCCACCACACCGAGTTTCCTTCTCTTCAATTGGACCTCTTCAGGACTACAAGAAAGGTGGCGTATCACCCATTTCCCTCAAACTCTCTTTTCCATTTCTTAGTTAGCTGTGAGGTTGTGTTTTCTTATTAATCTGCCTGCTTGTTAATAAATGTTGTTGCTATTTCAACTGTCTGACTGCTCACTGACCCGACGCTGTATACATTGGGTAAAAGATTCCCGCTAAGTTACCCTGCCTCTCGCTAGCTTAAGAGAGTGCTCGAGTTCATTTCCCCATCTTCCTTGTGTTTGTTTTCGTTATTTGGGCGCCCCTCCCGGGACCCCCAGTTCTCAGGGTAACAAGGCTTCTTTAGAAAAGAAGTGCTTGAGGTGTGGTGGGAGGGGGAGGGGTTGGAGAAACATGCAAAAAATAAAATCCATGAAAGTCAAACCTGCAAATGTGGAGGGCCAACTGTATACAACGGCAAAATGGTGTACCTGTATATATAAAATGGCAAGCAACTCAAATGACATATATAAAATTATGTAATTATATAAATTATATAGAATGTATATACTTAACGTAAAATGGCAAACAACTCAAACTAGACAGGAGGCCCAGCAGCACACCCTGAAAGCAGCAGCATTCTCCGCTGCCACCACTGCCTTCACCGGGGTTGTCCTCTGCCTGGGGCACCGGCAATGGCAGCAGCAGCAGCCCTTCCACTCAGGCCTTCCCCCTCAACTTCCCCTGCCAGGGTCATTCATGGCCCTGAATCTCACAGTCCCTCTTCTCCAGTTCTCAGAGCTAGGGGGAGGAATCTCAGGGTAACGGTGCTGTCTTGAAAGGTCTGCATGCATGTATGTGCATGTATATTCCTTAGACTTGGTATGTTTGTATAGGTGTGATTGATGCTTAATGACATCACCAGAGGTCTATATTCTCATATCACCATTGGAGCATCACTGGAGCTCACACACTGTGATATCAAAAGGGGTTATCCTTAAGTCTCAGATCTGGGCCCCAAAATCTCAGGGCCTAGGGTAGTTCTAGCCTGGAAACCCTGATTATAGCATGAGCCCTTGTAGATGCATCATTTTGTTGTTTGTTATTTTGCTTCAACAGGCTAAGACCTCTAACTTTTCAAAACTATTTCAATTATAGTAATTCTTCTATTACTTGCTTCTATTGTCATTAAATTTTCATGAACAAGGGCAAACAATGTTACCATCCTTCTCCTTGCTGAGAGAAAATCTTCAACAACTGTGCAGTTTTTGAAAACTATGGCCGTTTGGGATTTATTGTTGCAAAAAAAGTGGTTTTTCTGCAAAGAAAAAAGCATTTTTCTGCATAGAAAATGCTCTTTCCTGTGTAGAAAATTTGTTTACTGTGCAAAACAAGCCATGTATATTTTTTGTACAGAATAAGTTCTGAACAGCAAAAATGCTCATTTGTTCTCAGCAGCATTTCCTGATACTTGAGAAAAAGCATTTTTAATCATTTTGAAAGAAATTTCTTAACATTCTCTCCTTCCTTAGGCAATGTAGCTCTTTAGATACAGTAGTCCAAGGACAGCAATCAGGGGCCTTTTCTGCACTCTGTTTTTGCAACGGGGCAGAGCGTCCTGCAGCGAGGACGTTTGCACTTGGGGGCAGACTGGGTCCGGACTACTTTCTGTAGTTCCGGACTTCAGCCTGCTCTGGAACGAGCAGAAGTAGTTGCTCGCTGTGCTATTGAAAGACCTCTTAAAACAGGTCTTTCTACACTGCCGCGCGCCCCACTCCGTGGCTGCGCTCCAGTGTAGATTTGCAGGCTCACACCAGTGCGAGCCTGCAGATCTTCTGGGGGTGGGCTTTAGGCTGGCGAGCTTCACTGTTTGATGGAGAGCCTCCACCAACCGGAAGCTGCCATTTTCGTCCCCGGAGCAGTGTGTAGCGTAGCCATGCACTGCTCCGGATAGCCTGGATCGTCTGAGGGAGCATGCCAGTCCAGTGAGTACCAGAACAAGTGCAAAAAAGCCCAGGGTCACTGCAGTAGGTGAAAGAAATGAAAGTCTCTCCAAACTGTCCATGAGTCCACATCTGGCACTGCTGTTTTCCTTCTATCAGCTGCAGTGAAGAAACAGGGACCTCCACAAACTTTTACTGCACACTCTCCCATGTGCCTAGCAATCTCTGGCCATTTCCGCACTACACTGTTATAGTGCTATAATTCCACTTTCAACATCCTATGGGATTCTGGGGTTTGTAGTTTACTGAGGCCAAAGAGCTCTCTCAATGCCCCTCCCTAAACTGCAAATCCCAGGATATCATAGGATATTGAAAGTGGAATAATAGCACTATAACAGTGTAGTGCGGAAATGGCCCCTGCCTCTTACAGATTTTAAACCTCTCCACCCATCTATGCTGAGATGGGGTAGAACATGTGTCCGTCTGTCTGTTCTGAACACTGGTGTGGGAAATGTGTCAACCTTTGGGTTGAAAGTATTGGGCCTCTCTCCTAAAACAGAGGTTGTCTTCAAATAGGCAAGGAGGTACTTTTCAACTGTGACTAAAGTGGCCTGGTATATAGGGGTAGGGGGTGGAATCCAAAGGCTGCTGCTTGAGGAAAGCATTCAAGGAATGCCAAGGTTCTTCCTTTTACAACTTATCAGAACTACAAGATAGTAGTGACATTTCCTGGGAGAGTTCCTGATATCCCACAGTGCTGTCTGCACTCAAAACATACAATGTGTTTCTCTTTTTCAAAGAAAGGGATTGAAGTGAGCGGGAGGGGGGAGCTTCAAGCAGAATTTCTTCTCTTGATACATAGCTTTTATCATTACCAAGGTTTTCTCTGGAAGATTTACAGCCCAAACAATACAACTAGTGCTTGGGAAAGTTAATTTTCTTGGACTGCAGCTCCCAGAATCCCCCGGCCAGCATGATCAATTACCATGCGTGTGTATGTGCCTTTATGTTGTCTTTCAGCTAAAGGCAACCCCATAAATTTCATAGAATTTTCTTAGGCAAAGAATACTCAGAGGTGGTTTTGCCAGTTCCACCCTCTGAAATATAGCCTACAGCACCTGGTATGCATTGGTGGTCTCCCATCCAAGGGAGGGCTGGGCTGATCATGAGTAACGCCCAAAAGTAACTTGGAGGATAAGATAGTGATGATGAACTATGTTACTACTTCCAGCAATCATATTTGTGGGAGGTGTTATGAAATATAGGCTCTGTCATGAAGGCTGCCTTTAAAAAAAACTGTAATGCTCTTTCCCAAGACCTGCAGGAAATGTCTCATGGAGTCAGTTCTCCTCTCACCCTCTAGGAGTAACTACCCAAACATGTGGTGGAGCCTGTCATCAAGTTATATGTGCCTTCAAGAAGTCCAGATCAGAACTTCTGTGATGTAGATAGTCATCATCTCCCCAGCTGTGTGAGATCTCCAGCACTGCATGGCAATCTAAGGCTGTGTGTGCCTTTTAAGTTGCCTGTTGGCTTAAGGTGAGCCCATGAATTTCATGGTGTTTTGACAGGCAAGGAATACCCAGAGGCAGTTTTGCCAGTTCCTTCCTCTGAAATATATCTTACAGCACCTGGTAGGTTTTCCAAAATCCTTCCTTCAAACCCACCTTAGAGGAGAATGCTTGCCAGGACCGAGTCTTGAGAACCCTTTGATTTCAGGCTGTGCTACCGCTCAGGTCTACTGGCTAAAATCCAAGCAAAGTCTGATCTACAAATCCTACCGGACCTGGCAAATTAGGCAAAACGGTGGGCTAGGCATGTAGAGTGAGGAAGATGAATAGATCAGTTTGCAGCTGTGGATATAAAGAGGAAGTAATATATCTAAAAGGGTTTGGGCTGGACCGAGCTGGATTGGACTGTGCTGAGGCTAGGCAAGTCTGTTTTGCCTTCCTCTCCCACTTTAAAGTTAAATCATCTGTGATCATTTTTTCCTCTTAATATTCAATTGTAACACTGCTTTTGCACTTGCTGTCTTAAGTTTCATTAGCGCTTTTTCTATCTTTGCCTCTTTCTGTGAGTAATTTGATATCACAGATATATCTTAAATTGTTGGTGTTTTCCCCCAACTTTCACTAAAACTAGTCCTGCTTGCTGTATGACATGATCTGTGTATAAATTAAACACATAGGATAATAAAATGCAGCCTTGCCCGACATCCTTACAAATAGGAAACCCTTCTGTTTCTTCATACTCTTTCACATGATCTACATAATCAAAGACTTTGCAGTAACCAATAAAGCACAGATTGATTCTCTTCTGACGTTCTTTAGTCCATTCTGTTATCCAATGGGTGTTTGCAAGATCCAAAGCAATATCCTCAGATATTGTTGGACAGAAACTCCCATCCCGCACAATTCCTACCTCATTCTAAAGTTTTTTTTGAAAAAGAGTGTTGTCTTTAGAGATTTCAAATGAAGAGAGTTGTAAAGGGGGCTTTTTATGCCAGCAGTGCCTAGCAGGCATGTGGCCAGGGCAGTGCCCCGATGTAACAAGTTATACATAAAGGTTGTTAACCTGTTACTGATGTGTCATGTGGTAAGGATGATTGAAGAAAAGGGGCTTAATCACAAATGAGTGATTATTTCTAATATATATATTTTTAAGTTGTCCTACATATTTCCTGTTGGTAGAGGCTGGTGGCTTCTGTGTCAGTGTGGTGGTGGATCCACTCTGGATTTTAGTCTGAATTTTAAATCCTGAATCTACTTTTGAGTAGGGGGATAGTTCAGATGAACCCAGAGTAGATTTACAGCCTCACTGACAATGAAAGCACCATGCCACTGGTTGCCATTTATTTATCTTGTAGAGGGCTACAAAGTGTTTCTGAGTATCATCAACTACCTTCATTACTGGAGCTACAACAGTAAAGAAAATGTAGGTGCTTTCAGTGTTCTGGAGCAAGCCAGATTCATAGCCAGTAACCCTTTACTGGTTACTTTTTTTAAGGCAAAGAAGAAAGAAAGAAAGAAAGAAAGAAAGAAAGAAAGAAAGAAAGAAAGAAAGAGAGAGAGAGAAAAGGAATGTTCATATAAAAAGAGATGTTTGAAATTTTGAAATTATGGGCAACATATAGTCATAAGAAAGCCAAGATGCAGCATGGCTCCCCGTTGAATGTCCACTTGATGGCAAACCTGGGTTTGTTGCTCTGTGATGTGTGAAATAGCTAATGAGGGACCTATCAAGGTGAATGGTAACTTAATAATAGACATTGAGAGTGTTCAAATGAACATTCACATGTTCAGTAAATGAATAAAGGGGGACAAGGTGTGCACCTGCTGGTCACACATAAAGGTACATGGGCCAGCCAAAGGCATCTTGCTGCCTGAGGCAAAGGACAACATGAAGCCAGCCCCCTCTGCAATCCGTATTGCAGACGCTGGCTGGGCTGAATGATAATACCCCAAGCAGCAGTTTACGTTAAATGTATTATCTTGCACCAGAGGTTATGACAAAAGTCAAGAATGCAACATTTAATTTGAACTGGACCTAATTTAAATAAAATCTGAATTACTATCAACCTGTGTGTGTGTATATATATATGGTGTGAAACAGAGTGGTGTGCTCCCCACTGTTGCATATACAGCATAAAAGAGAATGGCCCCAAAAGAGCATACAAGTGAATATGTAGGTTCTTCCTGTAAGGCCAGGAACCCAGGAATTAGGCTTGGATTGACCTTGAGGAGGTATCTTCTTGCCCTTTGCTCAGGCAACCAGCTATCTTGGAGGGGACACTGTTGGATCATGCTCTGTGAATGTTTTCCATAGCACGGTTTTGGGCAATCCATTCAAATATGCTTTGAAACAAAGATGTTTTAAGAGGATGTTGAATAAAATTGATTCATAACAGCATTTTAAACCTGTCCTTTAAATAAATGTTTAAAGAGTTGGCTTGGCTTTTGTATGTCCTTTTTTTTTTAACTGTTTTTTCCCTTCATTTGTCCCCTTTCATTTGTCTGGTCCGTCAAAAATCTTTAGAACTGCTGCAAGGACTAGCCGCTGCTTTCCAGCCTATGAGCAGAAAATAATGGCCTAAAGGCCTTGCCTTCCTTCCTGTCTTTGAGCAGTGAGGTCCAGTTCCCTTGAGTATTCGTTTCCATGTTCTCCGTTGTTTTGTATGCTGTAGCGTAAATAGTAATTTGTCCAGCTAATTAACTTAACTACTGTTTGGGGATATACATGAAAACTCATTAGGAAAAGAGCTTCAGGTGGGTGGAGATCACTTGCAATGTGTAACACAATACTATGGGGTAACAGTTAAAATGCTTCTGCGTTCACTTGTAACTAGCCCAATAAATGCTTCCCAAAGACTCTGAGGCTGTTTACTTGGAGATGTAAGCCCCATTGAATTCAGCGAGATGTTCTTCTGAGTAAAACAACATCTATTTTGGGAGTAAACACCAGTGAATTTCTGATTTCTTGACCTACTTACTTTTAGCCATGCTCCAAGCAGTCCATGTTTCAAAAATACAGCTCTGCCTAAATGTAATATTACAATGTTATCTCGGCAAGGAAGGAATGCAGATGCTTCAGGACTGGGCCTATGCAATTATATCTCACCAAGCCAAAGGGTTTTGTGTAATCCATCGGGGTACTGTTGTCAGGAGAGCCAACGTGGCGTAGGTGGTTTCACTGTTGGGCTAGGACACTGGGAGATTTGGGCTGCCGAGCTCTGCCAAGCCACGGAATCCCATTGGGTGACCTTGGGCAAGTCACACTCTGTCCACCTCAGAGGAAAGCAATGGCTAACCCCTCTGAACAAATTCTGCCAAGAAACCCCCATGATACATCACCTTAAGGTTGCCGTAAGTCAGAAATGACTTGAAAGCATACAACAGCAACAATTGTTATTGTGGTTTTTGTTTCCCTATCTAGCCTGCAATTGTCCTGGAGGATCATGTGTTGTGCAGGCTTGCTTTTAGACTGTGAATAGCCCTGAGAGCCTAGAGAAACAGATGATGTCCTTCAGATATTTCAGAAAGGAAGAACACTGCCTGGAGGGTTAAACACTAGGACAGTGAATAAAGCAGCAATGGCTGGTTCAAAGCAATGATTTGGGCTGGATCGAGGAGCAGCCCTAAACCCAATGGTGCCTCCTTTTTTGTGCTGTGTTTAGAAACCTCACTAACAGAACAATGAGGCTGGGTGAGGTGGCCACCTCAAGTGGTAGGGATGACAAATTTTACTTTCCCTCTGCCCCTTTCCCCTCTGAAAGGAACCTGGCTGTTCTGGCGAGCTATTTTGTCACTCTAGAATATTTCCTCTGAGAGTCTTCTGAGTTAAGGCACTGTGGAAGGGGTCACCTCAAAAAATGCCTCTGCTGTGATCAGATCTCTCATATATGCCCAGATCACATCTTCCCTAATCTCTTCCTTCTGAGGTTCCTCCCAGCCAACTTTTGAGGAAACAGCTGGCCCTACACAGAGCTAGTCTCTGCTGCTGTTTCCTCTTTTTCCCTCAGGCCCTAGTAGATGGTCACTGACCCTTCTTTTTCTTCTTCAGACAAACAAGGCAGGGCACCATTGCCGCTGCTGTTCTGTTTTGTTTTGTTTTTCTCCCGGGAAGGGTAAAGTTGTGGCTGTTTTAGCTTCCTTCTTCTCTGCTATGGGGAGTAGGATATACTAACCCTTCTCCTCTGATGGGTAGGGTCACATATCCTCCAACTGTCCCAATTTGGCAGGAACAGTACCTATTCATCGTCCATTGTCCCATTTTTTCAGCTGCTTTTAAAATGTCTGATTTATCTCTCTCCACTTCCCACTTTTCCCCTTTGTCCTCAGCCTACTTACACTGTTGCAAATTATGTTCAGAATGCAAAATTACTTTTCATTCAATAAACTCAGGAGGCAGGAGAAAAGAAGAGAGGGTGAAATCTTACCCTTCCCAGTAGGCTCAGGCATTTAGAACTTAGTATGTTCTTCTTCATTAATAACTTTTGACATCCTGACCACACTCTGATGTTTCTTGGCCATACCTTTCCTGGTTTTCATCTGTGAAATGTTAGAGGGGCATGGGGTCATTCTGCCTCTGGGTATGTGGAATGGGGTATGCAACTGGGAGATTCTTCTTTTCCCACCTCTGCTGATAGCAGGCTTGGACTACCCTTATTTATTAGTATTGTGTCTGTGGCCCATTTCATGGCTTGCACGTATGATGTATGCCAGTCTAGAATATGACATCTTATCATGCTAGAATCTGTAGATCTCTGCATTTCTAACTACTGGTGGCATATAACTCCTTGGTACTATTTGTTTCAGCTGCTGAATGAAGAGTTGGTGAAAGTGCCCTGTCAGGATGACTTCCTAGCAGCCTGATTTGCCTCCCCCTGAAACAACATTCATTGGCTCCTGCTTTAGGCTAAAAATGGGAGAGACATTTGTATGCTTCACATATCAATTCAAAACAACCTAATTTGTACTTCCAAAACTGCTATGGGAACCAGAACGCAATTGCCTTTCTGTTTTTACAGTTTTCAGAATGTTGTAATCCAGTCTTTTAATCAAAAATTGATACGAAGATGAATACTGTTAGAGAAATGCATATTTTAATGAGGTCTTTTTTTTTTAACTAATGTATGTACAAACTTAAATAGGCACATGACAGAATGAAATTGTGCTTCAAGAAGCTCAAAAGCTTTTGAAACTGAAAATGAAAGAATTAGAAGCCTCCACTTGGGGGGTAATGGGTTTTATGCTAGAGGATCTTTAGATAAGAAATACAGAGAAGTGGCTTCTTTACCAGAGTCCTTCACTGACCTTTCTTCTTTGGCATCTCCCATGAGAACTGGAGCAATGCGATCTGAACATTACAAGGGAAACTTATAAGACCAAATTAGGCTTGACTCTGGCTGGCTCCACTCAGTTGATTCTCTTTGGGCTTGTCTACTTGTCTGAAAAAGCTTGTGCTAGGTCAGGAATGTTTGAGGGGCTATAATCCTCGATGGCCAATGACCTTGCTGGCTGGAGGATATGGGAAGTTGTAGTCCAGAGAAGTAACAAATCCAAGCTCTGAGTAAAATCCACAAGTCATGGACCCCTTCCTTCTTTTTCTTTCCTCTATGAATCAGATGCTTATTGGTCTTTGGCTCCAAAACCTAGCCAAAAATGTGTGGAGCAATAAACAAGGAATACAAATTCCTCTGGACATGTGTCACGTGCAAGCCACACCAGTCACTTGATGTGTGCTGAGAGAAGGACAGAAAAACATGTGACCCCACTAATTCTCCCAGAGTTCTCAACAGCTTTTGATACCATCAGTTGTGGTACCTTCCTGCATTGCCTGTCCATGTCAGGGCTGGGGTGGGAGCATTGTGTTATGATAGTTCCTCTCTGCTCAATCTGGGAAGATGCGTTACTGAAGGCACTGGTGAGAGACTAATCATTCCTCCCTGATGGAAATGCTTTGCAGAATTACTCAGCGTTAGGGTGGAATGACTATTTGAAAAATGATTGAAAAACATGTTTTTCACATGTTGAGAAATCCTGATAAGAAACATCCTGGACTGATAAGAATCTTTGCAGTTCACGGCTTATTCTCTGCAAAATGATTGAAAAACATGTTTTTCACATGTAGTGAGAAATCCTGATAAGAAACATCCTGGACTGATAAGAATCTTTGCAGTTACGGCTTATCTCTGCAAAAATCCACATGGTTGTTCTGAATTAAAAAACCTTTCCTGTGCAAGAAACAGCATGGATGTTCTTGTCTGCACAGAAAACACTATGCAGAAAATGCTGTAATTAAGGATTTACTCTGTAAAAATTTGGATGTAGCTATTCTACACAGAAAACAGATTTTCTGGTGCAGCAAACAGCTTTTTCTCCATGAAAGGAATAGTTTGGTATAAGTCATCCCTCCACATTTAACAAGGGTTAGGGGCATAGCCACCTGAACATGGAAAAATTGTGAATAACTCTAGGCTATCCCAAACCATATTTAACACACAAAAAAGTATGAACACCATATTCCACCACCATGGATTTCCTTGACATCAGGGTTCCTTCACAAGACAGAAGTGGGTGGCTGGTGGGGCTTATTGCCACCTCCACTGCTGCTCCACACCACTTTTAAGAGGGACTTACAAGCCTTGTTCACAGTTTCTCAGTCTCATGAGGCTTGCAGTCCCTATTAAAAATGGCCCAGGGAGGCAGCAAAGGTGACAGGAAATAATCCGTGAATAATCAAATCGGCAAAAGTGAAACCCACACATGACTGTATTTTACTTCCCTTCCAGAAGAAATTTAGTGAAGAATTAAACCTCTACTCAGGGCTGACTTTTGTTTCCCTAGTTTCTTATCAGCTGCATGAAATCACTGGGAGAGTTTGTCTAGGCATATAGAGTGCAGTGTCATCAGTATGCAGGTCATATCCTCCAGCTCTTTTTCTCCTTTTCATTAGATCCAAGGGAAATAGCAACTTTCTTGAAAGCATACTGGAAATCTGTAACAGACTGAACAAGAACATTTAAGATCAACCCAGACAAGACAAGATGGTTAAGACACAATGGGCTGTTTCGCTGGGGAAATGCCTGTTTTGGAAAGAGCTTAAGGAAGTTACCTTTTGGGCTACAGCTCCTAGAATTCTCCTTTCCAGGATCAAGAGGCCATGCTGGCTGGTAGATTTGGGGAGCTGTAATCCAAAAACCCACACATTCTGATTTTGGATGGGATTGCCCTCTCCAGGAAATTCTTGGAACTAAATTTATGCTCTAAAAAGTAGTTATTGTCTCAAAGAAAGGATGAGGTTTGTAGTGCCTTTTAGTGCCAGCTGTAACCGGCAATCCACCAGCACTTGCCACTGGAAAATACTTTGCCACTGCCTTCCATGTCTTGGCTGCATTCATTAAGAGTGGTCAGTGATCTCTTGTTCTTCTAAGGAAGCCTATTAACTGAGTTTTTAGACTCTAGAGCTAATGTTATAACACAGTAGTAGTATACAGCTAGGAACATTTGTCAAGGCTTCAGAAACCTTCTTGATGCCAGAGTTTCTTTCTTATTCCCCTGGCTCAGTTAACCTCTTAGGAGCCCTGTTTTCCATCTAATTGGTGGAGGGAGCTAAACTGCAGTTTCGAGAATCCCCCAGACAGCATAACTAGCCATAATGCTGACTGGGAGATGCTGGACATTGTAGTACAAAAGCCATCCCCCCCACAACACACAGGCTCTGTACATTTTCCCCCTACATCTCTTGCTGTCTGGATGTTTACATTCTGTAAGCACTCAAAAAAGTAATACTTATGAGCTATCTGAAGCATAAGCACCACAAGGAATCCAGGCCCCTAATGGCTCTCTAGGGCCCTAAAGTTCGACTGCTGCACTGGAGCTCCAGGAAACTAGAGTTCAAATGAACCACAGAAACCCACTATATGATCTTGAGCAAGCCACATTCTCTTAGTAGTAGTATATTTATTTAATGCATAGACCAAAGGCTATTTGTGTACAAAGTATTAAAATGCAATACAATACAATACAATGTATTGTATTATATTGCATTTTAATACTTTCTATGCAAATAGCCTTTGGTCTGTGCATTAAATAAATATGCTGCTGCTGCTACTACTACTATTCTCTTAGTATAAGAAGAAGGCAATGGCAAGCTTCCCCTGAAGAAATTTTGCCTCTGAAGAAAACCCTTTGAGAGGACCATCATAAATTGGAATCAGCTTGAAGGCACATAACAGCAAAGTTTCTGGTAGGTGAAGGGGAAGCTCTTCAATAGGCAATAGGCTAACACAGAAGATTCATGGCTACAGACTTCTGCTTACTGCTGTCTTTCCACTCAGTAATGCCAGCAGAATAAAGTCTGGTTTATGCAAGCCTTTTTCTTTAAGTGTTCCACATGCATCCACCCCCAGACATTTTAAATGCACTTGCTATTTGTGCTTGCTGGCCCTTATGTATCTTATCATGTTGGCATAGTTCCAATTGGTAGGAATATAGGATGAGCCACTTAGCTAAAGACACTGTAGCTAAGGATGGGTGACTTAACGTGTGGTCTTCCAGATGTTGTTAAATGACAGCTCCAAGCATACTTCTCCATTACATATTCCAGCTAGAGCTAATGGGACCTAAAGTCCAGCAATTTCTGGAATGCCACAGATTGCTGGTCCTTCCTCACACATACTGGCCTATGCTAACTGGTACTCCATAGTTTCCAGTAGGGTTCTTTTCCAGGCCCACTTGGAGATGCTGTGAACTGGAACTCCATCAGTGGGCTACACATTTTGCCAATTGGCTGCATAGGTATGCTGCCACTGAACCACTCTAAACAGTCCATCAGATGTTTCAAGCACATTTAATTGTAACCAAGTTTACAGTTGTATTCCCATACAAATCAGGCCCAAGGAACAAGGGGCTGAATATGATTTGGAGTGTACACAAGGGTAGTGCAGCCTCACATGTCTCACATACCTATGACTTAAAGTACATTTGACAATCCCATTTGTCACCACTGCCCATTTCTCCATGTCCACATGTACTGCTACCTATTGTGGTCTTTTAGTTCAAGAATCATCACATACAGTCATAGTGGGCCATTTAGTGCAACTCTGCTTAAGACTACATTAGCATGTAATGTGAGTATGTAAAACAAAACAAAGCAAAAATTTAAAAAATCTGCTCTGAGAACATTTACATGTTGTTATGTGCCTTCAAGTCATTTCTGATTTATGACAATCCTAAGGTGAACCTATCATGGGGTCTTCTGGGGCTGAGAATGTGTAAAACCAATGGGTTTCCATGACTGAGTGGGGAATCAAACTCTAATCTTCAGAGTCATAATTGAATACTCAAACCACTACGCCACGCTGGTTCAGCACAATCCTTCCACTGTCTATATGGAAATGTTAAGTCCCATTAAATTCATTGGTACTTACTCCCAGGAAAATGGGTATAAGATGGTAGCCTAAGCCCATAATTTGTAAATACTTCCTTGCTTATAAATAAGCATCATTAAACTCAATGGAGCTTACTTCTGAGCAGTAATGCAAAGAAGCTCAGTTGCATACACATCTGGCAACTGAATTTGGAACTAGAATTGAAAGACATTGAATTACCTAGACTTTAAAAAAAAGAAAAGAAAAGAAAATATTGAAATGTAGGCTTCCTGAAACTACAATTTTCCCCTTCCATTAGTGTCATTATATTTAAAACTACTGACAGTAATCCTTTTTCCCAGTACTTGGGATTATACAAAGACTTTGGGAAACCTCTAATTGCAGGTGGCAAAGAGGTGACTCTACTGGGAACTGAATTAAGTACAGTCTGTTTTATAAATGTTAGCACTCTTTCCTTAGCAGCCAGAACATGTTCTCAAGACTCCCCCACCTAATGTTCCATTCATGCAGTAAAAAAACTTAACAATTAAATACAATTTGGCTTTCGTCACACAGACCTTCTGTTTCTCTCTTTGTGCCAGGAAGAAAAAAAAAGCTTGCTTCTGCCTAATGGCTCTCTTACTGTAAAAGCCATGGTGTGTATGTTATGTTTCTTGCTATTCTTGTCCGTCTTATGATTCATGGAAAACACATCCACTCTGTTCTTGATCTTTTCTGAAATTGTGTTGTCACAATACCATGATCTTCTTGGAAAATACTACTCATTGAAATGGAGCCCTTAAAAAAAAAGAAACAAGATGGCCACTGTCAGAGCAATGGCTCATGGTAGAGAAGTATGTAAGCACAGGCAACAAGAGAAATGCTAATTCTGAAAGAGTGAGAGAATTTATTTATTTATTTATTTACTTACTTACTTACTTACTTATTATATTTCTATGCTGCCTTTTTCCCAGAGTGGAAGGAGATTCCAACAATAAACAAACACATTAAAAGAAGCTAAAACATTAAAAACATATAAAATGATAAAACATAAAATAATATTCAATTTTAAAACAGTTTAATAAAGCTCCCCTGTTCATATGAACACCTGCTTAAAAACAAATGTTTTGGTCTGCCGGCAGAAGGAGAGAGCACAACCTGAACTATACAAACATCTGTAATCATTTTCATAGTAATTCGTTTACTAAATATTTTGATTTTACACCCAATAAAACAGATTAATTAACAAATACAGAGTGTTGTAATGCCCCGCTCTCTAAAACATAGGCTAAATAAACATTTCAAGTTCTAATGTGTCTGAAGTGTCAGTTTTGGAAATCGTTAGTGTTGTTGGTGCCTTCGAGTCATTGTGGACTTAATGGAGAACCTATCACAGTACTTTTGGTGCCTGAGAGTGTGTGACACACCCAAGTTACCCAGTGGGTTTCCATGGCAGAGCAGGGAGCTGAACCCTGGGTCATTTCAGCTGGCCGCTCCCGAAACTGCAAACCCCAGGATTCCATAGGATGTTGCAAGTGGAATCATCACGCTATAACAGTCCAGTGCGGAAAGAGTCCTGCCCTCTGGAGTCATAGTTCAACACTCAAACCACTACACCACACTGAAAATTATTGGCCCACAAATGAATAGATACCTCACTTGAATCTTCTGCTATGATGTACTCCAAAGCAAGATCAATAGCCATTAGGACTGACCCACTGACCTCCCCTTCCTTCTTTACTTCACCTTTCTCTCACACACACATTCGTACAAATCTCTATCTCTCTAAGCTTCCTGTCCTTTCATATTGTGCCCCCTCATCCTCTCATGTTAGCTTTCTATACCTTCCAATGTTTCACAGATGAAAACCTGGATATGTATGGCCAAGCAACATCAGAGTGTGGTCGAGATGGCAGAAATTATTAATGAGGAAAAATACACAAACTAGGAGAGGCTGCTACAATTTGCTTTTGCCTGAGTCTACTGGGAAGGGCAAGATTCTGCCCTTCCTCTCCTCTCCTTCCTCCTGAAGCTGATGGAGTACAAGCTATTTTTGTACTGTGAATTCATTTTGCAGCTACTAAAGTAAGATGAAGGAAAAAGGAGAGAGTGGGAGGAAGAGAGAGCAATTGGGACATTATAAAAGCGATTGAATGGGATGACAGATGATTAATCAGGACCATTCTTGCCAATTTGGGACAGTTGATGGGTATGGTTTTCTGAAGAGGCCCACCTTTGCTATTTTGAGGTCTGTCCTGCAATGAGTGTAGCTGGCTGGACTTTCTAACATCATTCTGCCGCTGACTCTTACACATCTCAGGTCACCACCCATAATCCCACAATGAGTTCTGTATACTCCACTGATTCAGTGCAGCAGCAGTCCGTGGCCTAAATGGTCTACAGTGAATTGGGTGTCCAGTCCTCCTTTATTCCTACTCTTGGACACCAGATTAATACAGCATGTTATTTTTTCGCATTTATTTACACTCAGCTTCCTTGGAGGTTTACAGAGAGATATCAAATTGGAGCCAACCTTCAATTTGTGATACTCCCATCCTTCCCTTTCTTCATTGGTTTATGGGCATCTGTGCAGTTCATTTACTTTGCTGGCACTGATCTAAGAGATGTCCAAGCTTGCTTGCACCATTTTGAAGGCACATTACCCTGTGAAGATATCTGTGAGGTTTAATCTTGAGTATAATCCTGCTGCTGGCCCCAAATGTGGGGATCTCTGCCTATTTCCCACAGCTACCTATACTAAATGTGAGGGTTTCTATCCTTTATCCCATCACTGTATACAAGAAGTGTGGAGCTTTCCACTCAGTGCCACCTATTGTGAGGATTGCTCTCAGGCAATCCCACCACTATAGACAAATGTGGGTCTGATACCGTAGCTCAGTGAAAAGGAAGAGGGCCTGATGAGATGTTACTTAAGAACATGTGGATACAAGGGTGTGGAATGACTAACCAAGAACAGCCAATCCCAGCAGAGATGACTTTTTGAGGAAAGGGAGGGCTATAGTGAGAGAGAGGAGGAATTTTAAAATTACTGAAAACAGTTGAAGACAGAAAGTACTCATAATTGCTCCAATTCTTTGGCCTGCATTTCAGCCTTGTTGCCCCAAGCTGCCATAGATTCTTTGGAGGGGCCAAAAAAGCAACCTATCTTTGTACTATGCGTGCAGGTGTCATGCAGGATTTCAAATGGGTTTGCTGTCTTAAAAGACCCTTCCTTCCATGGGTTCCTACCCTTACTGGCAACCCATTTATCGAGTTTATCCATTTTCTGGCTGTCCTTAAACATGTTGCCTTTTTAGGCTAAAACCAACTCTGCCCTGAAGGGACTATAAATAAGCATGGAGTTCCTCCTGCCCTGCTGAATTTTCCTAGCCAGGAATTTAAAGGGTACAGCAGCCTGAAATGGAGACCACAGCCCACACAAAATAGTTACAAGGTTCTGCTTCTTATACCCTCTGTAACTGTAACAGGGAAGCACTTGTCCCTAATGTGTGCGGGGTGTGTGGTTCCTTACACCATGTCCCTAATTCTCAGGTCATTTGCACACTAGACTGTTATAGTGCTATTATTCCATTTTCAACATCCTATGGAATCCTCAGCCTTTGAGGCCCCTCCCTAAACTGCAAACCCCAGGAATCCATAGGATGTTGAAAGTGGAATAACAGCACTATAACAGTCTAGTGCGGAAATGGCCTCAGATCCACACAATAGACCTAGAAACTCATGGATGGCTCTCACCAAGCTCATGGCGATATAGGAGTGTATGCCTGGTACAGACCAAGAAAAAAAGAGGAGTAGATTCCAACCCCACAGCAACCCTTATGGCTCCAATCACACTGATCTGCAATCATGTACCCTTGCAAAAGCCTCCCGGAGTCTCTACAGATTTCCCTACATCTGCCCTTCCTGAACTTCATGCATCAACTCACAAGTCAGGGGAGCAGAGTGATGTCTGTGTTCTCCATCAGTCTTGTTACCCTAAGAAGTGGGAGACATTGGGGTCCATCCGCAATGCCAGCGCCTCCTTAGAATTTGGGGAAATTATAGCTCAAAGGAGACCTGCAAGAGGAGAGTAACAACAAGATCTTTTCACCGATGTATAACTGTAGAGAGGACTTCAGTTAAAGTTAAATAAAGTATTTTATTTGAATTGACAAACATACAAGAAATCAGGCACCCTTAAAAACCACTTTGCTATTGCAAAGTGGGGCCATAAGGATTGGATAAAGAGAGATCAGAGGTGGAAAGGGTGATAGTTACCAGTCTTGAAGAAGGAGGTCACAGCAGAGGGGCTCAGACAGCATCTGAGGGTAGCGCGGAGGAACGGCAGCCTGGAGCTACTGCTTCCCACACTACAATTGGGTGGGGTCAAAGCTAGGGTTTTTATATCCTATTTCACACCCTAAAGGGGGGTCTTGACAAAGCCATAATGGCTTTCCCACAGTACTGACAAAGGGGTCTAGGATGGATGATTGCTTTAACCCCAAAGTGACAAAACATTGATGGGACTCATGGCAATCTCTTAATGTCCTATTAGGTAGGAGGTATAGGGAAGATCTCTGTAGGGATGGTCTCTGACAGCTCACCAATCTGGGCAGTTTGTCTTTCATTGTACTCAAAAATGCCAACAGCCTGAAGCAGTGACAGGATTAGTACAAACCCATCAGCGTTGAGGTTTTCCGCATAATCCAATCTAAACTTTCATGACCCCAAACATGTCTCCAGTCAGCATGACCCTGACCATGTTCTCTGGTCATTAAGAAGCCTAATTAATGAAAATCACATATCTTGTAGGAGGGTTGGTAGGGTATGGAAATAGTAACACTCACTGTCTGATGCTGAAAGAAGAATTTTGATTCAGACAAGCTAAGTCTGTTTCCACAGTGGTAAACAAAAATATCCAAGAGCTGGAACACTGCAGTCATTGGCCAGAGTGTTCTCCTTGGTGGGTAAAAGACATGGGTTCAAATCAGAGTTTAGAAACAGTTTTTTGTTCTGTGCACTCTTTCACAGTGTATAATCATAGCACTATGATTCACACTCTGATCTCAAACAGCTGCCTCCTGTAAATCTGCCTGTCTCCTTACAGTCCTGGTGAAGTGGTACTGAAGAACTGTGTTCTCAGGATCCTTGGGACAATGTTCTTGGGAAAAGTTTGAGCCAAAGAGGAAAGAAATTATTCCCTTCATCTGAGCCCTTAATAACTCTGGCAATATGTTTTGGAACTTGATATTACTGAGGCATAAACTGGTTATTAGCAATTATCCCAAATGACTGGATTTGTTATCCCAGGCACAGCATCATCTTTTATGTACCCTACGACATGTGGGTCACGGGGCCCTCACTTCCAATGACACTGTGCAAGTGAAATACTTATTTTATGACCATATATATGCATGAGCTGTTGTGATCTTCTTAAATGAACACATAGCTTAAACAAGCACTGTGATTCCACTTTATCAGCTACAGCAGCATTCTATGGAGTTCTACATTAGTAATGAGGCACCGGAGGAGCTCCATGGCTGAAAGATCTAAAGATCCCTTCCTAAACTCCATATCCTAAACTCCACATCCCAGGATTCCACAGGAAGTTGCCATGGCAGTCAAAGTGGTTTCAACGTACTTTAGCTGTGAAATGTGAGAGGGTCGACAAGTTTCTGAATTCTTCAGTCACCATAACTATGCTAGCTGGATAATTCTGGTAGTCCAAAAAAGTATGTTTTGAAGCTCTGCTTCAAATCCCTCCTCAGTTATGTGGCTCCCATTATAAGCACTGCTAGTTGCTAGCTCTCAGCTAAGCCTGTCTGAGTAAGTTGTTTTGATGGCCAAGCGGGTTGGAGGAAGTCCTGTGTTCTCTGCAGGAAGAGCAGGATGTAAACATGATAGATAGATAGAAGTAAGTTACATGGATTTCAACTAGACTTTTTAATGGGATTGTACCCTTGCTTCTCTTTTTGAACTGTGGATCATATTTTCTAGTTTTCTTATTCTGATCTAAAGTAAAACAAAGAAGCAAACACCTTTTTAAAGTGACCTTGTTCCCCATTTGCCTGGAATGCACCCAGGAAGCAGCTGTGTCGTAACTTTAGGACTGGCAAGAGTTTCTGAAAGCATCTCTGTTGGGCAGCAGCTACAGAGTTTCAAGACCACTTCAACTTGAGGATGTGTGTTCTTTCCAGTACAAAATTACAGACAATGGCTCTTTCTTTTTTTCTTTTTTAAGCACAGGTAAGCTGGAGATTTAAGGGGATCAGCAACCTTAAATAGAAAAGCAAAGCATATGCTTTTCCTCCTCAGGACCAAATAGACCTGAGGAGTTTCTGAGAAGAAGTCAGAGGTTAAGGACCTATATTTTTTTAAAAAATGTGATCTTTATCAATAATTTCCAAGAACACTTAAACTCTACAAATGCATAAAAGAAAAGAAAAAAACTACATAAAGAAAACATGCAACATATGAATTAAATTGAAAAAGTAGAGAAAAAGAAAGGAAACGGAAAAAAGAGAAACAATGAACTTCTATTCTTCCTTTAAATGGATGATAACAGCCTAATTAATCCAAACCTCTCAAAGATAATGGCCAACATTTCTCTTCTTCATCTCCCCCAATTCATGCTTTCAAAAAAAAAAAAATGAACTTTCTTTTGCCAAAGATTAACATATCTAGCATGGTATCTCAATATTACTTTCTATTCCATTTCATTCCATCTTACATTTACATGATAAATGACATTGATGCTGAACGCTACTTGCCAATTTGATTACATAATATTTTCACTAGTTAAAACTGTAGATTATTACATGTTATATGGCATCCCTCAACCAAAATATTTCTATACCATTTTATATGGTCCTTTGCAAGGCCATTTCTGCACTACATTGGCCATTTCCGCACTAGCCTATTATAGCGCTATGATTCTGCTTTCAACCTCCTGTGGAATGCTGGGGTTTGTAGTTTACCAATGCCCAAGAGCTCGCTGGCTGAGAATTCTAAAGACCCCTCCCTAAACTGCAAACCCCAGGATTCCATAGAATGTTGAGAATAGAATAATAGCACTATAACAGTGTAGTGCAGAAATGGCCCAAGTTTACAGCATTTACTAATCAAATCCAGTTCTCATTATATCTGTAGCTATTTCATAACCTAGTTTCATCTAATCTAGTTCATTTTTAATTTAACTTCCTTTGACCCTTGTAACCATTCTATCCATGTACCTTGCCCTCCCAAACTTCAATTCCCATCCTTGCCCTTTACGACTATTGCAAGTTCCTTCCCACTTGGCATTTTAGAAGAAATTTTCCTGAAACAGCACATTTTATCATTTTTCTTTCATCCCCTTCAATCATACGAGCTGAATCAGTTTGGTTTTGTTACAGATTTCTGGATATATTGGCCCAGGAGATTCCTGCGTTCCAAGTTCAGTCTTTTCCAAGATGGTTCCCTTCAGATGTGCTGGCCTACAACTCCCATCAATACCAAACCATCATGGGTAACACAATCCAGAGAACATCAGCTTGGAAAAGACTGCCCCACTGCACTCTAAGTCTAGGGCTAAAGTAGTTCAGTCTAACTTAGAAGCTGCTACTTGAGTCTAAGAACAGTTCCCACCAGATAGCTCCAGCATTGAATATCACGTTTGCCAACAGTCCTATGTTGTTGCGCCCTGGGTCAGCTAAAGGCAGTGTTACAAAACAATAGGATCGGCACTGGAATGTTTAACACAGAACGTTCACACAGAAAAAACACCAATCAACTTCAATAGTTTTTTTCCACACACACAAACAAGCGTGTGGGGGTGTATACTACCTGAACTATTCATTTGCTGACTTTCTAATGTGATGAGTTGTCTATGCTGCTTAAGATCTTTAAAACAAACAATAATCATACAACCATCAATTATAACAACAAAAAGTCACAGCAGTAATAACAACCACATCAGCAAAGACACCCACAGCAGTGCAACAGTACTGTTGCCCTGTCTTTAAGAACAATAAGCATTGCTAAATTGCTGGATCTACCATTTCTTTGGTGAAATTGCTTTCTTTCTTTTATTGAATGGACTGTTCCTTATGTAACAGCAAAGAGAAGCGCTAGTATTGCTGCCAATATTAATAGGAATATTGACTTTCCTAAGTGAGAGATAGAAGGATGTTTGATCCCTAAAGGTCTGTCCTGAAGGAGAAAACCAACAGATCTTAAAGAAGGTAGTCCTTTCCATCTAAGGAGATGAGAGGCATGTAGCATAGATTAATGCTAATTAATGGGGTGAGAGAGAGTGCAGTCTAGGTTAACTGAATTCTGGAATTACACTGGGGACTCAATCTCTGTTCCTAGGTCTCTGATATGGAGACTAGTTACTGTGTTGTTTCTTTTCTGTCATCTTCACATCGTTTTCTGGCATTAGCATTTATTCCATGTACATTGTAGAGATGGAAAGAATATTTGTTATTATTTGTTAGCCCACAGAGAAAGGGGCTTTCTGAAACTTGAGAAACCCTGTCGGGAACAACAAAGACTCCTACAAGCGTGTCACAAGATTCTTTGCACTTCAGGAAGTATCCATCTGTGCAGAAATAACACTTGAAGTTTTTGCCCTGAGCATAAAGCACACTTTGTTGTGGCAAAAACACATTTTTCATGCAACAAACAGTATATTTTGTGCAGAAAACACTGTTCCCTGAATAAGAATCATGCTTTCTTCCTGGACCAATGAATGGATGAATGAATGAATATGTCAGTTTCTTTGCAGACAAATAATGCAAATATAAGCTGGAAGCTTCACAAAAAGCTTTGTGCAATGGATATAATACTGTTGGAATCCTTCAGTCTTGCTTGTGAGGATGAAGAAGGCAAAGATTTATATCTTTACCACCCAAAAGGCCCTATAGGGCACTGAGGCATATCCCGCCTGGGCCCATCATTCTGCCTACAGCCATGGATTTAAGTAGCAGTGGTGATGGCACTGTTTCAATGGGAGCCAAGCAACTCAGTTTCTACCTGGCACTACCAGGCATTGTATTCTGGGAGTTCTCATACAGTGGTATTCCAATGGAAGCTGAGTGGCTCACCTACCAATAAAGACTGCTTACCTATGGGAGAGGGTGACGGGGGAGTGTTGGGCCAATCCATAGCAGACAAGAGAGCACAGGTGATTATCAGTGGCCCCTATACTGAGAACAGAGCCTGGGAAAGTTCTTTTTTGCTGATGGGGAGGGATTCTGGTGCGTCATAACTGACCTTTTCCAAGTTGTGACCAAGGGCTTTCAGAAGCTAACAGTTTATCTCTGCTTATCCTGAAAACAGTATTCAAGAGATACCATGAAACTCCAGCATTTTATAATCCAATTCTTGCATTATGAGTCCTTCTGGTATATGTCACTGCTTTGGGAACCTGGGAAAATGAAACAGTATTTAAGACTGCAGCTGTGCACAAACTGATCTTTTCATGTCCTCTAAGCATTAGGACTAGTGTAAAAAGACCTTGGAAAGTCCCTGAAAAGTTACTTTCAAGAAGGATGACTAGAAGTCACGTGACTCTGAATTTAAGCACAGTAGGAACTCTTCCAAAAGTATTATTTAGGTTATCACTTTTTTGTCTTCTATGTCACTTTTTTTCCATCCATTTTTTTAAAAGGACATTTAACTGACTCAGAGATAACCAGTTCAGCATTTAAGACACAAAAGCTCTGTTCTCATGGGATTCTTCCTCTTAAACTGTTGTTGAGAATGGCTGTGAAGGTCTCATGTGGGTCACTGTATCTCTTTTTCTTATGGAAGGCCCCATCAATAATGCATTTGACTTTGTTTCCATTTTTGGAGTTGTTACAAAGGTCTGTTAGACAGAGCTCAACACTGATCAGCTTTCCACAGCTGTCCATTTGATATCTTATTGGCCAAGATAATTTCTTCCTTGTGGAAAGAGCAGGAAAAAGTTAAACCTGATGCAAAAACCATACTATTATATATTTGGGCTGTATTTGTAGAACATATGCTTTGCATACCAAAGGCCCCAGAGTCTGGGAAAGTAACTTTACCAAGATCTTAAAGACTGCAGAGCATCCTTGGAATCTCCAGTCAGAGACTGAGAAAGATTCCTCTCTAAAGCCATGGGGAGTTGCTGCCAGTCTGCATGCAAAATATGTAACTAGTTGGACCCAAAGTCTATGTTATAAAGTAGGTATTTCTTATGTACTCTGCCTCCAGTTGTTTATATTATGGTTGTTTCTGGACTCAGAAAATAGTTGTTTGCTTGCTTGTTTGCTTTTTGTCACCATAAAAGTTACACCTGAAATACCTGGCTCCCAACTCTGCTTCCATTTCCTCTGCTGCAAACCAACAATTAGTTAGCGACGTAGGAATGAGTTGGTGGCATTTGACATGGTGACTCCAAATAAATGACAGCCACAAATGCAACAACACTTATGACAAAAGAGTTTGGTCCTTTCTCCCAGTGGAAATAAGTCTGTCCACTTCCATTCTGCTGGGCAAGTTTTTCCATTTGTTCACTGATCACTGAATATGAGGTTCAAACCAATATGGATTCAGAACTGGTAGTCATATTTGAGAATGATTCCCTGTATTGAAATCCTTGTAAAAAGAAAAGCAGCTTAGCTATGAATGGTCACTAAAAGGTGGGTTTAATACAGGGGGAATTTTTGAGATTGTTCCCCTCCTTGCCTGTACAGACTCACTTTGTTCTATCACATCTTTATATCAAGACTACATAATCCTTACAACAGCTTTCCCAAGATGGTGCCCTAAAGATGTGTTGGACTTGAACTCCCATCACGCCATGCTGGGTGAAGACAATGGGTTGGTAGCCCAACATATCTTAAGGACACCACTTGGGGACGAACCCTATTGGAAGTCAGTACAATTAACTCCATATTACAGATAAGGGGACTGAGGCTGAGAAATACAGACCTGGTTAACAACACCAAGTTCATGACAGAGCTAGTATTTCACTTGGGGACTTCCTGATCCATAGTTCGGTTTCTTAGCCACTGTAATCTATTTATAAATGTCCTGTGGCATGCAATCCATCTCAGAATAAGTATATCACCAGTACAGGAATTGTAAAATGATCAGGTAACTAGTGACCCTTTGCATGTTTCTGAACTTCAGTTCCCCTCACTATAACCAGCCTGGCCAATTGGTGAGGGATGATGGGAATAATAGTTCAACAGCACCTGGAGGACTATTATTTCTGGAGCCTAGTTGTAAAAGTTCTCATTTTAAATAGCAGCTTGAGAGGGCACAGATTTTCATTACAATCACAATGCTGGAGAACCATTCCTCTCATACTAGCAAGTTAGAAAATGGATGACACAGAACCTTTTGGTCCGACTAAGTGTGACTCTGAGGAAGTCCACTCATCACAAGCTATAATGGAACACACAAAGTACCTTGTTTTGGTTTGACAGTATCCTGTGAAAGTACAGGAGAATACTTTAGCCAGCTGACAAGTAAGTTGGCAGCACAGAATAAATATGTCTGGTGGATCACAGAAAAATACCTAGTGATTTCCTTTAGGGATGTTGTCAAAACTTGATGGAGAGATGAGGTTAGGGAACAAGAGGAGAACAAGGGACTGGAAGGGGAGTGGTGGGCAAAAGATAGAGAGAGAGGAAAGAGAGAGAGAGAGAGACCAAACAATACATGGAGGAGAGGTGACCATGACATACAGTTCAGTGGCTCAAGGTACTGAAACGAAGAAGAAGGTAGAAGTGGGCTGAGTTAAAAGTAACAGGATTCATATAATCAGGGGTCATTTTGTCTGTAAGTTAATTAATTTTCAACATTTTAGCAAATAGATTTTGGACCGCAAATAGAGAATGTTTAATTTTATAAAAATCAGATATCTTTAACTTCAAAGTTTTTGAAAAGAAATATATTTTCCTTCTAAAGAATAGAAGTATTTTGCTTATAATTAAATTAAGTTGTATTTTGTGGAGATTAAGGAGGGTTTGCTGCAGCATTAGCTATTCCACCTATTCTGTACAAATGGGAATTTGAAATACTAGGGACCAAGTTAAGAAATCATACATGCAAGTGTGTCTGTGCCTAATTATTAATTTCAACATCCAATGTTTCCATAAATGCAGGAAGATATAGAAATCAGTTAAACAACATGAAAAATGTTAAATATGTCAACATGTATGGAGAAACAGAGGGAGCTTTTTGTTCAGACATTGGAACCTTAATTTTCTTTTGCCTTGTACATCAAAGTGATAGTCCATGCACTGGCACAACTATCCAAGTCATTGGCTGCCATTTCCTGATGAGTTTCCAGGTAGAAAAGAAAGAAAACACTTGTATCCAATGGGTCCCAGTCCTGGCACACTGGGGGAAACAATTGCTGGCTTCCACATCAGAGAGCTTGAGATGCACTGCTTTGCATGACAACAAAGATATTTCAGAGATTTTCAGCATATGGCCTTTTCTCAACATATACCACAGACAGCCATTGGGTGTTACCCTTTATAATGCAGAATCTGGTTTGCGTTGTAATGTTGGCTGCCCAGTCCTAGCCTTCTGACATCTTGTCTTTCCTTGTGCAAGAACTGTGTGCCTTTACATAGTTTATTGAAAATGTGGAACTGGATCTAGTTACTTCTGGGAGGAGTGTGGAGATTCCTGGGCCTGTTCTGTTCTTGGTGCCAGTTGTGTGACTTCTGTGTCCATGGTGCAGTTTGTGGGTGTAAGAAAGAATCCAGTCAGGGTTTTAGTCCAAACTTTAACAGGTATCCAGGGTACTGAATCCTATCCCCTAAAGGAGTTCAGCACCTTGGACAGCTTCATTAAAGTATGAACTAGACCATGCAGAGTAGATTTTCATTACTAGATTTCCATTGACCATCCTACCAATCTCCACTGTCTGTCCATATTCCAGAGAGATAATAAGATTCTTGTTTGGCTTCCTGGCTGATATGATCTCTAAGCCTTCCATGGCACAGAGAGTTCTCATACTGCAAAGCACAGCCTGGCTTTTTAAGAAGGACTTTGGTAAGTGGCATGCAGTGTGATTTACCATGGCCATGGATGTGCACTAAAGGGCAAAGCATAAGGCCCAGGAGACAGCAAGAGAGACAGACTCATAAAAATTTAGGAACTGACTCACTGGCTCAGCTTGCTTTGATTTGTCTCAGGATGGTGACTTGAATGTTAATGTGTTTTGTAATGGATTTGTGAAATACTCAGTCCATTTTGAGAATATGTATGGGAGTGTTGCCATAAAGAAGAGTTATAGTAGAACAGATATGCAAATAGATGCTAACCCTGGATTTGTATGACTCATCTTTCCAACGTCTTAGCTCTGTGGCCTGTTGCACCCTTTAGAACCTCACTGCTCTTTACTTCCCCTTCAACACCTTCTTCTCAGCTGCCTCTTTCATCTCCTCCCTTCACTTCTGCTCAGCTAGAAAAAATCTTGTGGCCATGTGAATGAGATGTGTATCAGATTCTCCTAACCTTTGAGAATGCATCTCCACTTCTCCACGTCCTGCGAGTCCTGCAGTGCTCAGATTTGCAGACGGTAGCAGGGCTAGCTGTGGCCCACCTATGCATATCCACACTTGTTACTGAGCCTTTGCTTCCAGAATTACTGAGCTCTTCTCCCTTTCCTTAGTGCCAACTTGGTCGCTAGACACGTGAATAAATAAGTCTGAGATGAATGTGAGAATTAAAATAAAAGCTGCTGACATTGCAAAGGCACTGGTATACATCTACATTGACCATATTTATCGTGTATAAATGTCGTAAAATATTGACAGATGCCTCTCCCTAATGAATTGATAAGGCGTCTTCATTTTATGTTTTGGTCATATGGCGGTGGAGTTGCTTTTGAAGCAAGGGGACATTACCATACTGCATACTTAGCATACCAAACATGCATATAGAATTGGTCTCTAATTTCTAGAGGTTAAATCTATACAAACTCCTCTCCCTCACCACCATAGATTACTTGAAAATTACTTTGATGGGCCTCAGCTTACCACTGCATGAACCATCATCATCATCATCATCATCATCATCATCATCATTATTCTGCAATTCATATACCCATTATGTGCCTTCAAGTTGCCTGCCAACTTAGGGCAATCTCATGAATTTCATAGGGTTTTCTTAGGCAAGGAATACTCAAAGATGGTTTGTCATCCCCTCCATCTGAAATACAAACTATATCACTTGTCCTTGAGTACTAAATAGGCCTGACCCTGCTTAATTTCCAAGATCAAATGAGATCTGGTGCTTTCAGGCTATTAGGCTGCTGTAAATCATACATGTATGCATATTTTTAATGAGCAAAAACTCTGCCTTTCTAGTGTGATGGATATGCCTGTTTTGTGAAGGACATTATGCAATACTTAGAGTAATGTTTGTTAGCTTTCAGCAATCATTCTGCTTTTGTTTTTAGAGCTGAGGACAGCAAGGGATAAAAATGTTGCACTGTACTGTTTTATGAAAATCACAGCTCTATGCCAGGGCCTTATAAACCTGTTTTATACTCCAGCCCTGGTCAAAACAGCTTCTGTTGCCTTTTTCAGAAAATGAAAAGCATAGAGCCAAATTCAGATTTATTTATTTATTTATTACTTTTCTTGCTATATTTCTGTGGATCAAGTAAATTTTGTTCATGGATCGCACTTGGGAGAACTTGTGTTTTAAAGAGCCCCAAGCCTCTAGAATGGAAATACAGAACTCTCTGATGCTGTTGGACTACAACTCCCAGGAGCCTTCAACATTGGCTATGTGGTCAAGGGCTCATGAGAGATTCACTCCAACAGAATCTGAATGAGCAAAATCCCCCTACCCTGCTCCAGAGTTTGGGTATGGGTACCTAGCAGAAGATGTTTTGAGGGTATTGGTGGTCACATTTGACAAAGAGATTGCAGTCAGTTTGTCAACACAGCAAAGACCCTTCAACAAGATAGATGAAAGCAGAGGAGAATGATGCTGAAGCAGTGGTGTAAAGACTACAGCATTCCTGTTTTCATCTAGTGAGCACAGGAAGATAGGGCACGGACAATGTCTTTCAGGAGAAGGCAGTGCTGTCCCCCAAAGCGCTTCACAGGAGGGGAAGGATTTTCAGGGTGCAAGTTTTCAAGGCTCAGTTTTCCTACCATCTCCCTTTCCACTTCATTTATAGAAATAACAGTCAAAGCAGAAGAGGAATGGGACAATCTATTTGATTCTGCCTACTACTGGACATTTTAGAGGTTGTAACTTACCAAACACCAACAAATGAGATTCATCACCAAACAGGTTTTGAGTTCCGAGGCCCCTGTCAATGTTGTTCCTAGCCTCAATTAAGCAAGTGAGATTGGCTGTTGTGTCTCAATCTGCTTTGACCAGGCAATGTTGCCATCTAGGGTTGTAACTACAGGGGGAAGGATAAAATGAGGGCATTGCTTCTTCAGACGAGAATAATGCCCCCTTATAAAACTTTCCTTTAGTCCCCCAATTTTTACCATTTCCAAGAGTGAAACATTGAAAATGGCTCACACTTAGAACTCTTATACTTGTGGTGTTTCCATTCCCTTGGTAACTTTGCTTGCTTCTTTTCTTTGGATACCTAAATTCTATTTCTAAATGCTCAAGAGAAGTTTAAAGTTACTGTAGTGCTAGAAATTTGGGGACTGAAGGAAAACTTTAGTAGATGGAAAAAACTTTTATTCCAGGGCGACACCTGTATTTCCCCCCTCCCCAGCTCCAGTAGTTTCAGCCCAAGTGCTATTGGGAAGGAGTTTGGAGAAATTGTCCATTTCCTCAGCGGAGCAAATTGGATCTCCCTAAATGCAACTTAGCTAGCTCATTATATTTTGAAGCCATATGAATCACCACTTAAAGGTTGCACTATCCCTTATCTTGCTAGCAAAAAGGTCACATACCCTCCAACTTTTCTGATTTGGCCAGGATTATCCCAATTAACCTCTGTTTTCCCAGTTTGTCTCAGCTATTTTTGAAATGTCTTTCTTTTTTTTTTCTCTTCCTCCTTCTTCATAACCTGTCTTTTAGAACAAGGCAGCTTACAACGTATTTAAATAAAAGCTAAAAATCCACATAAATACAAAAGTTAAAAAGTGATTAAACTACAAAAAATAAATAAAACCAGTTAAAAACAAACCATAATAAAAATATGTCCCTGGCTTGCTACATACCAAATTCAAAGTGCTGAAGTCATTTCCATTCCATTAACTCGGCAGAGGGGCAGATTCTTGCTTTTCCCTGTAGACTCAAGGGAAAGCAAACTGCTGCAACTTCTTCAAGCTTTTCTGCTCTTCCTCATTAATAACTTTTGCCACCTTGACCATCATCTGATTTTGCTTGGCTACATGTGTTCTGGCTTTCAGATGCGCAGTGTTGGAGAGTACGAGACCATAAAGTTTAGAATCGAAAATTACCTTGCTGTACCACTGCAGCTAAACAGAATTGCTAACAGAAGAATTTGTGGGAGATATTCAAAAGATACTGGATCCCAGCTGAGCTGACAAAAATCTTATCCTATGACAGAAGACAGATGGAGTGAGTTCAGAATCCTCCTCAAAGGATAGCCTAGGCCCAAGCTTCCAAAAGAGAAAAAAAAACCCTAACCAGTGGGTAGCATGGATCTTGACCAGCAGGAAATGCAATAGCTGCCCAGCAAAGGTTACAATAAAGGGGTCAGCAGCTGAGCCAGCAGGGACAGGCACCACAGCTTCATTGCCTGAGCGAGGCATGTACACCATTCAGCCCAACAATGCCTCAATATCTTAATGAATTCACAAGCTGAAGAGTATAAATCCATAAAGCAATAGTTCTTAATCTTTTCTTTACCAGGGACCCCTGTAAATATAATTTGTTGCCAGGGTCCCCCAAGACTTAATTAAATATTTATATATAGATTTAAATATTCAAATACATATTTATTTATTAAAGGCTTCTAGAGACTCACTCAGATTCAAATCCCTGCTCAGACACTGGGTGACCTTGGGCAAGTCACATTCTCTCAGCCTCAGAGGAAGGTAGAGGCAAACTCTCTCCAAACAAACAAACAACAACCAAAAAACCCATGATATTTTCTCCTTGGAGTTGCAACAAGTTGTAAATGATTTGAAGGCACAGCAACAAAGTGCTGCTGACAGGGCTAGGTTCTTTCCAGCCATCATGTCTCTCCCCTTTGAAAACTGACTTCTGGCAACCCTAAGGTTGAAGCTATCATGGGGGTTTTCTTGGCAAGTTTTGTTGCCTTCACCTTTCTCTGAAGCTGAGAGAATGTGACTTGCCTGAGGTCAGCGAGTGGGTTTCTATGGCTGAGTGGGGCTTCAAACCCTAGTCTCCAGAGTCATGGTTTGGGGATGCACATGTGCCTACCACTGTGTCCCTTTGTCAGGGATGTAGCAGCAGGGTGAGTGGGCACCAAGGGGCATGATGGCAGGTGTGTGCAGGCCCAAACTGATCCCTTGTTTGCAAACAAGGGAGCAATTTGGGTGCACATACCTGCCTGCTGCAATGTTCCTTAGTGCACTCACACTCTCTACTGCCACCTTCCTGATGAAAGAAACATGGCAGCAGGTTTGTGCATGTCCCCAAACTGCTCCCTCATTTGCAAATGAGGGGGCAGTTTCAGCACCCACACACTCTCACTACTGTGTCCCTGTTGCTGCTGTCCATCAGACCCCCTGGGAGCCTCCATAGACGCCCAGAGGTCCACAGACCCAAGGTTAAGAACCACTGCCCTAAAGGCACCAGACCTGTCCAATCTTGGAAGCTAAGCAGGGTCAGCCTTGGTTAGTACTAGGATGGGAGATTAAGGACAAGTCCCCCATGGCTTCCACAGCTGAATAGGGAGAAGAATATAAAAGGATCGAAATGCTTGTGAAAACCAGAGGTCCTTAAAGCAAAGCAGTCTGGAGATAAATGAAAAGGCAAGTGAGCTACTTCAGTTTGTTTGGTGTCAGGCACCAGGAAAGATCACTCAGTGTCAGCAGAGAACCTTGTGAATTAATCATAAAATCGAAAGCATGTCCCCAAACTGTGACAGATTTTTTAAAAAATCTGACAGTTTAAAACTTAATTATTTAAGACAAGACAAGTCTCTGGCACACCTTGCCTTTTTCAGAAACAAATTTTTAATATTACTTTAGCCAGGTAATTCTGCAGTGTCATTTGAAATTCAAAGCTCACAAGAAGCAATACAACAAAAAGTACACAGTTTAGTCTGAAATATTACTTCCATGACAAGTGAGTGTCTGTGCCAAGCTGTTGGCCTCCATCCAGTACCTCTGCTAGTCTAGAGAGAAAATAATTCTTGGAATCAATTCTGTCAAAACATATGCAAATTTCATGTAAGTGTTAAAGGCTACCAGACTGGAAGCAGTGACCTTTCTTTAACTGAACTGAAGAGTATATTTTTGGGCTTCCTAGTGTCAGGTGATTATTCAGTGCTCTATAGCACCAAAAAGTCCAGATCACAGAAAACTTGTATCCCTCATTCCATAAAAAGTGTCACTTCTCATCTTGATCTGTAACATCATCCACGTAAGAAGAGGAGAAGAAAATTATAATCTCCTGAATGTTCTATGGGAAAAAGTCTTCTGAAGAGAAGCTAACACTTTATTGCGGTTCTCGAAAAGAACCAAGGGATTAGTTTTCTTTTCCTTTCCACATCTCTCTCAGAATGCAATGCCCTCTTGTGAAATGCCTTCCTGTGAAAGTAAAAGGAAAACAAACCTACATTACCACTAAGCATTGGCAGGGCAACACAATCTCACGGCATAAGAATTTATATAAACAGTAAGATACATTAGGCAATCCCTTTTTGCTTTCTTCAGTCTGCACACATGCACACATACACAAACACAGAACGGGGATCCAAAGGAACCACAGCTTGTCATTCAAGCTTAAAGCAGCAATGGTTAAAATAAAATGATGGAAGTCTGCTCCGTGCTTTGTTTCCTGTGATGTATGAACGCACGCTAGTTATCTTTCTCTGATTTGTTTTTTTCTCCCACCAAATCAGAGAAGGAGTCCAAGGTTTCTTCTTGGGGCCTTTCTGCCCTACACGGTTGTAGTGCTATTATTCCATTTTCAACATCCTGTGGAATTCCGGGGTCTGTAGTTTACTGAGGCCAAAGAGCCCTCTGGCTGAGAATTCTAAAGGCCTCTCCCTAAGCCTCATACTCCAGGATTCCATAGGATATTGAAAATGGAATAATAGCACTATAATAGTATAGTGCAGAAAAGCCCTTGCTTTCTTCCTCTGGTTTGTCAGAGAGAAAGAGAATAGAGAAATAATTTTTAAAAAATAATAAGATAAATATAGTCCTCCACACAACACAATAAACAGAGTGAAGGGTTCTGGTTTGCAGTGCTGTGTGAATTCACACACACACATGCACGCACGCACACACACATGCATTCACACATAGAGCAAATATTGAAAGGCCCAATGTGAATAAACTGTTGGACTAAGAATTGGCAGGAAGATACTGTTTTAAAGGCCCTTTCTGCATGTGGGAAAGGAACCGCGCAAAAACGGGACTCACTGGACTTCTTCAGCGTCTGGGCGAGTCCGTCGGGGCGGGGAGCAGTGCGAGCTCATCGCTCCACACTGCTCTGGCGTCCAAAATGGCGGCTTCCGGTTGGTGGAGGCTCTCCACCAACTGGAGAAGCTCGCCAGCCTAAAGCCCGCCCCCAGCAAATCTGCAGGCACGCACTAGTGTGTACCTGCAAATCTACACCAGAGCACGGCGACGGAGCAACACGGATCGCGTGCTCCGTGCTTTTTAAAAACCTCTAAAAAGAGGTTTTTAAAAAAGACGCTGTGCAACCAGTTCCGGTCACTCCGGAGTGGACTGAGGTGCGGAACTGCAAAAAGTAGTCCGCCCCAGTCCACTCTACAGTGCAGAAGACCTCCGTCGGAGGCCACTCTGCACCGTTTTAATAGCCTGGTGTGGAAAGGGCCAAAGTCTTTGCATTATTCAGCCTGTAAAAAGAATGGTCAGCCAGCAACCACTCCTGCTCTTTAAGTCATCTTTAGCATAATTAGTAGTGCAAGAGATGTTTTCCTCTAAATGCTCCAGGACCTGTTTAAAATTACTACTTGCCAAAACAGTCATGTGAGCAAGCAGGTGGTAGGTGGACCTGTTTTCAAGCAAGTCAGTGCCTATGTTCTGTTTTCATTCATATTCTTCAAGTAGATTGAATCAACATGTAAGGCACACAAGGCAAAGGGAAGAACTTCTGCTTAACTACTCCTGGGTTGAGAAGATCTCCCACAGAATTCCTATATTAGGTTTTTATTCTCTAAGATGCCTGACCACTACTGTGGCAGAGCAAGGAAATCTTTACCCGACAGAAATCTACTTGAGACAAACAAAAACTCAGAAAAATGAGTATTATTTGAAACCAGTGAGCAAGTAGTACATTTCAGTTATGAGTACGTCTGTATCTGAATTAGCAGTAAACCCACTGTGGTCATAGGAAAGCTGAGCTCCCCACACCAGCAATTTCAAAAGTTGTTGTTGGTGGTAGTGGTTGTATTTTTGAATATCCTGCCTTTTCCCAAGAATTGAGACTCAAGGTGACTTACAAAGAACAGATAAAAATAGACAAAAAGTGAATATTAATTTAAGCATTCGCTTTAAAAGAAAAAAAACCAGCTAAACACAGTTCAAATTAAAACAACACAGCACCCTGTTAAAAATATTTTTTTAAAAAAACCTTCTTTGTCTGCTGAAGGAAGGACAGCAAACAGAGGGCCATTCCAGCCTTCCTTGGAACAGAGTTCCAGAATCTAGGGGCAGCTACTAAAAAGGCCCTGTCAGATAAGGTGATTGTTTTCTTATTTGTTTCTTTTCCCCAACATTTAATTTCAGTTCTTCTTCTGCTTGCACAGTGTTCTGTTTGATTATAGCACATCTGTTGTTTGCACATAGGTACCAAACTAGTATTATCATTATGGAATGTCCATCACTATAATTGTTATCACACAGTATCACTGGGACTTTTGCATGAAATGTATAAACCTGTTTTACTCTCAGGAGTTTTTGTACAGAAACTTGTAGTCACCTCTTTCAGAATTACCATAAAATACAGCTTGTAGCACTCCTTCTCACTTGCTTTTTACTCTTGCTTGATCTTCCTGCCATGTGTTGTGAAAGCCTTGATTTGGTTATAAAATAAGAATGGAAAGGCAGCTGTTGGAAAAACTATAAATCCCTTGTTTCTAGCCCTATTTTAGACAAGGCTGTCACTCCACTAGATTTCTGTCTCACAGAAAAAAGGAGGCACACATATAATTCAAAGCAAATGAGAGGATTCTGGAAAAAAGACAATTTTGAACAGAAACCTTTAATGCACAATGAAGATATATAACAGCAAAGTCATCTTTTGCCCCTTTTTAAAAGAAAAAAAATTGTCCAAAGGACATATACATTTTGAATATCTGTCAAAAATTCATCATTGTATGTTTCTGTTGGAACACAATGAAGAGAAGAAGCATTTGAAAAAAAATCTTCTCTATTGGAAAGGGTTTTATTTTAATAGCAATTCATTAATTTTACTGAACATCCTTTCTGAATTTGCTGCTCAGCTGACACAGAGTTTGATTGCTGTTCAAGTTGCCGTCAAGTTGAGCTCAACTTAGTGTATCGTATGGCTTGCTTGACAAGACTTCCTCAGCAGAAATTAGCCAGCCATTGCTTGCTTCTGAGACTGAAAGAGTGTGATGTGCCCAGAGTCATCAGGTAGATTTCCATAGCTGAACAGGGAGTCAAGCCCTGGTTTTCTGAAATCCTTGATCAACAATCAAGCCACTACACCACACAGACTCTCAGACATAGCACTAGAATTGTCTGCAAATCCATGCTCAGCCATGGTGACAGGGTGGGGGCTTGGACAAGCCAGCCACTGCCTCCCACCTTGGCCTATATTATAGAACTATCATGAGAAGGAGTAGATTAATCTCATATTTCAGGACTGGCCAACAGATATTGCTGACCACACCTCTCATCATCCGTGTCTATTGACCGTGTCAACTGGGGCTGGTAGGGAATGAATTCCAACAACACCTGGGGAGCTACAGGTTCCCTACATCTGCAAAATAGGTTGTCTCAGATTCCTTAGAGAAGGTGATATGCAGGTGCTAAATAATGGACAGAATCTTGTATTTTTAGTATAGGCAAGATTTCTCTTTTTAAAACATTGTTTTATATCCTTACCTTTTTGACAGTGTCATGTTCCTACCCAAAGTCTTTAGGAAAAGACTTCCTCTTTCTGTTTTTTGAAAAGGTTATTTGGCCATATTCCTCAAAAATCTTGCACAAGAGTAAGCTTAGCTAATGCTGCATGTCTGTTTTCATAATCCAGTAAATGAAGTGTACAGGTAGAAATTCAACAGGTCTGGCCATGCTCATCATTGATATCGGAAAGCAGTAGCTCTTGGATTTTATTTTTATTTTATTTTTTTCATTATACAATTATTAGAAATGCAGAGACTTGTTTGGTCAGCTGCAGGGAAATGGTAAGCTACATTGTTTGTGTAAATTTGTTCAGTTCTTTAGCTTTGCTATTCAGTGTAATCTAAATATTTAAAAGTCTGGGGTAAAAGCGGTAAAGCAATTGAATCATCAACTATCAACTGAAATTATGAACGATTTACAAGTACTGGCATGGGCTGTGATCCACCAGCATTCTTTCACTTAATTGATATAAGAGCTTTCTGTCTGGAGCATCTTCTATCACACAGGCTGGAGAGGAAAGCCTGGAACGGGACATCAGCGGCCAGGGACTACAACAGACTGCCATAAGCACTTCTGCGTGCCCATAATATATTGCACTTCTTCGGACCTTAGCTGTAAACTACTTTAGGAGCCAATTTGCTTTACTAAAAAGCAAGACATGAACCAAAATAAAATAAAATAAAGCTTGATCCGCTGAGTTCTGGCAGCAGTAGTTAAATTGTCAAGAAGAGGGGCAAGGACACTACACCATCACAAGGGAATAACCAGTAGCACTGCCAATAAGGGTCCTTCCCTATATTATGTGCCAGCTTATCCAGGGCTTTATGACGCGAGGCAGGTAAAACACAGTTGCAGCAGGATAAGAAGTATCACATGACTTGGTTTCTCTTCTGTTGTTCTCCCAGTGGGAGACCATTTGAAAAGTGTTTCTTTCATTAACACACAAAACCCATTGATGACCTCCTTTGTAAAATAAGGAAGAATAGAAGAGGAACGAGCTAATGTGATAAGTCCCAGCCAAAGATGCTATTATCCTATTGTAATTGCAATTTCCTTGCCTTATGTGATACAGCCTCCAGTGAATGCTAGCTAGAATTTAAGCTGCAGCTTACAAAAGTATCTTTACCTCCTCCTGTCTCCCCCGCCCCCTGGCTGCCAACACCTGGTGAAACTTTAGGCATGTTGCAACATCCCTATGCTGTGAGTTTCTTTGCCTTGTAGGGAGATTTGCTCATTTTATTAAGAGAGACTGTGGAAGAACTGGATATAGAGATGTTATTCTGCACAAAGGCTGACATGGTTTCCTAAGTCTTATCCTGCCCTGAGACGGCAATTTGCAGCTTATTTGCACGGCCTTAATTCATGTGTTTCCAATCTGTATCTACTGTATTTTAGATGGATACTTACGTTTCAGGAATACAGTTTAAAAAAATGTAATGTAATCAGCCTTTAGTTTTCTTTGCTTCAGTTGCTCTTTGGAAGCGTCAAATCCATGGGATCAGGCTGTCAGTCCAGGTTGTTCAACATAATAGGACAAGATGAGCTGTGACTTTACAAATATGGTATGAGCTGGCTTCAGTTCCTCTAAATTCTTTGGTGTAACTGTTGTATGGAGTTCAGGCTTAGATTGACACATCATTTTGTGTTACTTTTAACACTGATGGTCAAAAATATGAGTTGACAGAAGCAAATATTTTATCATTAATATCTGGCCAATCTCCCTCACTCATATTTTGTTATCATTTTTCTGCTGCTATTCTTTCAGTTTATGAATCTCTTTTTGTTCCTGCTAAAAAAGGGCTACAATGCAGCTGAGATGCCCTTTCTTCTTCACTCACAAGGTCCCATTCAGACCCAAACCATCCAGCACAGGTGGTGGAGGAGGTGTAAATCTTCTGCCTTGCAGCAAGAGTGGGAAACATATAGTTTTCCACATATGCTATTGAACTACAAGTCCCAACATTCCTCATCATTGGTTATGCTGACAGGGACTCCTGGGAACTGCAGTTCAACCACATCTGGGGCCCCTTTCGGACTATACAGTTATAGTGCTATGATGCCACTTTAACTTCCAGGATTGCATCCCGTGGAATCCTGGGGTTTGCAGATTAGGGAGGGGCATTTAGAATCAAGTACCTCTAAATAAACTACAAATCCGAGGAAGCCAATGGACACCACCATGGCAGATAAAGTGCAATCGTGGTGCTATAATTGGGTCGTGAGAAAGGGCTCCTGAAGCAAGCATAATTCTTGTCCCTGCCCTCTAGGCACTTCCTTCCCTTTGTCCTCCACCCTCAGTTGGTAACAGCTGAGTTTTTAATTCTACCCCCTGCTGGGGGAAGATTAGTGGGAAGCAATCCTAGGGAAAAGATATAAACTTCCTCTATTTGCTCTTTGAGTAATGCTAATCTGGATCAGTGGGCTCATTTGGAAATAAAAAAGCAAAGGAGACTCAACTGCACACTATCGATTTCATGTAGAATTTAACCCCTCCAGAGACCCCTCTTTTTTAGTTGTTTCCACCTCACTGAAATGGATGTTTCAAACATGACGTCTTACACTTTTAAGTCTGATGTACATGTAGAGCTAAGCAGGGAATTGTTTTTCTTTCCCCCGTCTCTTATCATGCGATGGAAATTTAGTCCACCCGCCAGCACGGTGAGATTCTTCTTCCATTAAAAGGATATGCCTGCTTGATTTCAACAACAAGCATGCACTTTGCCCTATAAAACAGACTGTTCCTAGATGCACCCTGTATGGAAAAGGAACCAACCTGAGAAGCCAAGGGGCCGTCACTCCTGCTGTTACTCTCCACTGACACAATGAGATGTAACAGAAAAACAAAGCAGTGATACGCACAAGGGCATTGTTGACTTCACGGAATATTTAATTCAAATAACAAGGGGTGGATTAACACTTCAGTAGATTGTGGGCTGGATTCAGAGTTTCCTTCCCTCAAAGGAAATGAGCCTTTGGATCCAGCTCAATACTGACTGGTATTTTACTACACTTTTCAGACAAATAACATTCCCCAAAGGGGTTCACTCTCAAACCAACAATGAAACTCAGGCTCTGCCTTCAAGTTTACAACCTAGGGAATTTGCTAACCCAAGATATAAGGATGACCACTGACACTGAAGGAGGATTAGATAATTTCCCAAAGGAGATGAGCAGAGGTAGGTGATTTATGACCAAGTGTTGTTGGATTGCAATGCCCATCATCCTTTCCTACTTGTTGTGGATGATAGGAGCTGCCATCCAGCTTTTTGAGAGCCACAAATTGCCTACTGTGAGAAAACTGAACTAGATCCACCTTTGATCTGTTCGAGCATGGCTCTAATGTTCGTAACTAAAAGGCACATGGGGGGAAAAAGTGGGAAAAAAGATAAAAGAGAGGAACCAGTGTTTCCTGGCTAATGATGGGGGCTAGAGTGTCAGAAATGAGTCAGTTAAGCAGCATCCTGCCCTACTTCTCTTTTTTTATCTAAAATGAGAGCCAGTGTAATGTAGCGGTTTGAGTGTTGTACTACAATCCTGGAGACCAGGGTTTAATCTCCTGCTTAGCCACGGAAACCCACTGGACGACCTTGGGCACATCACACACCCTCAGACCCAGAAAACCCCATGATAGGTTTGCCCTAGGATTTCTGCAAGTCAGAAACAACTTGAAGGTACTCAGCAACAACAACAATCCCATGACCACTTCTTTGGGAGAGGTCATTCTCATCTCACTTTTAAAGGAGAAAAGATTGCTATGGTCAGTTTATTAATACTCCATATTCAGAAGCCAGTGCAGGACAAGGTATTGCAGAACAAATGAGCATGCACACATAGAGAAGTTTGGCAAAAGATGGTAACATTTCCCTTGCTTGATGGCTGGGTTTGTCCTCCCTGCTAGAAACACAACACTAAGGACAGGAGGTCCTGATATGTCCCTGACTCATTCCCAGGTGCAGAGATACAGCAGAATCCTCAGTGGAACAAAGTCCAAAGCAGTAGCTCATGCAACAAGCAGCCTCCTTGGTTTTGGTGATGTTAATAGCCATCAAGTCAGTGTCTATATATGGCAACCCTATGAATGAGAACCTCCAAGAGCTCTCCTCACCAACAGCCCTGCTCAGGCCTTGTAAACTTCTGGATTAGGTCAATCCACCTATTGTGCAGTCTTCCTCTTTTCCTACTGCCTTCCACTTTACCAAACATCGTAGGCCATTTCCGCAAGACGCCACTATAATGCTACAGCAGCGGATTGTTATCAGTCTGTGAACTGTGTTACCCTGATTTCTGGAGTCCCTTGGGGGACACCTCAATGTGCTCCACGTGATGGGGAATGGATACTAGCCAGAGCATGAGCAATAGCAATGCAAGAGGCAGGGTAACCTAGCGGGGTCTTTTTGCCCAGTTTTTATGGGGTCAGGCCAAGCCAAAAACCAAACAAAAATGTCCAATAAATTATTTTATTGAATGAAAATCTCATGCAGCAACGCAATCACTCACACACTCACTCAAGACCTATTAAGAAGCAAAAGAGAGGAAATTGCATAGGGGAATATTGAAGGGGGTGTAGCCGGGGTAATATTGCACCTTTTCCTGAAGTCCTTGGTCCAGGAAAAACAGCGGAGAAGTGGGGCTCAGCACAGAGAGGGCCGAGGGGATTACTCAACGGATGGAGCAACGGTCTGCTGGGATAATGAAGAGTGATCCAAAGAACTGCTCAAAAACTGGGACTCTTTGTAGGGGGAAAGGTACCTGGAGGGCTAATCCTTTCCCAGGGAGAACAATGAGTTTTGCAACGAGAAAGAAGCTCCACAGTGGTAACTTCCTTTGCATGATGAGATTACAAGGTGTTGCCAACGTCTCAGGATCTTCGACTGCATTTGGTTGTGGTGTGATTTCATGTAAATGGTCCGCACCTGATGGGATATTTGCTCAACCTGGGGCAAACACTAATCCCCTCAAGTCAGCTTCTCAGGGGCTGAGGACCCTTTGTTTATTGCTATCCTGTCCCCTGGTGTTGCTGAAGCACCTTATGCTATTTCCAGATAAGCACCTCCTTTCGTGCTTCAGTCCTGTCAGCTGGCTCTGTGCAGTGCCATGACAGTGCTTGACAGTGCTTCCAGTAATCGTGGATCCAGCAGTGGGTAAGATGTGGGTGTGCCCAGCTTGTCCCTCCTTCCCCAACTCCCATGGCATAGTGTATTTAAAGTTCCCCATTGCGTTAAGGCTTTTTATTTTTTAAAAAAAAATACATTTTAAAGCATTAAAGTATGAAAATGCAATGGTTACTGGCTTGTAGTGCAGTTACAAAAGTGTTGCACTAGTACAGCTTCCAGGGGCAGGGGAAAACCAGTCAGGGGTGGTGGGATGGGGAGAAGGTGGGGGACAAGAGTGGCCAAGGAGGCTGTAGTGCGGAAGCAACACCTGTTGCAATACTGCTACTCATCCATTGAAGGTGGGGTACAGAAAGCAGTGTTCCTAACCTGCTACCATTGTGCAAGTGGCAATACTGGGGTAGTAATGGCACAATGTGCTAATGGTGCCTAGTGCAGAAATGACCACAAACCTTTCCAATGAGTGATGGTGCCTCATGATATGTCCAAAGTATGATAGCCTCAGGTCATTCTGCAGTCTAGGGAGAATTCAGGCTTGATTTGCTCTAGGACCCATGTACTTGTCTTTTGGCAACCCTCTTACGGAATGCTTATTTCAAATTCCAAGGTATCTGGTCTAACTCATAACGGGTTTCTCTCTGAGCACACAATCTGTGAATTAGGGGAAGTGCTGAGGTTAAGTTGTAAGAAAAGATATGGGAAGGAGAGAAGGAAACCCAGACCCTGTTGGCCTTGAACGGGGCCTCTCCTAACCCCTCCGCTTTAGCAGACAAACCTGAGGCCACCACCCCGCTCTGATCCACAAGACTTCCAAAGCGGAAAGGACCAGGAAGGCATACACCTCTTCGCGGACCGGGCCCTTTCCCCACTAGACTGTTATAGCGCTATTATTCCAGTTCCCCTCCCTAAACTGCAAACCCCAGGATTCCATAGGATGTTGAAACTGAAGTAATACCGCTATAACAGTCTAGTGCGGAAACGGCCCCGGAAACGCCTCGCGCAGAGCGGCGACTCCCCTCGCCCGCTCCCTTGCGAGCCAGGGCGCGCTTGAGGGAGCAAATTCCCCCCTCGGAAGCGAGCCATCCCCCCTCCTGGCCGCTTCCTCCCAATGCGGGTCGAGATTTGGGGGCACAGGAGCGTCCCCCTTCTCCCGCGCGCGCCTCTCATGCCGCCCCGTTCGGCTCTGCCCGCTCCCTTCCCGCCGCCCTCCCGCCCATTGTTCTCCCGCCGCCCCTGCCCTTCCCCGCCGCCGCCCTCCCCCTCCTCGCGGTTCCCTCCGAGGGAGGCGGGCTCTCTCCTCCCAGCCCCGGCATCGACTGACACTTCAGGGGGCGGGCCGGAGCCGAGGCGGAAGCGGGCGCCCCGTGGCGCGCTGCCCCGCCGCGCGGAGACGCCGGGAGAGAGGGACGCGGGCGGCGAGCAGGGCGGCCGCAGCTCCAGGCAGCCCGGGCCTGGCTTCGCCTCGCCTCGCCTCGCCTCGCCTGCCTCCGCTCGGGGCCGGCGAGCCAATGAGGGCCCGGACTCCGGCCCTCGCCGCCTCAGGAGCCGCCCGGAGCCCCCCGTGCCGACCCCCGGCTCTCGAAAAGGCGGGCAGAGTGGGGCACCCCCATGCGGCGGCTCCCGGAGAGGTTCCGGAGGTGAGCCGCAGCCTTGCTTCTCTCCCGAAAGAGAGGTGAAAATAACGGGGGGGGGGATATTGAGAGGCGGCGTGGGGGGAATCAGACTCGCAGGTTTTCAGTCCCGGGATGTCCCCTCCCCGGTTTAGGGACTTTTCCCGCCAGAGCCTTTGATCTCTCAGCCCGGGAAACTCCGCCCGAGGTATAGTTCAGGTTCCCAGCTGATCCGGTCTCCGATGCTTTTTTTCCAGCGTGCCGCGAGGATGGGGATCAATGAACAATACTGATCTCGTTGTACCCCGTCTTTGCGAAATTGTTCGTTTGTTGGCGAAATGTTTCTATCCCGCTCTTTTATGTGGGCTTTCCGGGCGGCGTGCAATATAAACAAAGCCCCCCCCCCGCATTCCCTAAGGTTCTGACCTGCCAGAGTAATTCGTGGTTTGCAAAGCGGAGGGCGAGGGGTTTACAAAATTAATGGAGGCTGCCCTTGAGTTGGTTGTCTCCTACTAGCTGTTGGTATCTGTGGTAATAGTGGCATCAGTGAAATACAATGCAAAATGTATCGCAGAGAGCTGTTATTTGGGATTAATTATACTAGAGCCTAAGTGATCAAGGAATGTCGATAGGGCATGGAGTGTGTTTGCTGTGTGCTTGTATGTAAGGAAATGCTTTTGGTTATCTCAATAAAAGGATGTGTGCTTCCCTTTGTATCGGATTTCAGTGAATCCCTTATTTGGGAACCTGTGAGACACAGGCAGGGACCTTGGCTGACTCCCAGGAGATCCTTACAAGGCTCCTGACCTCATATAGATTACCCCAGAGAGTCATATGGCTTTCACTGAGAGCCCACAGGAGTTTGTCTTCCTATAGTGCTATCTAAAGCAGGGTTTCTCAGCTTTGAACCCTGGGGGTTCGGTAAGAATCTGCTAGGGCTTCTACAAAAAATTGTGATTGGAAAAAAAAAAGTGTTTTTTTTCATCTATGGGTATAATAATTTTTATTCCGGGGTTCCCTGAGACACAAAAATTATTTCAAGGGTCCTCCAAATTAAAAAGGTTGAGAATGACTGATCTAAAGATGCAGCTGGATATACTGTGAATACCAGCAGAAGTTTGGGAATGTTGGTTTAAAATCAGCCAGGAGAATAGGGAGACGTGTAATTTGAGCATGAGTTCTCCAGAGTGGTGTGGAAAGATGCAAGGAACTCCACAGCCGTGTTTGTGAATATGAACCTCTTCCCAGCTCTGGTTTCCTTGGTGGAGCTTATTCTGGCTTTCAGAGTATTTGATTTTATCAATTGGTTTCATTTTGCACCTTTGTTGGTGAGATAAATAAAGCTTTCTTGTTTTACTTAAGAGCGTACAAATACAGTTGGGCACAATACTTACAGAACAAGAATGTTGGTTCTTACAGGTAAATATAAATTGAGATTATGTTTGCCACAATTAAAATAAAGACAGGGGAGTATTTCTCCATGGTGCTATGTGTATGATTTCAGGTGTGACCTACCACTGTAATACAAAAAACAGGGATGGAAAAGCATATTAATTTTTTAATTCATTTTCTTGTTGAGCATTGAGAAAGTCTTATCAGCTCAAATAACAACAGTCTTGAGGTTCTTTGCACTTTGCTAAGTCCCTCATCATTTTCATCTGTTTAAGAAATAAAAATTGTTTTTCTACACCAGTGGTTCTCAACCTGTGGGTCCCCAGATGTTCATGGACTTCAGCTCCCAGAAGCCCTGAGCATTGACCATAGTGGCTAGGGCTTCTGGGAGCTGAAGTTCATGAACATCTGGGGACCCACAGGTTGAGAACCACTGTTCTACACAGAAAAGACATTTTGGCACAGAATGCATTTCCACATAAAATACTTCCTTGAAAGATTTCCCAAAGTAAGGACAGTGTTTGAAGAGTTTGTATTTCTCAGCATAGACAGTGGCGAGGGAATTATTTGTTCCTGCTAGAGAGGGGCAGGATTGTAAAGATTTGAATCTTTAATTGAGGTGAGCCCTTGGGAGCATATCCTTTTTTGTCTAGGGAATCATTGTTTTCACTCATCTAAAAAGAGAGCAGCAAGCTCCACGCTTCGTCCTCTGAAATCAGAATATGTCTGCCGGCAATGTGATTTCTCTCCCACCTATCATAGGTCTTCTCTAAACCTCCACAGTCTTGCATTATCCATAATTTCTTCCTTGCCCTTCTTCCTGAAATCTTAGTAATAGTCTGAGAAAGGCAAATGTTCCTGGCCTATGTTGTTTAGGAAGGTTCAAAGGCTTGCATTAATATCGTGCTGTTGATGGTCTCCAACTATTCTTGGGTTTCTGCATCTAGGCCAGCCTTTCTTGACCTTTTTACCTTGAAGGAGTCCTTGAAATAACTGTCAGGTTTTTTTTAGAGAACCCCTGCATAAAAATCATCATATTTATAGTTTAAAAAAGGTTGTTGGTTTTTTTAATTCATGATCTCTTTAAGAACCCCTAGCGGCCTCTCAGGTCCTAGGGAAACCTTGTTGAGAAACCCAACTCTAGGTATTTTATGATAAGAGAAAACCAAATTAAACGTTTACAGTCAACCCTCCACATTTGCAGGTTGGACTTTGATTAATTTGAGTTTCCCCAACCCCTGCCCTTCCACCTCAGGCACTTCTTTTTCTTGGGGAACTTTCCCTCTTGGTTGCTCCAATCAGGCTGTGCTGCCCTTTAGAAACCCACCTCTGGTCCTCCTCCAGCTAAGAATGGCTCACAGCTTGATTTCTCAGAACCACAAACCCTCTGCCAATGCTACCCCCACACACACACCCGAGGAAGGAGATGGGCGAGAGAGAGGAAGACCATGCCTCCCTTTTTCCTCTCCTTTCCCTGACCTGGTTTGAACCCTGAGTGTCCATTCTCCCCGCCGTACCTCGGCCCCCTTCCCACAGACACGCATACATTTTGATCTTTGCGATTTTCCCACTTTTGTAGGCGTCCTGCAACTCTGACCTTAGCAAACGTGGGGGGCTGACGACAGTATTCAGGTACAGTTTTTAAGAATGAAAGGTGAAACACTGGGGTTTTACAAAGAATATGGCATCTGGAATTACACACAGCTTTTGTTGGGCAGGCTCTTAAAATTATGTGGACATGGGACTAGAAGCTGTGGCTGTTATCTCTCAGGTGCTGAGAAAAGCAGCTCTGCATCTGCTGACTGACAAAGGAAGGCGTGGGAACACTGCTCTGCCTGTAGAAAGGAAACAGATCAGGGTGGAAGATGAGGCTTCTAGAACTAGGTGAAAGTTCACATATCCGGTACGTGTCATGCTCATCTTGGTTGAACTAAGCTTCGCTTTCATGTTTGGCTGTTAGAGAGGATTTTCAGCATTTTTCCCTGTCTCTTTTCCGAATGATTGGCACTGCAAAGAGACAGAATTCCTCTGTTTGTTCTGGCAGTTTTTTACCATGTAGAACTGGAGAAAGAGGGACAGGGTGAAGAAAGTAGAGACAATTTGGAAATCATCTAAGAGGGACAGAAATAGAATCCTGATCAAATGAGTCATTTCCAATCACAAATGTGGTCAAAAATAACAAGACCAAGATGCTAATACAGATGTTTGATTTTGTTTGCTAATATGGCATGAGGGAAGCAGTATATGAGAGATAGAGATTTTTCCAGCTGTTATAGTATTACCACTTAAGTGCTTGAGAAACACATCTGATTTTTTTAAAAAAAAAAATACATATAGGGGTGTGGGAAGGCAGGAAGAGTTTAAACATGAACAAGATTGTCTGCTGTGTACGTGATCCTACATTGCCTGTGCTTTTCTCATCAGATATACTGAAATATCAGTTGCCTCCTTCCTCTGCTTCTCACTGCTGCTCTGTTCTTACTTTGAATAATATCTTGACAACAGTCCTTCAGATACATAAAACTGGAATTATTGGTTAATGAACTGAATAATGGATTATTAAAATGTGAAGCGGTAGATGGTGAATATAGCATTATGGTATGTATGGTTGCTTTTGAACACATTTCCTGTTTTGAGGAGCTTGCTTAGATGAAACTGTTTTCAACCAGGACCGGAAATTTTCCAGCTACATCAGTTCCGACACCCTTAATTTGAGACCCATTTTTTTATAACAGCTCCAAATAAAGCCGTGAACTTTTCATGAGACATTAGCTGTGATGCCTGGTAGGAGTTTTTGCCAACATAGCAACTTGGCATATTCCAACCATGATGCTTCTTGACACTAAAACAACACAATGGTTAGTCCACTTTGGAAAAGAACATGAACTATTGGTAGTATAGTAATACTGGGTGTTTATGCTAGGAGAGGCCAGTGGACTAGTGCAGCTGACTTGATGATAGAAACAGAAGTCATTACTGCAAATGCTCTAATATGGTAGACATTTATATTTGTTTACACGTACAACTGTAAAATGCAAATCCTTGTTAAAGCTCACAAGGATAAAGGATGAGGAGATGAAAAGATTTCAGCTACACTTGGTTACAAGTTGCCCCAAAGCCAGCTTTGATGTGTGGAAGTAAGCTAGCTACTGTTACTGAGGTTGGAGTCCCTCCTGCCTGTCCCATCACAGGCAACTGGAACATAGAAATTGTCTGTCTTCCTTTGAAGAAGTGTTGTGAACAGGTAGGTAAGAAGCAGAAGACTTAAGGACATAGAATGAGAAAACAGAAAGGAAAAGCACCAAGGGCTAGGTGTCTTTTGCCTTTTTCTGCTCATCGTTTGCACAAGCGTTGATGGCCTTTTTCACTTCCAGAGGGCAACAGCTTGCTTAGGGCTCTCTCTTCTTGTAGGAAACTTATTAACAAAGAAGTGGTTACTTCACTTTAAAGATCTTGTTATAATTATGTCAGTTTTTCCATCTCTATCCATTGTCCATCTGTAGACTATAGAACCTTCTTGGTGGCCTGAGGGACAGGGCAGGGGGTGGGGCTGAACTTTGTTTTTCCATTCATAATCATAGCAGAGTTGTAACTATTTAAAATCAATGAAACACTTCACTTAGAATAACAGAACGTAGCCTCAACATTGATTTACAGAACACTGTATTTTTGTCTATAAATTCTCAATTCTAGAGATCTCCTTGTGGAAATTAGCAAACTATGATCCGTATAGGTTAATTGATTTAAACATTCATTTGAATCTATGAAGAGAACAATTCCCTCTGTGCCTTCTGCAGGATGATGTTCTCAAGCCACTTATTCAGGGCTTAACGATTCAGTCAGCGTAGCCAAGCAAGACCCCTTTGAACAGATTCATATCTTATTTTATGAATAACTTTATCAAGTGGACCTTTATGGATAGCTTTGTTGAAGAGCCGATGGATAAAACAATGAGTTCTCCTAAGGTTTGGGTTCCACAAAAAATAACAATTACAATGAGAAAATAGAGGGACATTCAAGATATTGTAATATATGGGCCAGCTTAGGTTTGTAATCTGGAGACAGTTGCAAGAAATTTTTTTTAACCCATAATGTTGTCCAGTCTGGGAATTTGTTTCTTCTCTTTTATTAATGGGAAGAGTCATTTAGAGGCCAGGCAAGAATACAGCCATTTCAGAATGGTAGAAATAAAGGCTAACATCAGCTTACTCTTTGGTTATCGGAAACAGAATCTAGGAGCTACCTGTGGCAACATGACTTAGGCAAGCCATATTTAGTAAATGATCATACACAGTCCTGACTGATACTGTATATTACTGTCTTTTAGTGCAGGCTTTTCTTAAGCACTAATGTGCTAGCTATATGCAACAAGTAATTCTATGCAGCTGAATGTGCTGGTAGAAGAAGGATGGTATACACCATCTTTCCTAGTATGAAAAGAAAAGGGACTGCCAAAGGGAGAGAATTTGATATAATTATATTGCATTTTGTGTTTACATCTGTACTATAACTTGTCCCTTCTTGATTAGCTTGTCAGGACATCCAGATGACTGCTTACATATTGTGTCCGATGGGTTGTGGTTGTTGTTTCTTGTATTCTGTATCTTAACCCAAATGGTCATGTTACTGAAATAAAGATTCATCAAAGAGTTCAATGGAATGTTTTGGCTCTGTTTCAGCAACAATTGTGGCCTTTTAGAAAGGATAGTAGTGTCCTGTTGTGCAGAAAACTGCATTTATCATCTGTTTATTTAAGAGACAATACAGAGTGCGTGAAAGCAGTCACAAACACCAATTTTAACGCAGTATGCTTTTTTTAAAAAAAGTCAACAAAGAAAGAACTTAGCTTCTTTGTTAGAGGGATTTGGTTTGTTTAACTTCGCTCACAGTGGCGTCCATTACCTTGAAGCTGAATCTTAGCTTTATGCTCTTTCCACAATGTACACAGTGTGTGAGTGTCCTCTTTACATGTTGTTCAGAATATAAATCTCAGCAGAACTGACTGGGTTTCATTGAAATTTAAATACAAAATCCTTTTTAGTGTATTCACACTTTGTGTATCTTTAATTCTTCCATTGGATGGGATCAAAACATTCTCTTGCATGACTGGATTCCAAGCTTCTGATATTTCCCTTCTGCTGTTGCACTGCTACCCCTGGTAGCATTCTGTTCCCCTAAATGCTCTTTTTTTTTTAATTTTCTTTTTGTTGTATGCATACAAATAATAAAGTCCATATTAGAAAGTTACACATTTCTGATTCAATTGTTGATATATACAATACTATACAAATATACTATACAAATATACATCTTTTCTTGGCAATATAAAAAAAATTCCTACTTTTATTTTACATTACTGTGACTTCCTATCATCTACCAAGAGTCGCTAATCATGTTATTTTAAGTATAAAGAAACTACCCAATACAAAATTTCTATGTATTTTTTTATAGGCCCTTTCCACACGGGGGTAATAAAACGCTTTAGCGCACTGTAGCGCGATTTCTGACGGAGGTCTTCCATACCTTAAAGCGCGCTGAGTCGTCTTTAATTTCCAAGTTCCACACGTCAATCCGTTTAGAAACGTCGCCAACTGTGCTTGCACGTGCTTTTTAAAAACCGGAAAAAAAGTGTTTCTTTTCCCCCTGATCCGCGCAATCACGTTCTTGCTCACTTGTTTGGAAGCGCAGATACGCGCTGATTCGCCCCTGAGATGAACGGGGGGTGGGCCGTGGGCGTGGACAGCCTATCACAGCCATAGTGGGCGGGGTTATGTTAATAGCGGGGGTGGTCAGGACGGCAACGTGTGGATCTCTGAAACCGCGCTAAGCCGGATCAAACATAAGACGTATGAATAGAGAGTGCGCATTAGCGCGGATACAAAAAAACCCGGTTCAAACCGCCCGGAACCGTCACTACGCGGACTCCTCTTCTCATGTGGAAAGGGCCTTTATCATGTCTTCTACAATGTATTCATAAAGACTCACAAACAAAAAACACTGCATGACTTTACTTTTTTCACATTATTTTTCAATTTTCCTGTCCTTGTTATATTATTGGATATATCCATGCATTTAATTACCCTTCCGTCTGCTCTTTTCAGGGGCAGATAAAGAAGATCTTTACCTGAATCCAACATGTTGAGTTTGTACCACACTCTATGGGTTCTGACTGATTGATTTGTAGCTAATATTCTGAGGCCCCAAACTGGGCTGTTGGACCAGCCTAAGCGGCACAAGAGACACAACCAGAATTCTATCACCCCCACCCTGGTCCTCTCCAGTACCACTACTCCCTTTATTTTTTTCTTTTCAAAAAGAGTAAAGAAGGATGATGGGGAAGGTCAACTTATGGCAACCCCATGAATTTCATAGGGTTTTCTTAGGTAAGGAGTAGTCAGAAGTGGTTTGGTCAGTTTCTTCTTCTTGAAGTATAGCCTATAGCACCTGGTATTCATTAGCAGTCTCCCTCCCAGTAAAAACCAGGGCTGACCCTCCTTAGCTTCTGAGGTCAGACAGGATCTGGTGCTTTAAGGATATTTAGGTAGGCTAAAATTAGGCATATATATTAGAAATTTAGAAGTAGCTCCATGTACTGGAGGCCTTATTCTGAAAAGACTGAGGACTGCTATTCTAGTGTACAGTTGTTTTTAAAAGACTGGGAAGACCAGACGGACCAGAATGGCAGTGGAGAACACTAAGGGAAAGTGATATGTGTGACCCAAAGTGGCTTGTACAATTTATTCATGAAACTGTTCTCTCTAGAAATTAATTTAAGAGCCTACATTGGAGCACATGCAAGAACAACTGCCCCCTTCTTCCACTGGCCCATCCCTCCAGTAAGGAAGCAAGATTGGTTGTAAAATGACCTGGCTTTGCATGACAGCCAAGTACACTTTGGAGTATAAATTACAGCTATGTGAGATTAGGGGCTGCATCCAGATTAGTGGGGTTCTGCCTGCACCGCAAGAATGGGATGGGGAAAAACAGTCTTGGTGTTCTTTTCTTCTTGCTTCAACCTCCTGGCCCTCCTGAAAAAGCTCTTCCAAAGGGCTAGAGGGCCCTCCAGATTAGCATGAAAGAGGATGGAAGAGGAAAGGAAAATCTATAAAGATCACCTCCTTACACCCTTCCTCCAGCAGAGAGCCAGCCTCAGATCCTGGTTTCTTCTGTTACAAGAAGGAAGCTTTCTACTCTTGGACTGGTCAGTTTTAGATCAACCCCTTATCCAGTTAGGTCACCATACTGTATTTTTCCAGACTGTAAGGTAAGCCTCTGAAATGTATGGCACAGCTAGTACAAACTGAGGATGGTACTAAAAGGCAATTATGCAAAACCAGGTCTTTTCCTTGCTTCCAAAGCTATTTAAGAATGACTCATCTTTTCTCAATGTGCACTCACGGGCAGTACACATGAGCATTGAGTTATATAAAGCCCTATGTGGCTTCACTGGTAGAGTCTAATGGATTTGGTATGAATACCCATTATTTCCCTAGCTTTTTTGTACGTGAGTCTTCTTCCCTTCTCTAAAGATGTATTCTGTCCACATAATTTTTTTTTTAAAAAGACGTCTCTCTATAATCTTTTATTTTTTTTAAAAAAGACAGAGTGCATCTTTTTATTTTTTAAAAAAAAGCTTTTCAAAGTGCTGTCATTAGAAATAGAACAGGGATGTTGTCAAGTTTAAAGCACATTTCATATGTAGTGCATAAAATAAAAACTCTTATTTTAAAATCTAGAATTCTAAACATTCTAAAAGGCTTTCTTTTTTACACATTAGGGCTTACAGTATAATCCTATGCACGTTTACTTGGAAATCAAGATGACATGATTTTGATAGCTGTCAGCAGTATTCAATCATACAGGTTTGGTAACCCATATTTCAGCTGTGATGTTTTTTTGCTTGCATGTCTGCACATTTTGGTTATAGATAGAATAAAAGAGGATTGGGGTTTGGAATGCATACTAACTTATCTTCAGCTTGGAACTGTTTCTGGAAAGTTATTCAAATTAAGTGAATGTTCTGGTAGTAAATTTTTTAAAAAACAGACTTGGGTCACCAGTGTTTACAACAAAAGCACATTATGAAGTTAATAGTCCTTTAGTTACCCAGTAATTTTTCCCATTATACAGTTAGGGTACTAAGAAATAGATAGTATAGAGACAACTAGGTCTTTCTGTGCAAAATGTTTTTTCTTTTCCTCAGATACTAAATTATTCCCTATTCCATACAGAGCAAGATACCTCAAAAGGCACACTGACACAAGCAGCCACGCTGAAATCCAAATGTAGAAGCACTCGCAGTCCCTAAAGTTATGATCCTTACAGCCTAGCCTGAATATATTTATTTGCAAACAATCCAGTTTAGTTTAGAAAGATTTACTGTCCAGTTGAGAGGGTGAAGTGACACTTTTGAATTTAATTAGTCTTTTTCGACCTCTGTTTTGTAATGCAGTAACTCCATTTAACTTCAGGAGATTAGAAAGAAAAACATACATCCAGAGTCTAGTTCTGTATTGCAGGTTCAAAAACAAATTGGTCCCCTACACTTGTTTTTTCAGGAGCTCTATACTGAAACACACATTAGTATGGCATCTTCCCTGAAGGCTGAGATGTGAGCATGAACATAGATGTGAATGTTCATTTTGAGTACAAACTACAGTTTTATATGGTACCAGTTTTCAAAGAGAGGAAATAAATAAGCAAAATATATTGTTGTGTGATGAATGCCTTGGAGATCAGGATACTGGAGTCAAAGTCAGTGTGTACATTTAGGACACAGTTACACAATTCGTATTCAGATATCTGCCCCTCTTTTCAAATGGGCCAGGAGCAAGTGACTCTGCTTTACCAATACTACTGTTGAGTGATCTTACTGGACTGCTGTAGAATTACAAATCTGTGGGCCACACTTTGATTTATGTGAAAATGCATTTTAATCTTCCAACATGCATACAAAGAGACAGAACAAAAGCATTGTTGTCACAACACTTTGGTAAACAAGTTGTGCCACTTTTTTAAAGAGGCTACTTGCTGGCAGAAGTGATTAAATGTGGGAGCATAGCTTGTGTGCATAATTGGTTAATTCTAACATTTGAGCTGCTGGTTTTATAGCATTCTAGTTATGGCAACTGAATCTCCTACATCAGCTTTTCCCAACTAAGTACTCTGCAGATGTTTTGACTACAACTTCCATCATTCCCAGCCACAATGGCCATGATAGCTGGAGATTATGGAAGTTGTTATCTAGCATTGCAGTAAGATGTTGAGTTGGGGAAGGCTATTGTACATTGTATTTTCAAAATTGTTTACTAGCTTTCAACATTTAACAGGAAGTCAACAAGCGACTGTTTTTTCAAACCACTGACCGCTTCTTATATTTTATGTTTCAGCAGCACCCATACATGGAGATCTGTAAGAAGATATGCTTTGCATTTAGTGTCTGTGTATGGCCTATTTCCACCCTGCAAATAAAGGATTATAGATTACAGATTAGAAGTTTGTTTAGGTGGTATAATACCAAAAACAAAACAAAACAAAAGCAATGAACAAAACTTAATTATCACACTCTATAATGGGAGTCCTCCTATGTCTGTCTTCCCATCCCCATTGTAGAAACTAAAACCAATGTGTGTACTAGTGTGGATGTTCCTCTTGCTCCCTTGCCTCTCTTATTTCTCTCCATTGGACTGATGTGGGGGAAGCTGTCATTTACTCTATTCTTCTCTGTAAACAATCACATAAATCATTGCTGCTATATGAATGAATAAAATGATTTCAGACTTCTGAAGTCTATGGTTGAGAATCAGAACCTGTTTTTACAGATTTTTTTATACTGTAGAAATGAAAGACTGTGGAAGAAAGTGCTTTCAGATGGTGAAATTCACCACCATGCCACTATACACACACACAGTTGCTCACCCATCTTGATTAAAGAGGTGAAAGAGTCACATCAAATAATAAAAGAAATATGCTTTAAGGCTAGTGCTTGGGTATTTATGCTAACACCTTTCAAATTCTACCTATGTTACTTTTAACATTCTAGGTGTCTTCAAGTATTTCCTTTAGGCTTCTGAACCAGGGGTGAGAATGATACAGTCCTCCAAGTGTTCTTGGATTGCAACTCCCAGTAGTCTTAGCCAGTATAGCTGGTGAGAAATGCTGGGGGCTACAGTTCAACAGCCTCCGGAGCACCACATACATCCTCACTGTTCTAAAGTAATCTGAATATAAGCAGGGAATCACGTTACCCATTTTTTATATCAGTGCAATTTTCAGCGTAATTGTGTTTGTTGCTGTTATCTGCCATCAGGTCAACTTCAGCTTATGGTACCCTATGATTCAGAGGCCTCCAGATCACCTTTCTATCAACAGCCCAGCTCAGGTCTTGCAAACTCAGGGCTGTGACTTCCTTGATTGAGTCCTTCTACCTGTAATACAGTCTTCCTCTTTTCCTGCTGCCTTTTACCTTACCAGACATTATTGTCTTTTCTAATGAGCCATGTCTTCTCATGATATGCCCAGAGTATGACAGTCTCAGCTTAGTCATCTTGGTTTCTAGAGAGAGTTTAGGCTTGATTTTGCTGTAGGACCCATAGGTATCCATAGTATCTGTAGAACTCTTTTCCACCACCACATTTCTAATGAGATTATTCACTTTTTATCAGCTTTTCCCACTGCAGCTTTCACAACCAAACATAGAAGTCAAAAATGCAGTGACATGGACAATCCTGACTTTGATGTTCAATTATACTGTAATCGTGTAGTCCCTTTAAAAGATAGAATATGTATTCATTTTAAACCCAATCAATAAGTGTATTCTTACAGATAACATGTAAGACTCTGTTTGCATCCACTGTTTATCTCGATTATCTTGGCAGATTTATGAACCATCCAGCTCCAGCAAACAGTCGGTACAAGCCCACTTGCTATGAGCATGCTGCGAACTGTTACACTCATGCGGTAAGTAAACTGACTTACTGGCGGCATAATCCACATGACATCCAAATCATTATAATTCCCATCTGCATTAGATTTTACTGTGTTTTAAATCATCACTGATCATAAGCTAGTACAGGAAGTGTCATTTATGTGGATTAAACGGCTGACATAAATTGGTGTTCTGGGAATACAACAGTTCTGCTGGATTTTATTTCTTTATAGAGTCTTTCTTCATTTTGACTCATATTTAGGACTGAAAAGTTCTCTAAAGCCTCGTGAAAGTGGATCCCACAATAAACTGATGATTTCTAAAATACCACTGTGTCTTTTTCAAAGATCTACAGAGATTTATTCCCAAACTGTTTTAGAAGCTCCTTTTGAATGAGGAAACAGCAATGTTTCATCTTCCCTGTTAAAATAATCTTGCAAATATGGCTGTGAAACCTGTTACCATATATTACTAATTTGTAGACTGAAATAGAAAGATGACCAGTTTTCCTACCTGGTGCCCTTTCACACTACACAGTGTAGCCCTTTGATTCCACTTCAACTGCCATGGCTGCCTCCTATGGAAACCTGGGATTAGTAGTTTGGCTAGAGGCACCAGACAAATTTTCTGGCTGAAGATTCTAAATCCCGTTCCTTAAACTGCAAATCCCAGGATTCTGTAGGATGTTGCCATAGCAGTTGCAGTGGAATGAAAGTGCTATCACTATGTATCAGGAAAAGGCCCAGTGCCTAATTAAAGTACTTTCTAGGCTTTTAACATTTGCTAAGGTATGGGTATTTGCAAAGGAATCATCCTTGCTGAACACAGTTCATATTTGGAACTAGGATGCTGGTTACACATAATTCAGAAAGCCAGAGCTCTTGGCCTAAGTTTGACATTGCTTTACCTCAGTATTCTAGGTCATGCTGTTTTTATGATGAAAGTAGTGGTGAGATTATCACTAAAGAGAATTTATTGTTTGGGTGTCTCTCCTTCTGCTTCATGGTTGGAGTGTTTTTGTGTATATGTTTAACATTGGGACATTGACTAATGCTTTGGGAGCTTATTCTGAAACTTAATATTTAAGCATACACAGCTGTGGAGGTTATTCTCTGTAGTTTTTCTTTGGTGGGCCATGAATATCACTAAATGCAAGACATTCATTCTAAGTGTCCCTTTGTTCCCTCCCTGCCCTCCAAAGTATCAATATGAACACCAAGCTGAACCACTCTTTTTTGATGGTGACCTTCACTGAAAATTAACATATGTTCTCTTCTGCAAAGCATTGCACAATAGTTTAAAAAGTTGGCAGAAGGAGAACATTCTGACAGAGTACCATTGTCTCCTTCCTTCCATGTTGTAGGGAAGATGAGGTGTGTTCATCCCCCTGACCCAATCTACCATCTGTCTCTGTGTTCCATCCTTATCGCGGAAGGACTGCTCATCCTTATTTCAGTCCATTCTGTGTCAATATGTGTTTTTATGGATGGTTTTCTCCCTAAACAGCTATTTCAATTCAGATACTTCCAGAATGACTCCTAAGATGTGTAAAACTATTTTGCATACTTTTAAAAATGTTACTGACTAATCTGCTAAATCAAATCTCAGGTCATTGGATTTTTTCCCCCCACATCACTAAGCTAGGTCAAAGATTAAGCAGTGGGTTAGAAAAATAGTTGATTTGGTAGCAGTGAGTTCTGCAGCTGCTAGGACACCTATCAAGAAACCTGGATGACCCAACAGTACTCATGTGGTATTGTTAAAAAAGGGTATTCTTGGTCAGTGCCCAAGGGCATATCAAGGCAATAGAGAAGACATTCTCCATAAGCACATTCACTTCTGATTAAGTGATATGTCAATGAGATTTCAGTCTTAACTCTGAGCAAACTTGGAGTGTGGCGAGGTTTTTTATTGTAAGCTGCTGCTGATTTTACAAGTCAAGAACAGTTCCTTGAATTTTGCAGAAGTCCAGTCCATTCGTTAACATAACGTGTTCCCATTGTCAATTCCCACTGAGACTGTTCTGAAGCAGCTGAAGCTTTTAGGTGACCACCAAGAGAAATCTCTCAAACAAACAGCCTAATACATACCAGCTTTAAAAAAAAAAAAAAGGTTCTAGGATATTAAAGGATGAGCAGTTTTTGCCTTGCCTGACTAATGGATTGATTTTCTGCTATAATGCTGATGGTTTCCAGCATCTGCAGTGTTTGTGTACTGTAACTAAAAAGAGGAAATACATATTGGAGCAAATGAAATATGTGCTGATCAGCTTATGGTTCATAGTCACGTCTATACCTTGGGAATGTGCTGTGGATAGCACAGCATTGGAGGTCGTCATCAGCCCCAGCATGCTTCCTGAAATATTTCACAAACAGTGTTGAACAGACTGGCTAGTCATCAGGCTGGAAGATCATAAAGCAGACATTTCTTAAGCAATGTATTTCAGGAGTTTTACTTTGCAGCTTAAAAGAAAGGAGGCAGTTGCAGAATAGCTGACAGTGGCTGGTGTGCTGTTGGTTGATCCTAACTAGATTAGACCCATGCAGTCAGTTGTTGCATGGTAAGTGAATCCCATTGATTCAGTGGGTCTACTCCACTCGGGGATAATAACGGGATTCAAGCCAATAGTAGCTAATGCTTTTTAGACTTATGAAAATACTTTGCAAACATTATTTATTTGTAATGCTTACAATATCCCTCTAGGTAAAGTTAGTATTATTAGTAGTATTACTTATAGTATTGTTACCTCCCATTTTGCAAGCTGGAATGATGTTGAAGGTCAACAAGAAAGCCAAGTCTAGGACAATCGAATGACTTAAAACGAGGAGCTCATGGCCTTTCTAAGGTTCAAGCCCCCAGTAGTTATTGTTATTATTCCTCTCTGGCTCTGTTTATCTCTCTCCCAAAACTGAGACTAAAGCTGGCTTACAAATTAAAATGATTACAATATAATTAAAACATACAAAAAGTCAACATTAACATAGAATTAATGGTATTAAGACAATTTAATACACATTTTAAAAACAATTGAAAACAATTCAGCATCCTTTTATAATTGCTCTCTCCTGTTGTGGTCTGTTGCCTTATGTGATTCCATGTACCTGTGTTTAATTCATTGTCCCTTACAGATCTTCTCCCCTAGGCTTGTTCCCTTCTGCTCTCTTTCTGCTGTCTAAAGAGCCTTGTCCATGCATGTCTTTTTCACCTCATCCTATTCTTTATCTCCTTTTTTAGTTACTGTTATTTAGTTCCACAATAAACATCAGTATTCATTTACCTCAATGGTAGAATGTGAGTTGACTGACTAGACAATATACAATACAATATATTTTAAGTCCATAAGAAGCACATAGTTAGCTCTTACCTACTTTTAAAATAAACTAAAATTTAGCAGATTAATAGTGAACTTGTGAAAGAGTTTACTAGATTTCTCTAGCAAATGTATGAAAATTCCAGCCTACTGCAAAAACAAGAATACACTCAGCCCTCCACATTTGTGGGTTTCACTTTTGCGGATTTGATTATTCACGGATTATTTGCTGTCACCTCTGCTACCTCCCTATGCCATTTTTAGTAGGGACTGCAAGCCTCATGAGACTGAGAAACTGTGAAAGAGGCTTCTAAGTCCCTATTAAAAATGGTGTGGGGCAGCAGTGGAGGTGGCAATAATCCCCACCAGCTACTCACTTCTGCCTCATAAAGGAACCCTGATGCCTCAAAGGAATCCATGGTGGGTTGAATATGGTGATCATACTTTTGTGTGTGTTAAATATGGCTTGGGAGGGTCTAGAGTTATTAACGGATTTTCCACTTTCATGGGGGTCTTGTGCCCTAACCCTAGCAAATGTGAAGGGATGACTGTACATAATCTATCCAGTTATCCCAATTGCCTTTAACATGAAAAACTGATGGATAGTAAACAAGAATTCCAATTTCAATCTAAAAATCACTCTTACAAAATTCTCAAACTGAAGGACAGTGAATTTTCTTCTTCCAGTTATGTAAACTTCCCCATTGCTGTTTCCTGTTCTGGTATTGTTTATTATCTTAAAAAGTCTAATTCAGATAGTTGCTGTTAATATTGAACACAGGAAATTAGGTTGATTCTCCTGTAGAAACTCCTTAAATGTATCTTATAACAGAAGTTTTTTGTTTTTAAAAAGTATGTGTGTGTCTATGTGTATGTGTATTTTACCTCACTGTATTTTTTTTCTTAAGCTCCTATCTAAGCACTTTCTCAGTTCCTGCTTTCACAATGAGCTTAACAAAGTGTTACTTTCAGCATATTTTAATTCCAAATACAGTATATTAGCTGACAGTTTGGCACCAATTTGTGTTTTTGGGGTGACACAGCAATTTTGTAACCTTCAGCAAAAGCAAATTCTTAAAAGTTTTACTTATCAGAGTAACAGAAGTCTCTCCTTCCCATGGTGAAGATAAAACACAACAGTGCCTTTCATTTGCAACTTTAATGTTACAAAATCCTACATCTTTTAATTTGCTCCCTTTGAAACAAAGGCTAGAGAGAAGGGGATTGATCTAGGCATAGAGAGTGGAATGATAAAGAAGCAGAAACTGTGGTGTGGGAGAATGGTGAATAACACATTCTGGTGATTTCCCTTAGTTTCTCATTGTTCCAGCCATTGTGGGTAGTGCTCTGCTTCATCGCCTCTCTGATGATCAATGGGAAAAGATAACAGCATGGATATACGGCATTGGTCTGTGTGCGCTCTTCATCGTTTCCACAGTGTTTCATATAATTTCCTGGAAAAAGAGTCACTTAAGGTATAAGCCAAATACTGAGTTGTGGGTCCTTTGTATTGTGCTTTACATTTCATGCTGTGAAAGCCAAACTCTAAGTCCCTTTTCACTCTTCATTTTTCTGTTTTTAATTGTCAACACTGGTGGGAGATCCACCCTCTTTCTTTTGATCCAGAGCAGGGGAACCCCTCCACAAAATCAAAGTCAAGAGACTGTCTGTGGAGTTCATATTTCCACCTCAGATGTGACACACAATTAGACACCTACACATCTCTTACTACATCCTTCTTCTAGTACCACTTTAGAGGGTTCAAGATGAAACCAAGTTTTTTTGTTTTGTTCATAACTTTCTCACATAGTTGGCTCAGGATTCAGCCTGCCTACATTGCCCCACCCATGGCATGTTCTTTCAGTAGTGTGTCTGGGTTCTAGGTTGACTGGCACACTTATACAACTAAGTAGTCCATGTATTCCACTCCCTAAAGCAAAGCTCCAGAGCACAGTAGACCCTCAAGGAAGTGGTCACTTCTTCTTCCTCCATTTTGGAATAGATAGCTTTTTGCTCTCTCTATTTTTCTCATACTTCATCAACTCAGAGCAAGTGACCCATGTACCTGTAGCCCCATACCTATCTGCCCTGTGCCTTTTACCATATTGAGTGTTAGGCCATATTCCCTCTTCCTTCTGAAACACTACTGAATTGATCAGTTCTCTCTCTGTCATCTCTGTCCCTAGTCCTCTCTCTAGAATTAACCAAACAGTTGCAGATCCTATTGAACTATTCTGTGTGTACTTCCTTTTCATATTCCTGTAACAAATCACACATTTGGTTATTCTAACGTCATTTTGTTGCTTTTGCTCTATCTGGGTACCCCAGTTTTGCCTGCAGAACACTGCCTTGGTTCATCTGCATGATTACATGTGTATCAACAAGAACAGGGACAAAGCTGCAGCACAAACAGAACAAAAGGCGTACTGGGTCAGCAACAGGTGTGCCTAGATTTGGCACAGAATCAGCCTGACATGCCTTTCTTCCTAACCTACTGTGTAATTGCATTTTCCCTTTAAATTACTACCAATGCAACATTAGTCAGGAGGGTGAAGGGCAACAGATGCTGCAATGCACACTTGGGTAGCATTTTCTTAATGGTTTGATTAATGTTGCACTACAGCTGTCAGTGCAAGGGGTGTGCTTGTATACCTATGAGTTTTGGTGGAATAGCTCTATATTTGCCTACTTAAAATTTTTTAGGTTCTCTTTCTGAAGTCTTTTCAGGGTTGTGTTCAGCAATATAAATCAAAAACTGGAACAGTATCATACCTAAAAACCTTTAAGATGATAGCCAGTGAAAAATAAGCAAGAACATCTTAAAATAATTTATCACAATCTACAACAATATAGTAGTGAATCAATAGTATAGCTAATAAAGCTATCTTGATTAGAAGTCATTTGGAATAGATAGGATTTTTTGAACACAGAGACTCAAGAGCTCTATCAATCATACATTTCTTAATTAAACTTATTGGAGAATGGATACTGAATATGACTTAAGGCAAATTAAATTTCCATGACGTCTTCAAACTGTGACCTGAACTTATTTTAGGGGAACACAGTTCAATCTGAAAACCCATGCTCAAATGCCTTTGACAGTATTCTAGTTGCCAGAGTAAGCAAGTCCGCAACTGACCTAGGATTCAATTACTGACAAGATACTGCTGATGGTGTTTTGAGCTCTAGCAGTTTTTACTGCCAATTATTATGATAAGGCAAGATTAGTTTTGCAAACTAGTTTAAGAGCACTGCTATAAACAATGATAATTTGGTATTAGGACCTCAACACCAGAGTCCAATGTGGTGCATTGCCATCTCCCACCCATCTACATTCATGCATATGCACAAGGCTTCTTTCTCTTTTAATGTGGCATATCCTTGAGCTCAATTGCCAAAATACTTTCAGCAGAATATCTTTTAAGTCTTTCCTCCAGACTGAAATTGCATCCTGTTAAAAGAGTAGATACTCAAAGGACTAGGTATGTTCTGCTTCTGAATTGTTTAAGGGTAGTCTTTGAAGAAAGAATATTTCCATCTTTAAAATTTATTTTACTGAATATTCACAGCACACTTCAGCCATCAAATGCTCCCATAGTAATATATTTATGAAGAATAATAAACTGACAGATTTACAATCTGAAAGAACCAACATACATGAAAAACAGGTGGGAAGAAGGCAAAAAGCAGACTCAGGCAGTAGTTTTGAGTTACCAAGTGCTCATAAGGGCTCATTCTGGCTCAGTAGCATGAAGCAAGCTATGAGCAGCTGCTCCTTTTCTTGCTGAAATACAGGGCTAGGTTCATCTCCATTTTGCTGTCATGGTCTATCCGGGAGAGAGGGGATGTAGCAGCCCAGTGGCCCTAGACTAGTAGCCTTCAGGACTGAGGCTGCAAGGCAATAACCTGTGTCGTTCTTTTTCTTAGTGAACTTTTCCCCTTTTTTTGCCCTTTCATCTAGGACAATGGAGCACTGTTTCCATATGTGTGACAGAATGATGATCTATATCTTCATTGCAGCATCATATGCACCATGGTAAGGGTTAAAATATATACTTTCTGACAGTTAAAATTGCAATGACATATAATCTTTACATCTTGGTGGATTGGTGACCAATTACTCATGGCGAAATCTGCTAGAGGTTTTTCTCATTTAATAAATTAAATCTTTCCTCTGTCCTTACGTGCTTCTGTTTATGTGGCATGCAAAAAAAAAAAAGTGTGCAATGCCTCTGGGTAGGGACCAAGACATTTAATATATGACCTTGCCTTTCATTGACCTTGCTGTTCTTTTCTGTTCTTCCCAAACACCAGTACAGGTTACACCTCAGTTAACAGAGTAGATGTGTTCCTGGATTCTACTTCTTTAACAGCAACTTTGGTACCAGAGGTAGAAATAACATGAAAAGAATAAGGATAGGTTCCAACACTAAAAAAAAAAAAAGAACATATCAACATATTTCAGCTAACTTTTTATTCAAAGCTAACATTATGTACACATAAAATGAAGCAACTAGGACGTAAGCGTTGTCTGTATAAGAAACAAAAACATTTTGAACCTTCTAGAGACCACTTGAAAGCTTCCTCCAAAATGCATCCCAGGATGAATATTTTCTTTCAGCAGCCCCTAACTTCAATTTTGGTAGTGAAATTTGTAGATCTAAGCTTTTTGCAACATGCCAGGACAGCTAGTGAGGCAAGCTAACCTGCTTTTCCATTTTCTTTCTGTTTTTGCGCTTCATACATGTTCACTAAGTGATTCTTGAGGTAGCTATTTATCTTGCCTGCATACACAAGCACCCATAGGTACAATAGGACCATCTAGAGAAAAATTCCATTCTTTCCCAGGTCAAGCTTTATTGCATTGTTTACTTCAGACACACAGCTGCAACTTTCTTCACGGTCTTCCAATGCCACTACTAGAAGAAAAAAACCCTTCTAACTAGAGAAAAGACAAGAAAGCATAGGTGTATGGGTGGGCAGGGGTCTGGGCTGTTGTAAAGAGACATTGTAGAAAAGAATTTCTTATTCAGAGGCTATGTTAACTGAAGTATGAGTATAATCTTAATTGGACTGATAGTGAGATCTTTTTAAAAAGTTATGGTTTATGAGTATATTGGTACATTTTCATCAAGTTTTTTTTTTAAACAGAACTCCCTACAAAGGGGAGTCTTGTTGACTTCTTCCTTGTTGTCTTCCTGCCGTGAGATTTTTTTATACTAAGGTGGGCTTTTTACTGGAGAGGGAGGCAGATGTTACATTTTTCTTAATTTCTTCTAAATTATGCTTTAAATTATGTTTTAGTCTTTGATTTTCTTTGATGCTAAATTACATCTTTTATTCAGTATTATAGTAAGACATTTTGATTCCCATTTTGGGAGAATGGTGGGATGTCGGTTGAATACATAAGTAACTAATAAGGTACTTCAAGTATGGGAATAAATAAAATTAAATAAAATGTATTGTTTGCTGGTAAGAGCTTTTTTTAAAAAGGCATTTGTTATTTATTTCACTTTATTTGTAACATGCTTTTCGCCCATATGAGTCCAACATTCTCAAATGTAAATAATGCTGTGTCTTTGCACATACTAGTACTGGAACTAAACTAAATCAATTTCTTCTTGAAAAAAAGATGTGTCTATCTTAAACTCTAATGTACAATAATTGAATAATAGGAAAATAAATATTTTCTATCAGTGGCCCAAATTCTGTTGTGGCTAAGGCCACCAGGTGTCCCTTACTGTAAGGGATGCATTTTGTTTGAGGGCCTAAAACCTTGTCCTTTATAAGGTTTTTGCATGTTCCTGAGCAGGATGCCAGAAATCTTGTATTTTGAGGCATGGGCCCTCTAAGAAAAGATGAAACCAAGTTGCAGGGACAGGCAAACATGTCTAAAGCTCACTGCCAATATAGATTACTGCACAGTAGGACCCCCGTATCTGTGGGGGATTGGTTCTGGGCCCCCTCCCGCAGATACTGAAATCTGCGGATAGTACCGAACACCCTGCCCTGCCGCCCGCCCCAGGCCTGATCACAGCGGTGGTGGGTGGGAAAACAGTGGGGAGGCCGGGATCCCGTGCTCCCTGCTGTTTTCTTTCCCGTCTCCGCCACGATCGGGGCTGGGGCCGGAGGCTGGAAGTGGGAAAACAGTGAGGACCATGATCCCTGCTGTGTTCTCTCCTCTAGCCACCAGCCCCAGCCCCATCGCGGTGGCAGCCGGCAGGAAAACAGCAGGGAGCACAGAATTGCACTCCTCACCACCTCCTGCCCTCCTGCCACCCACTCTGGGCCAATTCTGGCCATCTGCGGATAACTGAATCTGTGGATCATGAATCTGCAGATATGGGGGTCCTACTGTACCTCATATCCATGTCTTCTCTGCCTTAAAGCTAGTGGACATATTTTCCCAAGCACTCCAGCAATCAATCAAAATGTGTGAGGTGGAGTACGGTACAGTCTTTCTCTGGCATGCATATAGACTGCCTTTTTGTTCTGACAGTCATGTGGGGTAGATTACGCTAGGTGGCTGCAGTTGGCCCATGGTGACCATAATGTACTTTATAGGGAAGTTGGGATTTGAACTTGTTAATTCCTTCATGCAAATCCATAGAAATCCTTTTGAATCCTAGAGCTGGAAGGATTCCCAAAATTCATCTAATCCAACCCTCTGCTAGTGTAAGAATCCACAGCTATAGCATGGTTCATATTGTCTTGAATTTTGTCACTCCAACTCAAACAGGATTTTATAGAGCTTGGAAAGTTGCAGAAAAGGTGAGTAAAAAAGTATTGAAGAATTGAAATATTTTCTTTACAATGAAAAGCATCTGAGGCTTCTGCAATTATCTGAGTAAGCCCTTTAAGTAAAGGTAGATTGTTACTCTGGACATGGATTTGAGTGGAACTGTTGTTGGAGCTTAGTATCTGTTACTTTAGAGTATTCCAGGGTCATATGTTTCAGTAGAAAAGGGTTTTTCAATGTTATACTCCCCAAATTGGAGTGATGAGAAGAACAGCTCCTTTGTAAATCTATCCAAATCTGTGATAAAAGATTACTCTGAATTTTAATCATAGTTGTCAAGCATTTTTATATGATTAAAACAGATTCAGCTTTAATCCATTTTAAATCTGGATTTTCATAAAGACAGGTTGATGCGTCATGAAATTTATGTTGATGACAATGGGAACAATATGTTAATTTTACAGAGAAGCAAATGGCTAAATTAACCTTTGTTGGTATTTAGGCAGAACACACCATGTATAGCTACTTCCTGATTTTCAGCAGAGTGAATCATGTATTTCAGCTATTCCTTGTTGCTATTTTAACAACCTAGTAACCCTAAGTGTAACTCCTATGTAGAGTGAACCCACTGAATCAACGGAACTTACCAATTCATCATTCATCAATTTCATTCAGTGGGCCTACTCTGTTTGGAATTAACAAACAAGCCTCCAGCTAGGGTCTCTCTCAATTATTTCTTCTTTCCTTTGAGAAATGTTAATCCTTTTGTTGTAACTGCAAATGGAATTCAAAAAGTTATTTAACTCCACTCACTATTTCAAAAGTCATCTTCATGCTTTGTTTTTTTTAGGTTAAATCTTCGTGAGCTTGGACCTCTGGCGTCCCATATGCGATGGTTTATCTGGCTCATGGCTGCTGGAGGAGCCACTTATGTATTTCTCTACCATGAAAAGTAAGAAACACGATGATTTACTTGAACTGACATCTTCCAGCACTATAATGCCAGTTCATAGGCACAGATTCTGTGCTGATGTCAACATTAACCATGCCTTAGGAACTGGGAACAAAGCATCTGATGACAGGTTACTATAGGTATGGGCAGCACGTGATCCTCCAAGTGTTGTTGGACTATAGCTCTCATTAACCCTCACCATTTGTAGTGCTGGCTAAGGATGATGGGAGCTGCAGGCTAGCAATATCTGGAGGGGACCATGTGTTCTCATCTCTTGTTTTAGACCATGGTTGTTTTTGTTATTGTGTGCCTTCAAGTCATTTCCAAAATGTGACTCTTAAGGTGACCCTTTCATAAGGGCGGGATTGGCAAGATTTTTCACAGGGGGGATGTGCCATTGCCTTCCTCTGAGGCTGAGAGTGAGTCACTTGCTGAGTGTCACCCAGTAGGTTTCTGTGACCAAGCAGGAATTTGAATGCTGGCGTCCCAGAGCCCTGGCCCAACACTCAAGCCCCTACACAATGCTGGCTCTCTTAGTCCAGTGTCCCTGGATAGAACGTATAGGAACATGAGAAGCTGCTTTATACGAGTCAAACTATTGGTCCATATTTCTGCTCGTCCCTACCCACCCAGTCCCTGTCAAGGTCAGAGACCTGGGCTGCAAGCCAGCCCAGACAAGGGAGTGTGAGAGTCAGCAAAGTCCAGCCGGGAGGAGACGAGGAAGCACTTTACACAAGGGAGTTCATTTACCAGAGCGTCAAGCAAAAGCTGTAGTCAGAGTTCCAAAAGCCAAGGGTCAAGAGATCAATTCAAGGTAGCAGGAACCAGGTGCCGGGAGCAAGGAACAGGCAAGAGGAGGACTTGAAAGAAATTTGCCACAAGCAAACTTGCAGGCAGGCAGGCAGTTATATAGCCCAAGACACAGGTGTGGCTAGTCACTGCTTCTTGAACTTAATCAAGGAAGCCTCTCTTTGCTCAGCTCTCTTGAGTCTCCACCTTGTTTGTGGGCTGATTGGCACAGGCTCCAAGGCATCTTCAGAATCGGATCCCTGTTGCCCTAAAGGAGCAGGCAGAGGGACGCCTGTGCCTGCTTGGTCCATGGCAGCAGGGGGAGCTTTTGAGCTGCAGGACTCATCTCCAGCCAGAGCCACAGGGACCCACAGCTGCTACTCGTCATCAGCAGCTCTGACAGGGGCTTCAGTTATCACAATCCCTAGTACTCTCTGGTGATCTTCTGTCCCAGCACTAACCATGCCTGATCCTGCTTAGCTTCTGAAACCATACGAGGCCATGTGTGTTCAAGGTGGTTGTTGCTGTTGTGTGTCTTCAATTCATTTCTAGTTATGGTGACCCTAAGATGAACCTATCACAGGGTTTTCTGGGCTGAGAGTATGTGATGCACCCAATAGGTTTCCATGATTGAGTCCATTTCCTCACTAGCCTGTTATAGTGCAATGATTCCACTTTCAACATCCTCTGGAATCCTGGGGTTTGCAGTTTCGGAAGGGGCCGGCCGGCCCCTCCCGAAACTGCAAACCCCAGGATTCCAGAGGATGTTGAAAGTGGAATGTTACACTATAACAGGCTAGTGCAGAAATGGCCTGAGTGGGAAATTGAGTGCTGGTCTCCAGGGTGTTATCCAGTGCTCAACCCACTAAACCATGCTGGCTTTTTGTTTGAGGTGGTACCATGGTACAAATGCAGTGGTTTTCTTAACCGGGTTTGTAACACACTGAACTAGATTTAGCAAGATTTAGATTTAGCTAGATTTAGGAATGGGTAAAGTTAAGACCAAGGGCAAGAAGGAGGGAGGGGCAGAACTAGAATTAGAACCAGAGCTTGAATTCAGAATGTCTGAAGACAAGGGCCATTTCCGCACTACACTGTGATAGTGCTATTATTCTACTTCCAACATCCTGTGGAATTCTGGGGTTTGTAGTTTCCTGAGGCCAAAGAGCTCTCTGGCTGAGAATTCTAAAGGCTCCTCCCTAAGCTGCAAACTCCAGGATTCCATAGGATGTTGGAAGTGGAATAATAGCGCTATAACAGTATAGTACAGAAATGGCCCATATCTCCTCGCAAGAACCTGCCTGAGATATAACATCCCCAGGAGAGTGATTTCTCTCAGTCCTACACCCTCACAGGCACAGCGGGGACATGGGAGAGGGTATTTTCAGTTGCAGCTCCCAGAGTATGCAGTTCTCTTCTACAGGAGACTGGCTTGACCCACCTTTTGCTTGCTTTTGCCTGCTAAATGGTGGGGGGTACTTTATTTTTTTCTCCCTTATCATGTTTTCCATAGTTTTTATGCCTAATGGTTTTTAATGGAATTGCTTATTTGTGTTTTAATTGTTGTGTTATAAATTGTTTTAGGTTCATGTGGTTTTAATCTATGCTACAGGCTGCCTTTTGTTCCCCAAATTGGGTGAAATAAATACATAAATGCACAGAATATTATTTTGGGTATTCTGCTTCGTAACCTGTAGTTAAGTGTTCCTTGCACATGTCACATTTTACTTAAGAGGTTTAAAACAGCATGATTATCTAAAAAGGAGAATGTAGAGATTATCCTGGCTTATGAATGGCTATTTTATGTTTATGAAGTATCTTGTGTTTGTCTATTTATTGTGTGTGTTTTTTATGCATTGGAAACGAGAGCAGAAAGTCATGTTACTTTTTCTAGCTAAAACAAACCAATTTTAGCTTTAAAACATTTCTGTTGAGAAAAGCACAGCCTTCTGTTCAGGTATTAAATTAGTCTTTCCAAACTGCCTCTCAGCATGTCATCACCAGGCATATAACCACTGTATAGAAAATGACTGTGTCTTGCTTTTTGAGATTTCCTTTTGATAAATAATTCAATCAGCATTTAATATGAGTGGGTGAGAAGAGCCTGGTTTTCTGTGAAAGATACAGAATTTATAAGTGAAATCTATCTTCCATTCCACTGAATGGAGCCAGACTGCACCCTTCTGACATTTGATATTTCTCCTTTCTGCTGAGACTAATGTGTGGTTCAGTAAAGAAAAATCACACAGGCAGGAGGAAACCACATTTTTGAATGATTCTGCCCACGTCTTTCTTCATTCATGTTTTCTTTCTTCTATTCCTTCTTTACGTCCTACCCTCCCTTCTTTTCCATCCTGGGCTGAACAAAAGCTACATCTCAGTTTCTTGGCTTGCAGTTGTAGGATATTTTTGTGTGTGCCTTAACTATGGACATGCTAGATTGTTTTGGGAGAAAGGCTTCCTTTTGAGTATCTGTCAGTATTTTTCATCCTTCAGCATTTAATAATGGAAAAGACCTCTTCCTATTTTTTAGAAGCCCAATGCAGTAAAAACAAATATGCCATTAAAGTGTATTACAAAAACAGTATTCTAATTGTGAAGAGTTAGAATAGTTTGCTCAGCGGAAGGTATGTATGTAAGTCAAAGTATGCTATATATGTAGAGCAAGGACATACTCCTTCTGTATTGCTGTGGGCTTATCATGGATACCTATTTATTTGTTAATTCTGTAGATACAAAATTGTGGAACTCTTCTTCTACCTAGCAATGGGCTTTTCTCCTGCTCTGGTTGTGACCTCCATGGTGAGTAATGCATGATGAAGTTTAAAATCTATATCTTAAGGAATTGTTTGACATTGACAATAATTATTATTTGGATTTTTTTAAAAAAAATATTCATTTACATACTTGGCATTTAACAGACCACTTAGAACAGTGGTTCTCAACCTGTGGGTCCCCAGATGTTTTTGGACTTCAGCTCCCAGAAGCCCTGAGCATTGACCATAGTGGCTGGGGCTTCTGGGAGCTGAAGTCCACAAACATCTGGGGACCCACAGGTTGAGAACCACTGACTTAGAACTTCATTAAACTTAGAATTGCTAATCCTTAACTTATCATTTTAGCCTAAGAACAACACAAGTTTTCTATACAGAAGCAGGCACCATCTTAAAGCACCCTGCTTAAAATGGCATAATTACTACCCGGCCCTGAGGGAAATTTTAGTTCCAGATTTGTCCTTTAGATTAGTTTGCACATCATGCTCTTAATTACTGTAGATGAGTAGTGTTGGTCTACATATGCAAGTGTAGCTCACATTGTTAATAAGAACAAAGGCCTTCCTGGATCAGACAGAGGGTCCATGTCCAGCATCTTGGATGTGTGTGGCTGGCCACTGATGGTCACTGTAAGGTCATAGGCAGGACGTGGAGTACTCCTTTATTGTTTTCACGTTCCAAGGTGTTGAGAGGCTTCCAGACATATGATACAAGCTGTCATGGCTTCTAATTATAGATAGACCTGACCTCCATACATTGAATAAAGAGAACTGGGGCAGGGGGTTAAAGATTTAGGGCTTTTCCACACTGTACTGTTAGTGTTATTATTCCACTTTCAACATCCAGTGAAATGCTGAGGTTTGCAGTTTAGAGAGGGGCATTTTGAATTCTCAAGCCAGAGAGTTCTTTGGCCTCAGTAAACTACAAACCCCAGGATTCCCCAGGATATTGAAAGTGGAATAATAGCACTATAACATTGTAGTGTGGAAAGGACCTTAAAGATCTCTTTTCCTCAGGTATACAAGATTGTCTGGAATTATTAGCATTGTTCCACTTGCGATAATAAGCATTTGGAATATTGGTTGAATTCGGAATTCTTGACTATATCTATTATGTGCGTAACCACTGTCGTGTGGCATGTCCATACTGCAAACTGTGTTTTGTGTGCAGATGCAAAATAGACTCTTTTTTAAATCCTAATGGTTTCTTCAAGACTTTTTCACTTCAGTAAAAGGGTGAGAAAGAGAGGAAGTAGTGGGGGGGGGGGTTATGCTGCTCTAGCAATTTCTCAGCTCAAGATCCTGCCCAGCGTGGTGGTGTTTTCCGTCACATGGTTCCAAATTCAAAAGGAAGAGAAACAGCAATTTGGAGCAGGGAGGGGATAATTGCTTTTCTCTCCCCAGCTTCCACATCCAGTATCATCCAGCCCTCCAGAAATAGTTTTTCTGGTTTCAAAGGTACTATTGAGACAGTTGCATAGGGACGTGGGGTTGGGGAGGTGATGCGCCTCAGGCGACAATGTTTTTGGGCGTCCCAGCCCATAGCCATGCCCCTGCGCACCCTGGCCATGCCCCTAAGCACCACAGCCACACCCTGCACAAAGTGGCCACGCCCCTCGCACCGTAGCTCCACCCTTCCACACACTCCAAGCTCTGCCACTGTTTTGAGGGGAGATGTATACTGTTTAGCCCTGGTATTGATTCAGAAAAGTTATTTGGAGAGTTGAGAGTAATTCAGTGGACTGTGTAGTAGCCAATGTGGGGATTAATGCTACTGAACAAAATTTAACTTTATTAATATTCCTGTTAAATAGAAATATATCTTGAAGCTTTCCAAAACTATTGAAAGTGGACAACTGACAAGGATTTTCTGACATGCATAAGGTGGAAGACTTTCAAAAAAGGAAAATAGTCAAACAACCAAAGATTTGGTTTATTCATTTAAAAAAAAAACAGAGAGAAAGGGCAAAATACCATGAAAGTATTAAAATTAGTCACGACAGCCTTATAATATTTCATTGTACTACTTTCAACTACATCCTCTTAAAGATTTTTTGCTTGATTGGTACACAGTGCTTTGCCTGAAAGCAATGTGGGGGAAACTCTGACCTTGGGAGCCGGGGAAAGCAGACTGACTTTAGGAAAGACAGAACACAATAGTTGCCTGATGGTTTTCATCTGCTAGAAGTGCATTCTTGTTGCCTGGGGCAGTGCTTTCTCCTTGACTTTTAGGCAGTTTTTTTTTATATAATGTTAACAGAATACCCCTAGTTGGTCAGGTACTCAAGGAAAATACAATTAACTTCACTCTGGCCTATCCATTCAATTAAATTTCCATTAGAATATGATACAGGGTTTTTGTTTTTTGTTTTTTCCTGGACTAACATAGCCATCCTTCTGGCACTCATTCCAGTTTGGCTCAGAAAAGAGAATACAATTGAGGGAGTAGGGGAGTGATGCTGGAGCAGCCTCAAAAATAGGTACCCAAAGCCGAGCATCAAAATGATGGAGCAGCTTCCCTGAGGGAGCAGGCTCAGCAATTGGATGCTTTCTAAGTTTAAGGGGGGGGGCGGGAAAGCGCAGCTAGAGGGTAATATGATTGTTTTATAAGACTCTCTGAATGCTAAAGGGCAAGAGGACAGAGAGAGACTTCTCCCTTCCTTGTTGGAAACTAGAGATCACCCAGTGAAATTGATTGACAATGGTTTCAGGGCACACATAAGAAAGTGTTTTGCTAAGTATGCAGTTAGCTTTGGAATTCATTGCCGCAAGATGTGCTAAAGGTTACTAGATTTTTTTTTTAAAAAAACAGAGAGTTTGTGCTTAATTTCCAGAAATGTGTCTATTTTGGTGATACATGAAGTTTTACATCTGTATTCAGAATCGATGTTCCATCAGATATGAGTTGTTGCAACACAGACAAAGCCCTGTTCATGCCCACGTCCTCCTTGTGACCTAGAGTATTTCACTGGCCACCAGGAAACAGGATATTGGACTAGCTGGTACCTGACACATTACTCTTGCCCCATAATAGTTTTCTAGCTAGTTCTTGCCAATGTATACAGTCTCAACAGGAGTGGAACTACTGTGGCGGTGATAACAGTCCTTTACTTTGCATCCTTTTCTCAAATTGTTTCTGTTAATCCGCAGAACAACACCGATGGACTACAGGAAGTTGCCTGGGGAGGACTTATTTATTGCATGGGAGTGATCTTCTTCAAGTGCGATGGAGTCATTCCATTCGCCCATGCCATCTGGCACCTGTTTGTTGCCACAGCTGCTGCAATTCATTATTATGCTATCTGGAAGTATCTTTACAGAAGCCCTGCAGATATCATCCGTCACTTATGATATTGAAAACACACACACCACAAACACGCCTGCAACCTGCACTATGCCTGGAATTCAGTGTTACTCATATAAAAAAAATTCTGGGGGAGAGGGGAGAAATATTGCACAGGGAGAAAAGCACTGACTTTGTTTTACTGTGAACTGAAGTGACAAAAATGTATCCTAGAATTACTGTTTATATATCAAGTGCTTGACATACAGTTCTCCAAGCACTTTTCCTCAGGCAGCCCTTATTGGAATAAATAGGAATCATGCAAATAGAACATTACACAACTCCTATTCATTCCAATGTGGCTTGCACAGAAACATTTCCTTCTTGTATCCACTATAAGAAAGTGAAGCCTGCATTCAGCACGCCTAACTTTGGATTGTGGTTCAAACCATCATGCTGCATTATCAGTGATCCATTTCACATTGACAGGGAAAACAGTGTAAAAAAATTGGCTGGTGGCCTGATGTTTACAAATTCTTTCTTTTTTAAAAAGTATTTAATGAGTTTCATTTCTGCAACTTCAAACTACATAAATTTTTTAAATGAGAGCTTTGAATTTTGAAAGTTAATGCAATAGCAAAGGCTCAGTTCCTTTTTTTAAAAAAAAGTTGCTTTCTATCACTTTTTCACAGAGTATTTAATAAAATGAAGATCATGATAGGTAAAGTTTTACTTTCCCTACCACCCCCTGTTGTACTGATGTGACTTTTATATATAAATAGAACAGATTTTTTTAACAGCATTTTAAAAGTACACACAGCTGCTTTTGTGCAGCTGGACCTGCAGTGAAAGCTTGCAAGAAAGAGTTACATTCCACATAACTGTCTTGACGGATATACCTCTTCCCAAGGTTTTTATGAAAACCATGGTCGATAATGGTGAATTTCAAAACTGGCTTGGACTAAGCTTTAACTTGCTGTTCTCCACAGCAAACTGAATTGCCTAAATTGGATTTTATTAAGAATGCAAGTAATGCTAGCTAACACATGAATCCATCACGCAGTGCGATTTCTAGAGGCCGTTACATGTGTTGATGTGAAAGCACTCCAGATACGTTGGTTCTGGAAGTTCAGGTGGCCAGCAACTAATGGTTGCAAAATAACTACTCTCAAGCAGCAGTAATGGTATAAGTTTTAAGACACATTGGTGCTTAAATAATCCTTAACAGCACAATCCTATGCATGTTTACTCAGAAATAAGTCTCATTGTGTTTAGTGGGGCTTACTCCCTAGTAAGTATGTTTAGGATTGCATCCCTGAAGTGTTCAAGATGTCTGGTTTTGCAAAATTATTCCTGTTAGCTGTAGCCTTGCTACTCTTATTTCTGAGAACGTAGCCTATAGCAGTTGCTGATAACCTTTAAGTATTAATAGTTAGTGGTTCATCCTACACCCAAATGGCCTTTTCAGGGAGGGAATCTTAAAGAACTTGATAGGTCTCCTCAGTCTGGGACTTAAAAGTAGCAAAACTGGGCTTTAGGTGTGCTGCTCCTTAGCATCTCAGACAATGAAATGCCGTAGCAATTTGATTGTAGAAAATGTGCATTAAATAACAAGACATTAGAATCCTCGTTGTATTGATTGGTGTCCAGTTACTGTAGCATGTCCCACTGTACTATGAATGTCTTATATTAAGATTGAATTTATGCTTTTTCTAACTTGCTCTTTTTCATATCAGTGTTTTAAAAACTAAAATTGAACATGTTGCCTTTTTCAGATTTTATTCTGGATATTTTGCCTGTCAAAAAAGTAGACATGTACAATAGAGGTGTAGGGGGAGGTACCCTCAGTGATATTTAATGTTCTCTGGACTTGCTATGGGTTGTTTATATTTTAGAACTGGGTGCATTTGTATATGATGCAGGAAAGGAGAAATGCTCAAGTGAGAATAGAGCATTGAACCCTAACTACCATACAATATTAGCTGATGACTCATCCAAAATACTTTGAAAGCTATTCAGAGCTCTATGACAGTGCTGCTCAAAGTGATGGTCCATGAGCCATTGGCTCCTGGTCCCTGGCAAGTTTCCAGGAAACAAATAAAGTTATAGCCAATGGGCACAAATACGGTGCTGGTCTTTTGTGCTGGTCCGTGGCCTGTGGGGGGCGGGTGGAAGGTTCCCGGTCTCCCACATCAGATAGCCTGAGAAGCACTGGTTAGGATACACACAAGTCTCTGAAGTGAAAGCTGTACCACTGTTGTCTGAATGCACAATGCAAAGGCTCACATGAAATTCCTTCATAAGTATTGCAATGCCTTGGTTGAGGCAATACAAAGTTAACTGAATGATGTTCAAACATAACAGTAGAATAAGAAATACTTACTTTGATGGTCTTGCAACATCTAAATGCCTCAATCATCTTTGTTGTCTCCCCTGCTCACTTTTTTAAAAAAACGAAGGTGTCTGGCTTTGAATATGTTCTCTTTTTGTGTGTTCTTGTATGCTGTTTCAGTGCAGTCCTATTAAGACCACTAAAATATATGTAAAGCTCTCTGCTTTTGTCAGAACTATGAAACTGACTCCAATTAATTCTGCTACTTTTATGGTGATTTCTCATGGTCTTTTTAATGTGTTTGTTTTTAAAAGTGAAAGGTGTTTTGGTTTTTTTTAAAAAAACTGAACTCGCCAAAATAATTGTAATTCAGTCTAGTTCCAAAGGTATAAATGTATTAGATTAATGCAAATAAACCTTTTTGTGCAATTTGGAGTCATGTTGAATTGCCTGTGTGTTACTTTGATTTGGCTTTTAAGAGGCTTCATTCCTGTTTCTCAAGGTTGATATGTTGTGGCCATAATCTGAACATTTATGCTGCTGCCTTCATGAACTCAGCATGACTTTAGTTTTGTGATGTGATGTGGGGAACTGCTGTTAAAAAACCTGCTGGATCTGCCCGTATTTCTGAGAGTACCTAAAGACCATGGGATAGCAGCCTGCAGCTATTATAGGAAGAGTAGACATATTTTCAGGTTCCTTCTGGCCATCTGATATAAAACTTGAACAACATTCTATTTCTGATGTTCTGCCTTTTATTTCAGTTATGTCCTGGCTTCCATCCTGAGAAAAAGGTGAAATATAAATTAAATAAATAATCTACATTTAAGGAAAGCGAAAGATGAAGTTTTCATATGTCTGGCCCCTTTTCAAAGAATGGAACCTGCTGGCTAACATGGCTGCATGTTTTGGGTGAAGTGATGGCAACAGTGGTGTGGCAATTCTTTGCCCATGAAATAACTTGAAAACTAATGGAGGCGGCTAAGATGAATTGGCACCATCCCTCAGCTAGTGGAGAGGAGCTCTGCTGGCAGGGTACACTTTTAGAAAGCTCCAGGGGAGTAGATCTATCTTGGACACAGTTTCAGCTCCAAAGTCCCACAGGAGCAGGGTATATGTGGCTCATATCTACTGGATCTACTGGATACTGGATGTGGCTCATATCTACTTCAGTCCTCTGAGATGTATGTGGTTCAGGACCTTCACCTGTGTGAGACTGGAGGTGGCATCACCTCTGCACTGAAATATGGGGAGAGAAGAAAACTGCAGAGGGGAAAAAAATCACCTAGGCCAGTGTTTCACAACTGGGGGCCCCTATGATATTCCAAGGGGGTCACAGGTGAACATCATGTAAATGGGGGGCCATGGTATGAGACGGGGGGGCTACTAGGGGGAGTGAAAAGTGAAGAAGACAGAGAAGTGACCAAGAAAAGAAAACAGAAAAGAAAGAAGAAAACAGAAGACAGAGAAGAAGAGTGAACAGAGAAGTGACCATGCTTCCCAGTGGATGGATTGCCACGCGCACTGTGTGGCAACGTTGCTTCCTTTTCCTTTTCCCTCCCTGTTTCTTTGAAAGAAGTGCTCATAAAGCTACAGAGTGACATAGCGGTCAAAGTAACTTTCAGTCAAGAAAAACACCATTTTTGAAGAAAAGAGTACAATATCTAAAAAGTTTCCACAGCTTTGAGATAAAACAAAATTGTTTTTCTTGGCATTCCCTACTTCATATTTGGTAGAATCAGGTTTCAGTCATGTGAATTATTTACTCAGCCAAATGCAGAAACTCTTTAACATATGGACAGAGGTGATCTTTGGTTATCTTTCACAGCAATAGAACCAGATATAAAAAAACTTGTTTCTGGTCATCAAGCACAAGAGTCACATTGATAAATACTTAAAAGTACAAATTTTTATGTAATTGTATTTTGTATAAATTATAAAAATTATAAATCGTGTTCTATCTACAAACAAAAAATTTAAATAGCTACCTTTTTACCAGTAGGACGGGGGGGGGGGGCACACAGGAAGGAAACAAGGTTGGAAAGTCAGAAAAAGGTTGAAAAACACTGACATAAGTCACCACCACCCCTGACCAGGCCAGAGTGAGTAGCGTTGCTTTGGAAGACATGAACAATATGGCTCTTTGCTTCCCTTGTTTTCCCAGGATGAGAACCACAAGGAGAAGATCCTCTGTACCATCCTGAAACCTTTGCAAGATGCTGGCTTCTCTGTTCTATAGGGCACTAGACACTATTTAATAACATCAAGGAACGACACCAATTTTAATTATTCGTTTAGAAAATGTGTGTGCATATGCATGCATGTGCACATGTTAATGTAGAAAGAAAGAACCAGCATGATCAAAGAAACTAGTTATTTCCATATGAAGAAAGATGGTAGTCTTCTGCCCTCCTTAATGAGGAGGGGAGGCAAGTTAGAATATATAATCATGATAGTGAGGTACACACTTACAATGAGGAGAAGACTGATATATCAGTTCTTCCTCATCAGAGTAGAACTTCAGGTCATCCAATGAACTGTTCTAAATTTATTTAATTTTATGGCACCCTGAAGATTCTAGGATATAGGACATAATAATAATGACAATAGCAACAACATGCTGAAATGAAGCACAAGGAGATAAGATAGCTTAAAAGAAGTACTCATTCACACGATGCATAGTTAAACTATGGAACCAGCTACCATGGGACATAGGCCACAAACCTAGATAACCTTGAAAGGAGATGAACAGTGGCTGCTGGCTATGGTGTCTGTTATTTCTAGTGTGAGGAGCAGGATATGCCCCAGTTCCTAGTGGACACATGCAAGCGAGACTTCTCTTTGACAGCTGGTTGGTTGCTGTGGAATCAGAATGCCAGATTACATGGATCTTTGGTTTGATTCATTAGAGCTCTCAATAGGACCATTTCTGCACGAGACTGTCATAGCACTATGATTCCACTTTCAAGATCCTATGGAATCCTGGGTTTGCAGTTTAGGGAGGGGCTAGCCAGCCTCTCCCTAAACTGCCAATCCCAGGATTCCATAGGATGTTGAAAGTGGAATCATAGCACTATAACAGTCTCGTGCGGAAAGGGCCTGTGTTTAATGTCCCTTTCATTTTTCAAAAATCCAGCTGTCCCCTTCATCTTAATCCAAACAATCAGATGTGTAAAAGCTATTTACCCCCCACACACACACACAGCGAGACACATTTCCAAGAATCTATATTTGCCCCTGTATACTTTACAACAGGGGTGAATCTTATTCAATCCTTTTAATTTTTCCATATGCCATCAGCCCCAGCTAGAATTGTCCATGGTCGCAAAGCATCTAGGGGGCAGTTGCTTAGGAGAAATTTGCTTCAGCAGTCACATCTCTTATATAGGAGTTCGAAAAGTAGATGTCAAGTACAAGTAAAGTCTTTTTGAACCCACATCCTGAACCTGAGAATACTGGGGAAGTTAAAAGCACAACAACCGTTGATATAAACAGTTAAAAGCACAACAACCGTTGATATAAACAGTTAAAAGCACAACAACCGTTGATATAACCAGTTGACACAGAAATCTTAAAAAGAGCTTCCATAATAACAGTGGTTATCCTGAGTTGCTTTCATGCAAGACTGTGATTTGTCACATTGCAACAAGCAGAAACACTTCTTGTCCTTGATCATCATATTTTTCTTTCTCCTTTAACTATAAATTGATAAATAATTTTCATTTGATGACTTGGAACTACTTCTTTTTAAAAACAATTTACACAGGAGATGCACAGTGGCTGCAGTGAAATATGTCATCTACTCTACGCTGAAAATCTGTACTAATAATTTTATCTAATAAACTAGACTGTGGCTATATGAAATGTTGCTGGAACACACAAGGCACAGTAGGTGTATATATTAGTTCGCAAAGCAGTCTGAGGGACATTCTTTTGAAGAGAGTGGCCAAAATCCTCCATTGTCAGATGTAACTACAATGCCAGCACTCACATGGACATAGCTGTGGTTGGATGATGCCATCCCTCCAAAACTTAACTTTTCAGACGGGCAATGCCCCAACCAAAGAGTTTCCAAGTCACTGCAGATTGAAGTGCTCAGAAATGCCATCTGCAGAGCTTTCCTGGTTATGTGGCACATTGAGAACAGAAAACTAGAAAGGTCCCTTGAGGACCTGCTGCAACTGTTTTTCTCAGCACATCCCATTGTGCCCCAATCTCCAGTAGCTTGGAAAACACTTTGACTGGAGCTCTACCTGACCACAAAGGTATATTTGGGAAGGGATTGCATTTGGTCATTAAGGACCTTAAATGTTAATCCTAAAAGTTATGAGATCATAAGTCCAGATCCTATGATTTCAACCACTGAACATGATGCCAGGCACTGTGTTATCCCTGTAGTCGCCCCAGCAAAACTTGGATTAAAAATAAGTAGCTTGTGTTTGCAGAATGTCCTGTTGGATACACAGCTACTGCTGGGAGTTTATGGTCATGATCATTAATGACCTAACGCAATGCCCTCAAGCCTGACTTTTCAGCCTGGTGGCACCCCAACCAAAGGGTTTATGAGGCACTGACGATCAAGGCACTGGGAAATTATGTCTAGAGCACATTTTTGGTTGCAGGACACATTGGGACAAGCAGTTGCGGCAGAACCCAAAGGGGTCTTTCCAGCTGCCTGATTTTGATGTGCTCTGTGACTTAGAGAGTTCTGCAAATGTTATTTTCCCGTGTCCCAAATGGCAGTGCTTTTTCAGGGGAAAAGGTTTGGCATCATCAGGCGTAACTACGTTGATGGAGCTCTATTACATGCTGTTACATGTTATATAATTTTATGGTTAAGCTGTAGGTTCTGATCTGCCCTGGTGATCTTTGAGTGTGAAACAGGAGAGTGGTTTTAATTTAGATGAAAAGAGTGGTGATCTACTGTACCCTTATCAATGATGGATATCTAAGGCAAAGTTATTGTTGTGTGCTTTCAAGTCATTTCTGACTTATGATGACCCTAAGGCAAACCTATTACAGGGTTTTCTGGAGCTGAGAGTGTGTGACATAGCCAAGATCACCGAGTGGGTTTTCAAGGCTGAGTGGGGAACACAGCCCTTCTTTCCAGGGTCGTGTTCCAATGCTCAAACCTCTATACGACTCTGGCTTTCTCAAGGGCAAAGCAGGAGGGGTAAAGCAAACTGGACAGACAAAATTTGGATGGATTAAAAACTGACCAGAACATTATTAGATATAGCTTCAGTAGCATTTGGCATTGCATAGGTTAAGGATCCAATTGTTGGACCGCCCGTCTGCTGATGGATGCTCACTCCAGGCAGCCTGCCTGCTGGATTAGCAAAGGGGTGGGCAGGATCAGGATTCTACAGTAGTGTAAAATGATGCTGATCCCTACAGTCAGATCTGGCACAATTGCTATCAATCTGGGCATGCATCTCTTGAGCCCCAGTGCAGACTGACTCATGCATGCAATGCACACATAAAGTTGTGACAAAGAGGAAGCATCTGTTAACAGTAACAACAGGCAAGATGTGGTGAGAGAAGTGAAAACCTCACAAGTCTGGAGGCAACGTAGCTTACAGTCAAGATTTCTTCCTTGCTTGGATAAAAGGTGACTGGTCCTAGCTCAAAGTAATGTCTGCACACCAAAGATTCAGGGTCAGTGGTAAAGCCTCTCTTAAAGTGCTGGGTGAAGCCATAATCCAGACTTTATTTCCCTGAGGCCAGACTAGGCAAGGGGTTCATGCGGTACTACCCTGTTACCACTAAGCTTCCTCCTCATAAAGTCATGGTACCCAGCCACTCCAGCAGATCTCCTCAGCCCAAGACAGAGGACTTATTGCTGCCCTTTTCCACCACAGGCACTCGCAAGCTGCAAACACACCCCACAGGTCAGTGGAGACCCAAGCTTCAGTACAGTGAACTTGTTTCTGCTTCAGCAGGCTTTGGATGTTGGTTTCAAGAGAGTCACAAACAGTGGCATAGATAATCAGCACTCAGTATTCCTGTGGGCTTAGCTGTGAGAGAGAGATGACTGCTGGTTCTTTCGATCTAGAAACATGTGCTTTTTTGTTACATTTCAAAGAGAGATTGGCAGGCAGCTCTGGAATAATGCATCTGGTGCAGCAGTGACTCTTGCCCCCATTGTGTTCTTGCCGGTTTCCAGAAACCTCTTTCTTTCTCAATTTCCAGTCAATGAATTAAGAATTATCTACTGTAATTAGCTCAGTTGTAGCATGTTCTTACATAACAATGGAGATGTGCATGTAAAATTTGCAGAAGAAGCTATTTTCTGCAGGTCCTGACAGTCCAGTGAATTCTTGCACTGCCACCCTAGATCTCTGAGCAGCTGCGGTGGCTGGAAACACAAAGTTTAACTGAAAACACAAACAAGATAAGAAAGTTAGACCTCCAAGTCCTACCAGCCAGCACAATGGTCAGAAATGATAGAGAGTGTTGTCTAACAGCCACTAAGGCCCATGGATTTCCCATCTGGGAGCTACAGGCACAGCTTTTTCTATATCATGGCAAGGCATTTTTGTGCCTTCAACCCTAAGGCATTGAGGGTTTCTTGGCAATATTTGTTCATAGGGGGTTTCCCTTTGCCTTTCTATGAGGCTGAGAGAGTGTGAGCGTTACACAGCTCAGGCCCTTTTTGCACCCTACCTTACTGCCAAAGATCAAGCAGAAAACAAAGCACCTATTTTTGCATAATACAGAACTGAAAAAAATGTGTGTTAAATAAGCAATCAGTCTTTTAAATAGAGGTTAAACACATCATCTAATTTGACACCTAGGCCCTATCCGCACCTTAGCTGCATCCTGCAACATCCCAGCATCATGCCAGCAGTGCCTTTGCTGGGAAAGGAGTGTATTCTGAATGCTTCCCTCCACACCCAGCTGGCTGCCAGCAGATGATAGCAGTTGGGACACACGCCTTCTTTCCGCAGTGCATCCTGTGCTGCACTGGGAATGGAAGCGCTTTGATAGTGCTTCCTCCCTTCCTGCCCGGCCTCAGCCAAGATGATCATCACGTGAAAGGAGCCTATTACCAGGTTTTTTTCCCCCAGTAATGGTATAATGCGCGATCACAATGGCTGGGGACGCGACAGGAGCAAGATTATGACCACGTTGTGCACTAACACATGCCACAGTGCTGGGATGGGGCCATAGTGTGGAAAGGACCCTAGTCCTGAAGATCTTCCCTCAAGCGGCCATTCTGTTTGTTAACCTTTTCTAAGCTTTCAGAACTGTGTCATTTTGTTCTAAACATGATTTGAATCATAGCTCTTTAATGGTTGGATGACTTCCTGTAAAGCAAATAAAAAACAGTTGTTGTTTTTTTAAAAAAGGAGTGGCTGTGTGGTTGTGGTGTACTGGTTTGAGCGTTGGTGGAGGCTAGGGTTCAATTTCCTACTCTACCATGGAAAACCACTGGGTGACCTTGGGTGTATCACACACTCTCAGCCCACAGAAGCCCTGTGATATATTCATATTAGGGTCTCCACAGGTTGGAAGCAACTTGAAAGCACACAACACTAACTGCTGTGTGGCCCATGAATAAAAACAATACTTTTATTAAGGCCACCAAAATGACACAGAAAATATGAACTTTCAAGTTGGTTTCTTTGGCCATTTCCACACGGGCATATTGCCCACGCTAGAGCGACCTCTCCTGGAGGTCTTCTTCACTGGGGGGTGTGCTAGAGCAGTTAAAAAAAGTGAGGTTCTAGACCTCAAACTGCTCTAGCGCAGCCGCGGGGGTGGCGCTGTGAGTTTTATAAAAACCACCTTCGAAAGTGGTTTTTATAAAACTCACCCGCGCTGCCCCGTAGCAGCCCCTGGTAAAGAACTGCAGAGACGCGGTAGCGCGTCCCTGCAGATCTGCTCGGGGGCGGGCTTCCAGCTGGTGTGCTGTCCTGATTGGTGGAGCGCCGCCAGAAGCCACCGGCCGCCATTTTGGGCGCCGCCAAGCGCCGCCGAACGCCACCGAAATTCGGCAGCGTTTGGAACGGCGGATCTGCGCTCTCCGCAGGGACGGAGCAACCCGCTCGCAGGTAAGCTCTGCCCCTGTGTGCGTGGCCCCGTTTTGCCCCCCCCCATGAGGAAAGGGCCTTTGTTTGCCTATTGGTTTAATAAAAATTTCCAGAATGCTTCATGAGGCTACTTACGAATAGGAGCTAGAATTCTGTACCAGTTACTTAATTCAGAAAATACCTTTTCTTGACCTCCTTCCCCCTCCAAAATCTGATGGGAATATCATCGAACCATGTTCTAATCACCAACAGAATGGATCTCCTTCTCCCCATCTAGGTGATGCTTTATTAAAAGAAATTGGGGGGAAGTTAGAATTATGACAATAGTATCAAAAGCAAAAGTAGTGATTGTGAATATGAAACAGTTACAGATGGGTAAATCTAGGCAACTGTTCCATAGTCACTTAATTAACTAAGTAGCTGTTACAGAATTCTAGCCAGGACTTTTTTTAAAAAAAACAAACCAGTAACTACTGGATACTTCCTATTAACAGATTATTCTTTTTTAATTAAGTTTTTTCCCCAGTACGTGATAGAAAGGAGGATTCAAGAATCACTTCCCTTATGCACCCATGCCTCTTTTTTTCACAGCGTGCAACGAACACCCTGGAATATCTTCTTTCCTCTCTTTTAAATTGTGACTTTTGATAAACAGTGAATTGATTACTCTGAGGGATGGAGGTGATCATTGCCAATGTAGCTCTTGGATGACCCCTTGTGTACAAAAAAAGGACTGCTTCTACAGTTCTGTGCTGATCACTGGAAACAACTGCAGTTGATGCGCACACAGTCTGTTTGTGTGTGTGTGTTTGTGTGTATGTGCTCACATGAATGTGTGAATCTTCCTTCTGGTGAACAGTTTCAAGTACAGCTAGTGAGAACTTCCATAAAACACATAATTCCATCTATACAGGGAGAGGACATAGACTGCTGCTGAAGGAAGACCAGTTATTAGATTGGGGTGCGGAGCATGTTGCCTTCCAGATATTCCTGGACTGCAATGTCCATCAGCATAGCAAATGCTAAGCAACGATAGGAGATGCAGCCTAACCACATCAGGAGGTTAAGTCATCCCCAATTATAATAAAAAAGTAGAATCTATGAAAATATGGGGGCAGGGATCTAGAGTGCATTGGATTCAGAAAAATATGCTCTTGACAGTGGGTCTCCGCCAAAGCCAATTGTCTCCTTCCCTTCCCTTTTTTATTCACCATGCTAAAGGGAAGCAAATATTATGGCGATGTGCTTACAAGACTTTCTTCATTAACAGGAAGAGTCATGTGATATTAGAGAAAGGAAATTGAGTAGACAAAGTTTAACAGTTTAATCACTTGTTCAATGTCTGTTTTGATAACAACTCACTAACAGCTAATGGAGACTTAACTCTTTCCTACTAAGCTTCCTATCTCTGCCTGGTCCCTTCCAATTGTAAGCTTTTATGATTCTACCCACTCATTCAAAAAAGTGTGAATGGTTTCCAGTTGTCACGGTGTAAGAACTTAATCAGTGCTGTACCTTCAAAAAGGTGAGCCTTAGAAATGACACAAAAGGAAAAGGGGATGGCAGTGCAAAAAGGGATTAAGTCTAGCAGATACTGCCTCTTCTTCTCTCCCTCCAAGGCCAGGCCAGTGGCACTTGGGATGGAGGGAGGCCTTTCATCTGCTCCTGGGCCTAGACATGATAGGGCTTTATTCCTGAGTCTTTTATTCAGATTTTTTTCAGTTTATCCATTTGGTATGATGCATTATCAGTCATGCAGGAAAACAAAATCAGGGGAATGGGAACCAAGTAGGGAGGGAGGGAGGGAGGGAGGGAGGGAGGGAGGGAGAGTGATGATGAGAACAGGGGAATCTGAAGACTGATCTACATAGTGGTAATTCTGCTTGGATTTGTGGACTTTTTTTTTCTTAATTGTACTGTGCCACCATCAAATACACAAAGGGACCGACAATTTCCTTAAGAAGCCTGCAGTCCAAAAGCTGACCCAAAGAAAATGGTGGTGGTGAGTTTCACTTTTTCCTACCTGAAGGGAGATAAGATATCACACTTGAGAGAGAATTCCCATCACAATGTGATGCACATTTCCTTTTTTTTTTTTTTTTAATAAAAAGCACCTATTGTAGCAGACTCGAGACCATATTGGTTTGTTTTTTAAACTACAATATTCCTATAAGATGCGACATTCTTAAAGCCTTCTACAGAGGGGCAGGGAAGGTGCTTGTTTGATTTCCTGCCTCAGGTGTGTTACCTGAGCTTAACTAAGTTGGTATCAGCAGCAGTGGCAGCATGGCAATGGGGTCGAATGGCCACGGGTGCTGCAGTGATGGGAAGGATAACACCAAATGCCTTCTCTGTTAACTGTTGCGCTCCCAACTTTTGAACTGTTTAGGAGCAGGTACAGCAGCGATTTTTTAGTGCTAGAGATGCTTTTCTCTGACATCCCTTTTCCACTTCTGTGTTCCACTACAAAAAGTGCTTACTGTTTAGTAATCTGAGAGATAGTAGTGCATTTCGCAAGCAGAATAACATATTTGCAAGCAAAACAACAACCAGTCCCACATCACCACCACCCCAGACACAGACAAAACCAGCTTAATCTTCTTGTTAAAAACATAAGAAGTAGGTTTACTTACAAAAAGTAAAAGCTTCATAACATCTCATGCTGAGAGGCTCTGTAACATGTATTCTTCAAACATGGAGGTTAGAGAGAGAACTGAAATCTATACAAACAAACTGAAACTATCTACAGACAAACTGATACAGAGAAAAGGTGTAGCTAAAACCAACACGAAATGACATGAATACATGCTATGCCTAAATCTTTAGGGAAACATGCAAACTACCAGCTACTGATTATTGGCATGCTAAGGCAGCCACCCCACACACACTTATTCTGACCCGTGAGTGCTCTCAAGAAACATGCATGAACTCTTGTGTTTTAAGACTACACACCTGAAAGCAGTGGTTCTCAACCTGTGGGTCCCCAGATGTTTTTGGACTTCAGCTCCCAGAAGCCCTGAGCATTGACCATAGTGGCTGGGGCTTCTGGGAGCTGAAGTCCACAAACATCTGGGGACCCACAGGTTGAGAACCACTGCCTGAAAGGAAGTGATCTTCAAGCCATGGAAAAGCACAGATAGGCAGACTGATCTCAGTAATCCACATTTCTGCTCAGTTTTCTCAAGAGGGATTGTTTAAAAAGCACACAAGCACATGCACACACACACATGCACACACACATCCAAATATGCACATTGGGAAACAGAAGACAGAAGCTGTCACCCTCTTCTTGAATTAAGCTGGCTTCAGTCTGTCAAATGCCATTGCAATATGCTTGTATGATCATTTCACAGGTTGGAAGTCTCTTCCAACCATACAACAATTAAAAGTTCCCCTCCCAGTCTTCCCTTTAAGCAGTGCAGACTTCCCTTATTCCTGGACAGTGAGGAGATAAGCAGGGATTGATCCAGCTCTTTTCCAGTAGCTGGATATACTGCATCAAGCATTGGACGCCTCCCAATATAGTTCACAGACAGTATTTCAGCACTTCCTAAAGGGTGAACAATATGTGAAGAACAGTAACAGCTGGGTGAGCACAACACAGTGGCTTCCTTCTCAATACAATGATTTGCTACTATTTGTAAACAAGTTCTGCCTTCTCATGGTAGACTTTGATGTCTGTCTTGCTCAGTTAAGGGTCATCCTTCAGCCTCTCCAGTCCACCCCTCCCTGACTGATTCGGCAAAGATTGCATAAAACAACAAGTTAGAAAGGTGTTTGGAGGCAGAACCAAGATTCTGGGAATCTGAGAAGATTCTCTGGTGAAAGTCCTAAGACCTCAGGTTCAGGGGGAGAATTATTTCAGCTTAATGTGAACTAAGCAAGACTTCTGACATTTCCACCCTACACTATTTTAGTGCTGCTATTCCACTTTCAACATCCTGTGGAATTCTGGGGTTTGTAATTTACTGAGGCCCAAGAGCTCTCTGGCTGAGAATCCTAAATGCCCCTCCCTCACCTGCAAACCCCAGGATTCCATAGGCTGTTGAAAGTGGAATCATAGCACTATAACAGTGTAGTGCAGAAATGGCCTTCGGGCTTAGATGAATGACATAATATCTATCTTTAAATATCTGAAGGAATGTTGCATAGAAGATGGAGTCAGTTTGTTTTCTGTTGCTCCAGAGACTAGAACACAAACCAGTGGATTCCAATTACAAAAAAGGAGAGATTCTACCTAAACATTAGGAAGATTGATTTATTATTTATTTATTTATTTGCTGTAAAAACAGTTCAGTTGTTGGAAGGGTGGTAGCTCTCTTTTGTCGAAGTTCTTTAAACAGACGTTGGATGGGCATCTGTCAGGAAAGCTTTAGTTGTGTGTTCCCACATGGCAGAAGATTGCACTAGATGGCTTTTTGTGGCCCCTTCCAACTCTAAGATTCTAAAATTCTATGATTTCAGCCATGATTCCAGAAGAAGCATTCAGAAGCAGGGCTTTGAGATGGAAGCAGCAGACAGAATCCCCTCTTCAGGTGAGGGCAAGAGTGTGTTGCTGGATTCCTCTTAGTGCCATATGCATATGTACGTTTCCCTCATACCTGAGTATCTTCTTTTTGGGGCACTGTGGAGGTTGGTATTCTCTTCCTCTCTCCATAGTGTCCAAACTTCCTCCTTAAATTACTGAGACCATTTCTGCACTAGACTGTTGTAGCGCTATTATTCCACTTTCAACATCCTATGGAACCCTGGGTTTGCAGTTTTGGGAGGGGCCTCATGGCCCCTCCCGAAACTGCAAACCCCAGGATTCCATAGGATGTTGAAAGTGGAATAACAGCGCTATAACAGTCTAGTGCAGAAATGGCCTAGATTACCACTACCACCACCACCACCACCGCATGCTTGTTCTCTTTCTCATGGAGTGTGGGCAGGACCTGAGAAGCACTTGGCTATTATTACAGCAGTGCTGACAGCCCCAGAGAAGTTCACCAAATCTCAACACTGATGTAATCATTTTGCTTCTGGCTATGGGGAAGTAACAAGATTTTTCTCTAATCCTGCCCACTCCCTGCAAAGCACAGAATGGTCATGCCAGGTGTGTGGGAGGAGGCTTCAGAGGTGATATGATAAATCTAGGATGGTGATGTACAGCTCATCCTGGAGAAAATCCACAGGCTACACTACACTGAACCATATAGGATTGCAGCTCTTGCGTATTAATTATTGTCAGGTCAACTTCCAGTTATGGCAACCCTATGAATGAGAAACTTCCAAGTCACAGTGTTATCAACAGTGCTGTTGAGGTCTTGCAGATTCAGGAACCATGGTTTTCTTGATTGAATCTATCCACCTGTAATGCAGCCTTCCTCTTTTCCTCCTATCTTCCACTTTGCCAAGCACTGTTGTCTTTTCTAATAAGTTGCATCATTTCATAATATATCCAAAGCACAAGAGCCTCAGTTTAGTCACTTTGACTCCTAAGGTGAATTCAGCCCAGTTTGCTCTAGCTCCCATTCAGTTGTCTTTTTTGGCAGTCCGTGGCATCTACAGACTCTCCTCTAGCACCACATTTCAAATAAGCTGATTCTTTTCCTGTCAGCCTTTTTCAGTGACGAGTTTTCATAACTGTACATAGAAATCAGAAATATGCAGGAGACAGCAATTCAGGATGGGAGCAGTTAAAAAAACAAAAGAACAATGCGCCCTTAAGTCCAGAGTCTTTTATAGGATTTTGGAGCAAGAAAATATGTCGAGTTCTACCTCCCTCCTTTACTAAGTCTTGCTCCTCAACCAAAAGGTGGAAAAATACATAAGGGATGACTGAAGATGTTACCTTTGCTGTGTTGAAGTTTCATGCCTGGTGAAGAGAAGAGTATTAGATGAATTTTGTTCTGTCTAGGGCTTCCCTCACCATATCCCTGTTCCTGCTAGGTGTGGACAACTACAGGATAGAACATTTTTTATCCCCCAAGAGTTACATTAATGATAAACTACTGTTGTGGTAATAAATGGGTCATATTATCAGTTCCAAGGAACCACTTGACGCTAGAGGGCAGCAGCAGCTATATCAATGCTGAGAAGGTGGGGGAGTTGCTATAGAGCCTTTTCACACTTACATATTTATAGCACTATAAATCAGTTTTTGTTGTCATGGCTGCATCCTGTGGAATCCTGGGATTGGTAGTTTTGTCAGCAGCACCTGATAAACTCTGTGCCTGAGAGTCCTGAATGCCCCTCCCTAGACTGCCAATCCCAGCAGTCCTTGGCAGCTTGAATGCAATTATACTGCTACAACTGTCTAGTGTGAAAGGGCTTCCTCTCTGCCTGTAGCACAGCTGAAGGCAAGTCAAGTCAATCCGCCCTTCTCCTTAGGAGCCTTCAGGAGCTCCAACATGGCAGCTGTGGACAGGTCTGTGCAAGCACCCTAATAAGAGAAAAAATAAATTCTTCTCCTGCCTTCTGATGTGTCAAGGGATGCAGGTCATATTTTTAATGAGCTTGGTTCATTTATAGTTCATGACATATCATGGTTGAATTAATAGTTGGGTCTGGGGCTTAAGTTCTGAATAGATTTGACAAGTTCAAAGAGGCCAGAATCTATTTCTAATGTCAGGACTCAGACCTGGAACACAGAGATACAAAATGCAGAAAGAAATCCCTAGGCGTTTGAAGAGGGAAGGGGAAGCAGGTAACAAGAAGAAAATTTGCTTCTTCGGAGTATGCTCACTTAGCCCACAGTTCAAATCCACAGATTCTTAGGGCCTTTCTGGTTATAGTGCTATTATTCCACTTTCAACATCCTGTGGAATTCTGGGGTGTGTAGTTTCCTGAGGCCAAAAAGCTCTCTGGCTGGGAATTCTAAAGGCCCCTCCCTAAACTGCAAACCCCATGATTCCACAGGATGCTGAAGGTAGAATAATAGCACTATAACTGGGTAGTGTGGAAAAGCCCTTATAATAGGAAGTACACATGCAGAATAATCACACAGGACACTTGGGACTATATGACTCCAGACTGTGGGTGATGGGAATGTAGGATTAAAGACTGTCTCATGTTTTTAAAAAAATACAAAATTGGCTTTCTTGGCTTAAAGAAACATTCATCAGCAAGTGCATCAGGGAGAAATTGTAAGGCTTATGCAGTCCTGGATGTGCTGATTTTTGTGTGTGTACTGAGTAGGGGTGGGCCTACCGAATCCTCGAATCCTCAAATCCTGGGTAAGGATTCGAGATTTTCGAATCTGAATCCCTGTGCCAAAATAGGCAAACCGAATCTTTCGAATGTGCCAACCAAATAGATTGTTGGAGACCAGGACGCCTGAAAGCCAGGGAGATCGGGACACCTGAAAACCAGGGAAACTTGGATGTCTGAAAACCTTAGAGACCGGGACGTCTGAAAACCTGAGAGACCAGATATACAAGGGAAGATAGTAAGTAGGTGAGATTTTCCCTTGGAGTAATAATGGCCTTTGCTAACAATTTCAGAAATTACATCTGGGGTTGTATTCTAATAGATTTAAATTGAACATTTCATATTTAAATTCAGCACTTGACTAGAAGCTACAGGCTTGAGATTTCAACAACAGCTGAAACATTCCTTTGCATAGCTCCCTTGCAAACTCTTTCAGACACAATTCTGGGGTCTGGAGTTTTACAAGGTGTCACAGCCTTCTCTGCCAAAGTGCACTGGTACATCATCAAACTACAAACCCCAGGATGCTAGAATGAGCTATGCAAAGAAAATCCAGTTTTGACCTGGATTAGCTTTCTACTGTAGTATGTGGCTGTTTACACAGGCAGGAAAATGTGGGATTAATCCACATTTTCCCACCTCTGTACAAAGGGCCTTCATGCCATTTTCAATGTAGGGAGATCCTGAAGCAAAACTAGGACAATTATCTTGACCAGATTTTGTCAGAAGGAGGTTTGGCTTTGCCTAGACTTTTGCTAAGGCTGAGAGAATGTGTCTTGCCCAAGATTATCCTTGTTTCCCTTGCTTTTTAAACTCTTTTTTAAAAAAGGATTTGAAAGATTTGAGATTCGTGAGATTTGTGGATTCCCAGAACCTTCCAGGGATTCGGATCCGGATCTGGAAAATTCTGCATTTGTCCCATCCCTAGTACCAAGACTCTAAAAATGGGAGACCATTCAAACAGGCATTGCTGTACCTGTTTAGAGCTGCTCTAAGCTTTGGCATTTCTCATTTTAGAATACCACAGCAATATAAAAATGCAGCAAAATTAAAGCCTTTGTTAGGTGTATAACGGAGTAATAGTGTCAACTCATCATGTAAATTAATAATGCCAGTTGATTTTGGCTAGACTTCTCTTGGTTGCCTATGGGCCTTTCTGCACTACGCTGCTATAGTGCTATTATTCCACTTTCAGACTCCTATGGAATCCTGGGGTTTGTAGTTTAGGGAGGGGTATTTAGAATTACCCAGAGAGCTCTTTGGCCTCAGTAAACTATAAACCCCAGAATTTCACAGGATGTTGAAAGTGGAATAATAGCTCTGTAACAGTGTAGTGTGGAAAAGCTCTATGAAGGCACAACTCTCAGTTATTCCAGAATGGGTATATTTGGGGATGTTGTGTCAGGAGGAATCTTGTTTTCTGGAGTGCCCCTTACGCAGGGTCCACAGCAGCAGCTGGGGAGCCTGTGGATTCAGCAAAATCTCCTATGCTACCAACTGACTTTAAATTCTAGCTGATCTGGCACATGTGAGAGATTTGTGCTGGGGGAGACATGTGTCAAAGGCGGGTAAATGCACCCAGAACTGATTGCTGATGGTCAAAGGACAGAACTGTAGATATGAGCCCCACAGCTGCTCTGTACACCCAGGAGGAAGTGGGAAAGAAGGACCAGCTGCCTTCCCCTCATGGTGGTATAAATACACTGCTGGAGACTTGTGTTCCACCAGTGTGCTTCTTGGAGCTCAGATAGTGTTTCCCCCACTCCATTTCTCACACCAATGTTTCTTTCTTTTCTCATTTTACACTTAGTTACAATTTATGCCCCCTTTTTATAATATCGCAGGGGTAGAAACTTTGCCCAAGAGTCGAAACCCCTGTAGCTATTTCATCAAAGGAAATTGTAAGGACATAGCATAGAAAGAATATGTTGTTTTGACACTACAATTGTATTTAATTGTGTTTCAGTAAGCATTCTTTATTTTATTTTACTTTCACACATATACTTTAGTAAGTGTAGTCACAGGTCACAACGTGCTAAGTTTTGTTCAGGTTTGGGGTACTTGCACCCACTGATTTTAAACTTTTAAAAATACTTAAATCACAAAAGAACAGACTTAAGTGTCCTTCATCAGCTCTGCATCCCAGGATGTCATCATTGGTCTCCCTCACCTGACTCGCACTTCAGCTTTGGCAAGAGAAAGCCCATACAAGGAAGGCTGTGAGGAAGTTCCCACCAATATGTCTTTTACAGCCGTGGGTTAGCGATTGGGCATGGTTCCTGGATCTCACCACTGGAGATATTGTGAATGAAGAAACCCCAGGTGAATTCTGTCCTTTATTTGCTGTACCTGGCTGGGTGGGTGGCCATTTAAAGGGAAAAACTGTGGCTTCCATGTTTTAGCCTATTAGCCCCAGTCAACATGTTCAGTGGTCGAAGTAATGGAAAGTATAGTGCAAGACCACCTCCAGATTTCCACTCTAATATTGTCTGGTGTTTAATATCATACAGCTTTGTGCACGTTCAACACTGGCACACAAAGACAAGAAACATTCACATACTCTACTAAGTCTAATTTTGGGGGCGAGGTTCACACAGCCATAGAAGTATGACTCTACTTAACTGCCATGGTTGCATCCTATAAAATCCTGGGACTTGAAATTTAGAGAGGGGCGGGACTTCCGGTGGAGGAGACACACCGAACGGGTGGAATCCACAGAGCTGTGAGATTCCTCCATCTGACGCGAGTGGGAATTTCCTCGGAAAGGACTTTTATCTTAGAGGAAATTGATCCCTGGATTAAAGGGGATCACGGAGGAGGCTCGACGGGGATCTGCCGAGCCCAGTGTGCTGGAAGAAGAGGGGAAAGGAGAAAGGCACATCTGGGTCATGGGATCGAGAGCCGCCATTATCGCGTCGGATAGCCTTTATGGGACAGGCGTGTCCCCATTGTTACATAACCCAGTAAGTAGGAAAGCAAGAAATCCATTGAGCTACTTTTCGGTCTGACTTTTACTGGGGAAGAAAAGGATCAGAGCTGGATTCTAACTCTAAAAAGAGAGATGTAATCCCGGGGAAAACAACTCCGGGACTGAGAAGGAGGAGGGGAAAAGGTATTGCTGCTGTGTGGCTGAATTAGTACATTGGACCCTACTCGAGAGTTTCTTAGCTCTAAAATATTTAAGTATTTATAAAAGAGTAAAAGAGTGTTAACTAAACAAACTAAATATAAATTTAAGGAAGCTATTGGATTGGACTAAAACACTGGACTGGACTAGACTGGATTGGATTGGAAAAATAAAAAATATGGAGAGGAGTGAATCCACTTCCTTCTGCATATGTCATTAATTGTGGGAAAAGACTAGGAGAAAGAAAGAAAAAAAATCAACAATCTGTAATTATAATGTGCTCCAGAGTTGGACTGTGCTGAAAGAGTTGTGTGAGAGAATGAGATAAAAGAGAGAGAGAGTGCGATAGAAGTGGTGGCGAAAAGCGTTAACTGTGACGGAGCGTATGATATGCAGAAGGAACTGAGTTAGAGGCAGAGAGAACCGCGAAGATAGTGAGAAAGCGAGGAAGACGGAGAGGTGACGGACGAGTAGAGACGAAGGACGGGATTGAGATGACAGAAGGGGTTGAGCCAGTTAGAGATGGAGACGACTGACGTAGTGGAGTAGAAGGACGAAGAAGAAGAGAGAGCGGGGAAGTCAGAGTGGAGACGGAGGACGGAGGACAGGGAGGGAAGGAAGGATTAAGAAGATGGATGAGACGGAGAAAAAAAAGGGACAATTAGCGGCTAGAGACGAAGGACGGGAAAGAAGAGAGAGTTCAGGCAACAGAGAGAATAGATACGAAGGTCAGGGACGACGGAAGGATTAAGGATTAAGAAGATGGACGGGATAGAGGCAGACAGAGAAGATGGATGGAGTAGAGACGAAGGAAGGTAAAGGAGGGAGAGTGGTGACGACGGAGGGTGCAGAAACGAAGGACCTTTAGAGACGACGGAAGATTTGAGACAGCGGATGCTGTAAAAGTGGAAGGAGATGACTGACAGAAGGGACGAAGGACAGAGAAGAGGGAAGAGTGGAGATGACAGAGGGAGTAGAAACGGAAGACGGACATAACAGAAGGACTGAGAAGGTGGAATAAGATGATAGATAAGTGAAGAGGGTAGAAAAGGGTGGTTAGAGAGGGGGGAAAAAAGAAAGAGAGAGGTGGAGAAGCGGAGAGAGAGCAAAAGATATTGAAGGGGAGAGAGGGGGGAAATTTTGAGGGTTGACATTGAAAATTTTATTAAAGAAATTAAAGGTCTTGGAAAGAAGAAGTCTTGAAAGGAGGTAAGAGACACTTATAATTATTTTGGAATTAACTGTGAATGGTGGGGTGGTTTAGGGTGAAGGGAAAGAAAATACGGTGAAGTATACTATAAACTACATTATAAAGTATAAATTATAAATTGTAATTTGGAAATAGAAACCTAAACATCCAAGTGAAGGGTCTAGCTGTTAAAACATTGTTATTGTTGCATTGTTGATTAATCTTGCTGACCTTGCTGCTAAAGTGCAAACTATTGAGTGAATATTTATTTCTAATTAATCGAATTATCTATTGTTTAATTCAGTATGGTTTGATCTGAATAGAATTTTTGATTATAATAATTCTTGAAGTATTTACAATTAAATAATTAGTGAATTTTGAGATATTGTTTACTGTTGAAATCATTGTTGGTTATTTGTTTGGAATTAGTTAAATAATTGTTTAATTTAGTGAGGGAGTTTTAAACTAACTCATAGCTGTGAATTATTTCAAGGAAGATTGGTGGTGATTAACAGGTCTATTAAATTAAATTAAATCAGACCTAACCCAGATAAGCAGCTGATAAGTAATAGAAGAAGAAGGAAGGATCAGAGAGGGTCTAGGTGGAATAAGTAGGTAATAAATAGACAATCAGATTAATAGGTAAATAAATAGTGGGATAATTTGGAAATTTGATAGCTTGATAGTGGGATAAATAAACAAATTGATAAAAGATTAAAATAATATAGGATAGTATAGGATAGTATAGGATAGAAAAGAAAAGAGACAAGATGATGGCGGCAGGGAAAAGGAGGGCGGGGAGCAGGAGCCCAGTCACAATCGCAAATACAAACTCTTTTGCAAAGGAGAGCATCGACGGAAATCAAGACACCACCGGTGGAAATGAAGATAGCAACTATGGAAAATCAAGGGACGAGTCAAAAGTTTGGAATGGATGTAATGGAAGAATTACGGAAATTAACAACGGTATTCAAGACGGAAGTGAGAGAAATCAGAACGGAAATGAAGCATATGAGAACGGAAATAAAAACAGATATTAAGAAAGAATTGGAAGTCTTTAATGGAAAATTAGATAACATCTCAAAAGAATTGAAAAATGTGAGTGAAAAGGTAGAACAGATGGAAGAGAAGACAATGAGGTTGGAAGAACAGGTGGTAAAGACGGAGGCAAAGACTGAGCAACTGGAGAGTACAATGTTACTTATGGACATAAGAAACAGAAATAAGTTGAGTAAAATAAGAGGATTGAAAGAAATTGATCAAGAGGATCTGTATCAAAGACTGATGACGCCCTTAGCACATTATATAGGATGGGAACCGGAACAATTGGACTTAAAGATTGACAGAGTGTTTTGTGTAAATTCAGTGGTGGCAAGGAGGAAGAAGCTACCACGGGACATCGTGATATTTTTTTAAGGGAAAGAGTGAAGGACCTGGTTTTGAAGTGTAGCTATACTAGTAAATTGGTGATAGAAGGCACGGACGTGAAAATATTTAAAGATATACATCCAATTTTGCTTAAAAGAAGGAGAGAGTATAACTTTTTAACCCAAGCATTGAGAAAGCTGGAATTAGATATATGTGGGAAGAACAGAGGGAATTTCCTTCACTTGGAAACAGAAAAGATTGGTCCTGAATACAGTCATGAAAGCAAGAGAATTCAGGGGAAAGTATAAGGAAGAACTAAATAGAATAGAAGAACCAACAAGAGAATATCGAGAAGAAAAGGGAGAGAAGAAATACAAATAATTCAAGGATTGGATAAGAAAACGAAAAAAGAACAAATGAAAGAGGAATTAGCAAGAGTACAAAGAGAGGAAGAGTTAGAGGGAAGATGGGAAGAAGAAGAGGAAGAAGAAGGAGAAGGAGAAGAAGAGGAGGAAGGAGGGGAAGAACCTATTTTGGTACAAGAGCTGATCCAAAATTGAGAGAAGAACAAATAGAAGAAACAGAGTAGTATTAAGGTAAATTGAGTTAAAATAATGAAATTAAGATTTCTATCTTGGAACGTTCGGGGTATGAATTCCCGTACAAAAGAAAACGTATATTTCATCAGTTAGAAAAATTAAAATTAGATGTAATAGCAATCCAAGAGACCCATATTAGAAATAAAGATTTGAATTACATTAAAAATCCAAAATTAGGGCAAAGCTTTTCCTCTTCAATGGATAAAAAGAAAAGAGGTGTAACAATATATGTGAATAATAAATATGAAGCAAATCAAGTGTATAAAGATAATATAGGACATGTAATAGCAGTAGAGGTAAGAATTAAAGACTTAAAATTATTAGTTGTAACAATATAGGGCCCCCTTTAAAGAGAATAAAAGTAAATTTTATTCAAAGTTAATGGAGAGTTTAATAGATTTAGGGAGTTATAAAATGATTCTAATGGGAGATTGGAATGGTGTCTTAAATCCTTTGTTAGACAGATCAAGTACTGGCTTGAGAAGCAATAAAATAAATCAAGGTAAATTACCAAAAAGCTTTTTTGATTTACTAGATTATTTGTCTTTGAGAGAAGTAAATAATAATAGAAATAGAAAGGAAGAAAACTTTACATTTTATTCAGACCGCCATAAAAGCTGGTCGAGAATAGATAGATTTTTCATATCTCTAGAAATGAAAAAAAGTATAATTAATATGGAAACATTGCCCAGAACAATCTCGGACCACTGTCCAATAATTTTGAATATACAGTTGGGAGGAAATAGTTGGAATTGGAAACTTAAAGAAAATTTATTAAGAAATGAATTGGTAGTTGAGAAAACAAAAAAAGAATTAAAAGAATTTTTGGATAATAATATGGATAAAGGGCAATCGGCTCAGATAGTTTGGGATACTAGTAAGGCAGTAATGAGGGGTTTTTTTTTATAAACCAACAGGCTTGGATAACAAAATGTAGGAAGGAAAAAGAGATATGTATTTTAAATAAATTATAAGAGAAAGAAAGGGAACTAAAGGAAAGCCTAAAGATGCTAAAATATATAAGGATATTCAAATTTTGAAGAAGCAATTCACTTTATTAGAAACAGAAGAAATGGAAAGGAAATTGAAATATATAAAACAAAGATATTTTGAATATGCTAACAAACCAGGGAGATGGATTTCATATAGATTAAAAAAAGAAAGGGAAAAAAGCACTATTACGGAATTGAGCGAAGGCCAGATCATACATTATCAACAGAACAAAATTAAGAATATATTAGTAAATTATTTTGAGGAATTATTTAAAGAGAAAGGGCAATTAAAAGAACAAAAAAATTAAAATAAGGGAATATTTATGTCAAGAAGATATTACTGGATTGACAGAAATGCAAAGAGAAGATTTGGACAAACCGATTACGTTAGAAGAAGTTAAGGAAGCAATTAAGAACTTGAAAGTAGGGAAAGCCCTGGGGCCAGATGGATTTATAGCGATGTATTATAAAATTTTTCAGGAATTATTAGTTCAAGTAATAAATTCTATTAATAACAAAGACTTGCCAAATTCATGGAAAGATTCAAATATTGTGTTAATCCCAAAAGAAGGAAAGGATAAACAAGATAAGAGAAATTATAGGCCAATTTCAATTTTAAATATTGATTATAAAATTTTCACTTCAATTTTGGCAAATAGATCAAAAAGAATATTGGTGGGATGGATATATGAAGATCAAAATGGTTTTTTACCAGGTAGACAATTGAAAAATAATATAAGAATAATCATAGATATAATAGAATATTACCAAAAGATGAATCAAAAGGAATTAGCGTTAGTATTTCGCAGAAAAGGCCTTTGACAATGTGAATTGGAATTTTCTGTTTGAAGTGATGACTAAATTAGGAATGGGAAGAAGATATAGAGATTGGATTCAAGCGATTTACAGGGAACAAAATGCCTGTTTAATAATCAATGGAGAGAAATCAAAATCGTTTAAGATTAATAAAGGTACAAGGCAGGGTTGCCCACTTTCCCTATTGCTATTCATTATGTGTCTAGAAGTATTATTAATAAGAATTAGAAACAATAAGGAGATAAGAGGAACGAGGATTAAAGGAAATGAATTTAAAATCCAAGCATTCGCAGATGATATGGCAATAATTTTAGAAGACCCAAATAAAAGTGTTAAATTACTTATGGAAACATTAAAAGAATTTGGACAAGTAGCAGGTTTACGGATTAATAAAGATAAATCGTTAATGATTACAAAAAATATGGGCAATCACAAGAAGCTGAATTAATAGGGAATACAGGATTTAAAATAGGAAAAAAAGTAAGATATCTGGGTATTACAATAACGAAAAATAATTCAGAATTATTTGAGAATAATTACAATAAAATTTGGAAAGAAATACAGGATTTAATTGAAAAAATGGGAGAAATTAAACTTATCCCTACTGGGGGGAATATTCGCAATAAAAATGAACACTTTACCCAAGATAATGTTCTTATTTCAAAATCTACCAATATTAGCAAATGACAAAGCTTTTAAAAGATGGGAACAAGATCTTAGTAATTTTGTGTGGAATGGAAGGAAACCCAGAATTAAATGGAAATATTTAAAAGAATCGAAAGAGAAAGGAGGTCTAACATGCCAGATTTAAAATTATATTACGAAGCGTCTACGTTAGTTTGGATGAAGGAATGGATTTCATTGGAAAACGTAAAATTACTAAATTTAGAAGGATTTAATCTGTATCATGGCTGGCATGCTTATGTCTGGTATGATAAATATAAGAGTAATAAGGAATTCAGGGATCATTATGTTAGGAATGCAATCTTAAGAATTTGGTTAAAATTTAGGAAAAAATTATATCTACAATTGCCATATTGGACCTCACCACATGAAGCATTTTACAAGTTAGAGAAAGTGAGAAAGAAAGAATGGTTAACATATAAGGATATACTTAAAAAAGAAGGGGCTAATATTAAATTAAAATCTAGGGAAGAATTAATAGCAGAAGGGTTTTCAACACATTGGTTACTGCATAGACAATTGGTGGGAAAATATAAAGAGGATATGAAGGATAAAGGAATAGCTCTGGAAGAAAATGAATTTGACAAAATAATGAAACCAGGGGTGAAAAGGCCCTTAAGTTTGATTTATAAATTGTTGCTAAATTTAGAATTGGAACAAGAGATAATCAAAACAAATATGATAAAATGGGTAAATGATATAGGACATCCAATTACTTTAAATCAATGGTAAAAAGTTTGGAAAACAAATAAGAATATACCAGAAGCTATGATGTAAAGGAAAATTTTTATAAGATGTATTATAGATGGTATTTAACCCCAGTTAGAATATCTAAAATGAATAAAAATAAAAAAGTTATTGTGTGTTGGAAATGTCAGGAAGTAGGATCCTTCTTCCACATATGGTGGAAATGTATAAAAGCTAAAAAAATTTGGTTACAGATACACAAACAAATAGAAAAAGTATTGAAGATTAAATTTACAATTTCTCCAGAAATATATCTTTTAAATATTCTAGAAGGGATAGATAAAAAAGTTAGAGAAAAACATACAAGAATTATATGTTATATGATTTACGCAGCAAGGATTATATACGCAAAATATTGGAAGACAGAGAATATACCTAAGATAGAAGAGTGGACTCAGAAAGTATATGAATTTGCTGAAATGGATAAATTAACTTTATATTTACAGAATAAGTCGAAGGAAACATTTAATCAAGAATGGGATATATTAAAGCCAATGTGGGAAGAGAATTGGGGTAAAAATGCGTTGATAGGTATGTATAATTAAATGGATTAGGAGGAATTGGAATATGATGGAGGTAGAATAAAGGAAGAATGGAAAGGAAAAAAAAGTGAATTAATTAAGATCAGGATAAAAGAATTATTAAAGATCAGAAATTTAGTCCAAAATGGTAAACACAGTTGTATAAAATAATTAAATAATAGTTAGATTAATAGGAAATATTAAAAGAATAAATAATAAATTAGAAATTAGAAATTAAATAAATTAAATAAATAAGTAATAATATCATGAGAGAGGCAAGATAGAGACAAAGATAAAGTAGGTTTAGAAGAGAGAGAGAGGATAGCAGAGTAGAAGGTAGGAATTGCAGTAACTGGAAAAAGGATAGTAAAGCTGAGCACGAGGTAGAGAAGAGGAAGGTCGCGCTCAATGGATAAAAAAAAAGAAGTCAAGGTATGTATGATAGAAGAAGAATGGGTTATGTATGAAGGAACAAATGGAAGGTAAGAAATTATCTAAGGTTGGAGAAGATGATGCATGATACAGGAGAAATATGAAGTATGCATCATCTAGGAAGATAAGTGAAGAAGCGTGATTAGATTTGGGTAGGTATTGGTTTTTGTATTTATGTTTGTATGTGGGATTTTAATGTATGTTTGTATGAAAGTGTAAATTTTGTGTATGTATTGTTCTATGTACTGTGATTTGAAAGAATTTGTTGTATAATAAAATTTATCTTTTAATAAAAATAAAAATTATTTTTTTTAAAAAAAAAAAGAAAGAAATTTAGAGAGGGGCCTTTAGAATTCTTATTCAGAAACCTCCTCTGGTGTTCCTGACCAAACTACAAATCCCAGGCTTGTAATTGTGAAAGTGTTTTCCAGCTGTGAAATAGCTTCCAATTACAGCGGCTGCCAGGAAACCATAGGTAATGGAGTGCTGGTGAAGAGGAGGGAAAAAAACCAGAAGGAGTTATACAAGTTTGCAAACATCAGGTCTTTAGATTTGCTTAAGGTTCGTATCACACGAAAGACCTGAAAATAAGGGCTTTTCCGTTCTTCAAATGGTGCAGACTGAAGTCTAGCAAGCAGATGTTATAAAAGAATCTGCCTTCAGGGTAATCCAGCTTTGGCATATGCTTTGACAGTGAACCCACCAGATGTGTTGTACTGCAACCTACATCAGCCCTAGTCAACCTAGTCAGGAAAATAGGATGACATTATGTCTAGAGATGAAGAAACTGCCAATTTATTTCCTTGAGGTTCCTGTTTAAACCTCTAATTCATGCCATCTCAATGCAGAAATGTGTGAATTTTGGTAAATTCTTCAAAAACAAACCAGAATAAAATTCGTTCTTGTTTGCACTGGGCTGAGCCCAATATCACCCCATCTCAGATTATATGTCTACATAAGTCATCAATCAGAATGGAGACTGCAGAAATCAAAAGAAGACGAGGACCTGGAAAGGCAGCTGTGAAGGAATTAGACAAGATCCTGAAGTGTAAAGATGTTATCATTGAATACTAAAGTTAGAACTGTCCATGCCATGTATTTCCAATTTCTGTGTATGGTGGAGAAAGCTGGACAGCAAAGGAAGCTGATAGAAAGAAAATTAGCTCTTTTGAAATGTGGTGTGGGAGGAGAATTCTATGGATGCCTTGGACTGCTAAAAAGATAAATGAATGGGTCCTAGAGGAAATCAAGCCTGAACTCTACCTAGAAGCCAAGATGACTAAACAGAGACTATCATACTTTTGCCATATCATAAGAACACGACTCACTAGAAAAGACAATAATGCTTGGTATGTCAGAAGGCAGTAGGAAAAGAGGAGGACCACATTACAGATGGATAGACTCACTCCAGGAAGCCATGGCCTTGAGCCTGCAAGGTCTGAGCAGGGCTGTTGATGACGGGGTGGCTTTGAAGTCTCTCATTGGTAAGGTTGCCATAAGTTGAAGTTGACTTGATGGCAGTTAACAACAACCACAACCATTATTCCCAGTCAGTATTGCCAATGAGTAGGATGATAGGTATAGTAGTGCAACATATGCTGAGCCACAAGTTCCGCATCTCTAAATCAGAGAAGAGAGTATGACTGTGGGAAAACAAGGCATCCATGAATCTGAGCTCCAAATATAGGCCATTTCCGCACTATACTGTTATAGTGCTATCATTCCACTTTCAACCTCCTGTGGAATTCTGGGATTTGTAGTTTGCTGAGGCCAAAGAACTCTCTGGCTGAGAATTCTAAATTCCTCTCCTTAAATTGCAAACCGCAGGATTCCATAGGATGTGAAAGCAAAATAATAGCACTATAACAGTGTGGGGAGGAAATGGCGATTCTTTCTCTTTCACTCTCTCTCTCTCTTGCGCTCTCTTGCTCTCTCTCTCCCCTTCTGTTTTTCTAAGGCCTGAAATTACCTATAAAGATCTTGGTCTGCTTTATTAAACAAAGAACAAAATGCAAGATAGCCAATCTTAATGTTTTTAAAACATGCAAACAAGGTGGGACTCAAGGATGCTGTCCTTTTTCTTTTTTGCTATCTATGTCTTTCAGCTTTCAATGACTGTGTTTTTATAGAAAGCTTAATGGGAAAGTGGGGGTCCAGGAAAATGGATAGGTCATGTTTTCTAGGCTTACTGGCCAGTCAAATAGGAAGATACAAGGAATAAAGTTTGCTGTCTTGTGTGGAGAGGTGGGTGGGTGAGTCGGTGAGGGCAGAATCAGATTTAAAATGGCTCGTTAACAGGCTGGACGCCTGTAGCTTTCTTCCAGGAAAGCAGCCAGTGCACAATTTCCTCTCCTTTAGGAGGTTATGTTCCACTTTCCACATTACCATCGGACAAGAATAAGCAATTACAGGTGGGACTGCTGCATCAGGTGGATTTTACTGCTGTTTATACAGAAAATGAATATCCCGCTGATAGCAAGCCATGAACAAATGGGAGCAGCATTTGGTGTTGTGACAGACAGAGCTCAGCCAAGCTGCTGAGTCCCAGAGGTGTTATTCAAACACCAGGAGCAGATGGAGTGAGTTGTTTGGATGGCAAGGCGGTTTGGGTGAGCTTTCATGGCTTCAGTAATAAGCAGGTAGAAATTAATCAGTGGAGATTTTTCCAACGGGGGTTCCACACAAAACAAGGATGGGAAACATCCCAGATGTTGTTGAACTGCATCTCTCATCAGCTCTATCCACTCTAGTTGATGTAGAGGAATGCCAAGAGTTGGCACTCCACAACATCTGGAGGGCCACAGCATTCCTACCCCAATACATTTTAAAAACTTGGTAACATCAGACCAAGGTTTCATCTAGTGTCATGTCAGACTTTCCATTGCAGCTTATCAGATACCTCTACAAGCAGGAAGGTGAGAGATCTTCCCCACTGTTGCTCCCTTTCAACTGCAATTCAGTGCTATATTGTATGTGAATAATAGCCTGGAAAGGCGACTCTTTCAGAAGGCAAGCCCCAGAATCTGCTGGCCAGGGTGACCGAAGGCTGTGCTGGATGAGGGATTCTGGGAGCTGTAGTCCAAAAAGACACTAATCAGTGCTCTTCTTTGAGCATAGGGGTTATTATACAGTTATAGAGCAATACTGAAAGACATCTCTGTTTCTATAAATATTTCTAATTCCTTTCTAAGTTCTCTTTCAGACTATACAAGTAAAACAGTTAGATTCCATTTTAACTGTCATGGTTCCATCCTATTGAACTCTGGGGTCGTTTCTGGGATTGTTTCATGAGATATTTAGAATTCTCTGCCAGGGAGCTCCTCTCAGGCTTCATCAAACTACAAATTCCACAGTTCTTTGGGAGGCAGACACAGCAATTACAGTGGTATCAAAGTGTGTAGTATGTGTAGTATGAAACAGACCTAAGGGAGCTCTTCCATGCCAAAGATTTGCTGCCCCGGCCAGAATAGCAAGCAGTAGCCTAAATCCCAAGAACACCTCTTCCCATCTTTGGAGGTTAAAAAAAATGAAATGATAACAAAGGAAATAGTTAAAAACTTACTGCCCCTGTATGATATTCAAAGTCTGCAACCTGAGACAGTCACCTCATAATTCTACCTAGTGGTAGAGCTGACTTTGTAAGGCTGTGCCCACCCCATTTTTCTGAAAGTTACCAATTCTTTTTTAAAAGGGGAGGGTATCACAACATGGAAGAAATTCCTAATATATGTGCCAACACTTGGTGCACAGAGTAAGAGCCAATTTGTGACGGGGAGCACTAATGGAAGCCTTTCTGTGTCAGCAGGTTTACCTTGCAATGGTGGAAGGAGCAGCAAACACCTATTTTAAGTTTCACACAAAGCTCTGGACTCCATGTGTAACAGTACACCAAAACTATTGTGAAAAATTAAAACCTAGGTGATTGGAACTGCCTAGGCTAGCTGTCTAAGAGTGCCTGGTGTTGATGATGCAAAGTCTGCCAGCATGCCATTGTCTTTCTGCATGGCGACAGAGACCTGAGACTGCAACACAAAGCAGCATCTACATGATGGCTACTTGAGGTACATCAATTTTTTGGTGGCTTCAGTTCTGATGTTAAGGGCTGTGTGGAAGCCAGTAGAAGTCAGTGTTTTAATTGATGGTACATACGAATGATAGTACATAAGTCCACTCATCATTATCATCGCCACCCCCACTGCTACAACCATCCATGAACACACCAGCAATGATCTTCTGCTAAGACTTTAGTAAACAGAATATGCCTTACACTGCTTTTAAACCTCCTTAGATTGTACTTGAACATATCTGACCATTGACTCCTTTCTACAATGGGTGGAAACTATTAAATGTAGCACCACTAGGAGGTGTTGTAGCTTGGCTCAGGGTCAGGAGCATCTAGCTTTATTGGTGGAGTCTTTCCTTGATGCCTTACCCTTGGCTGAGACCTCAAACAGGAAGTGAGTTCTACCTAGGCTGTGTATGATATCAAAAGAGGTCAACAAGGAATGACCTGCAATTAAGATTATGTCATTGTTCACCTCATGATAATGCACAAGCCCTTCCACACCCTTTGCTAGTAATGATTTAAATTTCCAGTTCTCTGTCCGTCAACATTCCAGGACAGAAACAAAAACCATCTTGTTGATTGGAAGATAGTAGCTAGGAAGCATCTCATCAAGATTCTGATGTTCATTTCTGTTTTATCTCCCGATGGCATTTGTGGCTGAGGTAGTAATTGATCATGGTACTGGGATGAATTTTGAGGTTGATCTGGCTACTCCCCCTATTTTTTCCAGTTCTATGCATCTTGACTCTAGGCTTTCTGTGGGTAAAGTGATTAGCCTGAGTTAATCTTAATCAAGATTTTTAAAGACCCAATAAAAGACTGTTGATAGCTGGTACTATTCAGGTGGAGTCTGGTAATATTTAGGTCTTGATGGGAACAGGATGGGAGAGAGATTACTCAGTCTCACCCCCCTCTCACTAAAACAAGGGGAGTGGGTGAGCCCAGTCTGTGCAAAAGAGACAAAAGAAAAAGAAGACTGAAGGAAAGGACAAAGCTGACAATTTCTGTGGAGCCCTGAGGGAGTGCCTGCCCTAACCCCAAAACATAAAAAGGAGAGCAAAAAATCTATTGAAGTGTTAATAGTTTAAGCCTCTGCATATGTTCAGCTTCTATATGTGTGAAAATAAACCATATATTACGAAAATGACAGCAGCTTCCACTTACCTCCTCCTAGATACCCCTGAGTAACACTTTGCACCTTCAAGATTCTCACCAAAGAATGTAGGTAAAGACAGCATAACAATATATTACACAATTTATATGTTTTACAAACTTTCTTACTGGGCAAAGTGTTTTATCTCAGAAGGCACTACAATTTAACCTTCAGTTAGCAGCTCTCCCTTCTCTGAACCTAGTTGCCTTAGTCAAGCCATCATTTCTCAGCAAAAACTATGTCCATTTTCAAATGCTTCTTTCAATTTCTGCCCTCCAAGTCATCATGAAACAATACACAGTAACATGAGAGAACGCAATTGCTTCCAGTTTTCAATGGTTAATCCAACACATTGTAGAATATAATCTAAGGAGCAGGATGTGAACAAGATCCTAGAAAAGGACTGTTGTTCTGTAACTTACTCACAGAGGAAGAGAGCACTTGAAAAGTTTGCAGGGAGATGAAAACACCTTCTGAGAAAATTAACTAGAGTTCTTTCATTCAAAATCTTGCTGAATTTTCCCCAAAGCATAACGCTGTGTTTTTGGAGCACATGCCCTCTCAGAAGTCTTCAGGTTGATTAGCTGATGTTCTTTGATAAGTCATCCTGAAGATCCATTTCCTCACTTACCCAGAAAAGATGGAGATTTCAGTGTAACACTAGGCAGCCACTTCCCTTTTTTAAAGTTGTATGTCAGTCTCATTTTTATGTTTCATGTACCTGTTCCTCTTGCTCAGGCTGTTTTTAGTGGCTTGGCCTGATAGAGATGGCATTCTATTGGAAAAACATTCCAGTCAGAACTATCCTTACATGCTGTCTGGGCATTACTGTTTTAATTAGTGGAATGAATCTTGTTCTCTCCTCCACACAATGAATTCTATTGGAATAGGCAGTAGTAAAACAACCGGACATGCTTATATTTTGAACATCAGATCCCCATGAATGGTCTGGTCACCAGGTAGTAGACGTTCAAAATGACTACATCATGACAAACACAAGCAGATTATAAGTATTATTGTTACAGGGGTCTTTGATTTTCTGAGACCTGATGGGACCCAGTCTTAGCTTAAACAGACATTGATGGACCAACTTCTGAATTTTGATTAGGTGGAAGTTGTTTGAGTGTTCTAATATGGGAAACTCAGAAACACAAGAACCTCACTTGTAGCATGCTTGAAGACCAAGCAAATGGTTTTAATTAAAGGTGTAGCAATGAGAAGGGAGGTGAGGCCATTGTCCCCCAAGAAGAATTCTACCCCCAATGAAATCTTCCTTTAGTCCTTCTCCCTAGAACATCTATATCTGCTGTGTTCTCTTTCCCTTTGTCTGTCCCTTTTCTTTGGATGCCTATACTGTATTTCTAAATGTTCAACTGAAGTCCTATGTTAGTGCAATGCTAGAAATTTGGGGGCTGATAGAAAATTTCATGAAGGAGGACAGAACTCTTATTTGGGAAGCAATGTCTTAATTAGGGATGGGATGAATCCAAATCTGAATCTGGTTCTGAATCCCTGGAAAGTTCTGGGAATCCACGAATCTCACGAATCTCAAATCTTTTGAATCCTTTTATTAAAAAGGGTTTAAACAGCAAGGGAAAGAAGGATGATCTTGGGCAAGACACACTCTCTCAGCCTTAGCAAAAGCCTAGGCAAAGCCAAACATTCCTCTGAAGAAATCTGGCCAGGACAATTGTCATAGTTTTGCCTCAGGATCTCCCCAGATTAAAAATGACATGAAGGCCCTTTGTACACAGACAGGAAAATGTGGATTAATCTTTCTTTGCATAGTTCCCTATGGCATCCTGGGGTTTGTAGTTTGATGATGCACCAACACACTTTGGCAGAGAAGGCTGTGACAGCTTGTAAGACTACAAACCCCAGAACTGTGTATGAAAGAGCTTTGCAAGGGAGCTATGCAAAGAAATGTTTCAGCTGTCCTTGAAGTCTCAAGTCTGTACCTTCCAATCAAATGCTGAACTTAAATATTAAATGTTCAATTTCAATCTATTAGAATACAACCCCAAATGTAATTGCTGAAATTGTTAACAAAAGCCATTATTACTCTAAGGGAAAAACTCACCTATTTGCCATCTCCCCTTCTGTGTCTGGTCTCCCAGGTTTTCATGCGTCCCGGTCTCGAAGAAACTATTTGGTTGGTGGATTTGAAAGATTCGGTTTTGCCTATTTTGGCTGCGGAATTCAGATACACGAATCTTGAATTCTTGCTGAGGATTCAAGGATTTGACTGGCTCATCTCTAGTCTTAATTTTATCCCCCACCATAGCTACACCCTTGGTTTAGCCCTTCATCCACACTCTGGATTTTTTTTTCTCTTAAGGATGAACACTGAAGCTCCCCCACCCCAATTTATCTGGTGCAATCCAGGAACAGATGCTGCATTAGATGTGTACCTTTACTCACAGTTTGGGAATGAGTAATCACCAGGAAAGGGTCTGGAGAATGTCCTCCTCCTTACATCTTTACACTGGACTGTGGTTAGAACCATAGTCATCCACTTTGAATGCCAGACATAGTGTCCCATATTAATCAACTGACTTCAGCCAGAACAAACCAGACACCTAATTCTTTGCAAACAGCACTGCCTAGATCAACAGCTTCCATGTCATTGGAGTGGTGAATCCACTCTGGCTTTCAGTTTGAACTTTAAAGGAGATGGCCATTGTGTGCTTCCAAGTCATTTCTGACTAATGGAGATTCCAAGGCGAACTGATCACAGGATTTTCCAGGGCTGAGACTGTGTGATACACCCAAGGTCACCCAGTAAGCTTCCATGGTTGAGTGGGGAATCAAAACCTCATCTCCAGGGCTGTAGTCCAGTGCTTGAGCCCTTTCTTCAAGATAGGCTAACGCGGATAGCTTCTTTAAAGTTCAAAGTTCAAACTAAAAGCTAGAGTTGATTCTTTGGCCCAGCAACTTGGGAGCCACCAATGACTATTGGCTGAAACAAATTAACAAGAGATACATTAGCATTCTTTTGAAGATAAGGGAGGGAGGCAGTCTATACGGCTTGGCAGGAATTGTGTGGCCCATCATATATTCTTGGGTTGCATTTTCAACTTCCATCTGCCCTAACAAGCATGGCCAGTGGAAAGGGGTGGTGGAAATTACAGTTCAGTGTCTAAAGACCACCTGGTCTTCCTTCTCTGATATCTTTTATAATAGTAATTGGAATCATAGATTGGCTATTTAGCAGAGGCGTATCTAGGGTGGGGCAACTGGGGCACATGCCCTGGGAGCCAATCCCAGGAGGGACATTGGCTCCCAGGGCATGTGCCCAAAAGCGGAACTCACCACCCTCCTGCCTGGGCCTGACCTGCTGCCACTGGGCCAAGAAGGAACCTGGTGGGGATGTGGCAGTAGTGGGCGAGAGGGTGGGGAGCTTTGTGCTTTTTTGCAGCCCCCGAGCATTGATGCCCAGGGCATGCACCGCAGTTGCCCCACCCTAGATACGCCTCTGGCAAATCCCCAATAACTTATGAAACAAAGAGCAATAAAAACATGTGGTGTTTAAAACAGCTGCATTTGTGACAAATTTATCACCAGCACCTGGAAACCTACGCTTAATAAATAACGAGTTTCCAAGACTCACTCAATATCGTTAGTTATTTCTCTGTTACAACTGTTTAAAAGTAAACTAATGTCTTCTTTTTCCATTTCTCAGTTCATCAAAAGTAATTAAACAATGAGTTTTCACATACTCCTTTTAAAACTCTCTGAATACCATAAGCCACTGACTTGTGGTACAAGATGCACTCTCCTCCCCACATCCCCAGAGGAGAAAGAGGAGGAGGAGGAAGCAGCATGCGGCGCGACACAGCACAAGACCCCACTTGAAGTCTACCTCCATGAGAATAGAAGGGACAAAAATGTTACAGTTATACTGCAAAAGAAGGAAAGTTGTCTCTCATCATATTACTGCACTATGTCTTAGTTACTGCAAAATGTTGCTGAAAGTAACTAGTTATTTCTAGCTAATTATTTCCACGTTCAAATTACTGCATTACTGAAAGCACCTCTGGCATGAGTTGGGGAGGCAATTATATCCAGCAGATTCTGTCTACCTTGAAAAGACCTTGAGTAGCAAAGCAGTGACCAACATCAGCAAGTTATAGGGGGGAAATCCTTCTCCCAGAAAGATACAGAAACTTAACTAACTGGTGAGATTTATGTGAATCGTTTCAGGGTGATTGTGGATAAGGAAAAAAGAGCTGGTGTCGGCCTAGAAATGGTGATTGCTACCTAGCTCAGTCCTTCCTCTTTAGTCATGATTGCTCTGCTCTAGTTTCAATCTCTAAATTGCTACTAACTCTGTGACTTCCCAGATTGTGTCATTTTATGTTCCAGTATTATCCTTCATTTCCCAATTCACCTGTTATCTCATCCTTCCTGTTGCTGCCACTTTTGTGGAACTGATGCCAGAGCAGAGCCCTGGGTTACTCTCTGGTTGATATGAGGTGGGCAAGAATATTTGAACTGATTCACCCTCACTGGCAGAAATGTTATCTAGATAAACGTCTCCTCAGTGAATAATTGCTCAGTTGGAGGTATTCTCCAGACTGCTCTTCTTTCTGTAAAGGTGACACAAAAAAGGTGACCTTTTAAAAGGCAACTGTTATCATGCCATTATTCCACTTTCAACATCCTGTGGAACCCTGGGGTTTGTAGTTTGGGGAGGGGCCTTTAGAATCTCAGCCAGAGAACTCTTTGGCCTCAGGAAACTACAAACCCCAGAATTCCAGAGGATGTTGAAAGTGAAGTAATAGCACTAAAACAGTGTAGTGCAGAAATGGCCTAAGAGAGAGAGAAAGTGCAATCGTTTTGCATGACAGTTTTATAGCTGGCTCTGCAAATAGTTTAGGACCAGGCAGTTAAGAAGACCATGATCCTACCCGCCTAGATAGATCACCTTTGGAGATACTGTTTCTCATCCCACCACCATTGGTCAAGGTGACCCAAGATGCTTTGCCGCCTGAGGCAAAGGATAAAATGTCCACTACCACCACTCCAATTCCATGTGCAGAAGCAAACTGGACTGGTGATAGAGTTTTACCTCAACTTTGTTGGCAGATACACATTTACATTGCCATCCATGGGTATAGCCACAGGAAGGAGTATAAAATGACAGAATTAATTGGACCATGAGAGTGGGACATTGAAAATCATGTACAGCTAGACTTCTTATACTTGCTATAAAACTTGCCTAAACTAAACTAAATGTTCAGTTGAAGTGTCAAGTTACCTCAATGCTAGAAATTTGAGGACCAAAGAAAATATTTTGACTGCCATCCTGTTGAGCAGTTGAGAATGTATAAGCTAGACTTACACATTTGTAACTCTTCAGTATTCATGCTTACAATTGTGGTGCTCCTGCCATTATAGCAAATCCCCCTCCAAACCCACTTTAACAGCCAGCTACCACACTGAGCAATGGAAACCTGTGCTGCTAGGGATCGGGGTTTCACAGGATGATGTTTCCAGCCTCCTCCCACCAGCAATCTACTGTGCAACGGTGAGAAGTAGGACCCCTGTGTGATGGAGTTCTGGGGGTATGCTATCCTGAGTGCCACAGCAGCTTTGCAACAGGTTGCCAGGCAACCAGAATAGCCACTCAGGAGAGAAACCAAACCCATTAGTGTGAGGGAGGGGCTGAAGGTTTGAAAGAAGAATATATAAAAAGGCAAACACTAGATGTCATTTGGGAGTCCTTCAGTGAGATCCTTTTGCAACTCTTTGTTGCACCACAGCTTGATGATATTATATGTAGTTCCACATTCATAACTACATTTGTTATGCAGGATCTTAGCCTTCATTTGGGAGGAATTTGAGGGAGGTGTCCTCATTTTACCCCCTCCCCCTTACTTACACTGCTGCTGCCATCCTTCTTTAGTTACATATACAGACAAATAAATTATCCAAGAGAAGAAAAAGTTTAATGTTTTTTTCTTAAACATTAAAGAATAACAGACAAGAGAGATTTGGGCCAAAAAAGCATACAGAATGCAATCCGTTGCATGACATACATTTAATTTGATCTTATTTGTTAAGCTTTTAATAACAGAGGCTGTTATGTGGTGTTGCCAAAAATACAATGGTTGATCACTTGAAACTGAGAGAAAAAATGTGTGCATGAGTGTGTGTCCAAATTAAAGGGAAAATATCCCAACTTTGTTCTTCCTTTTCTTCAGAGTACACACGTGTGCTAATGTTCTCACAAACATACACACATGCATGAACACACACACAAGAGTCCAAGCAAGAATAAAGTCTGAGAACTCCACAAATGAAATGGTAGTTCAAAAGATAAGGCTATGTTTTAGTCCTTAAATTGCACCTCACTCATGGTGAATGATGTGCAACCCTAAACTTCTACCACAGTGGCCAACAGCTAATAGTACTGGGCCAAACCTGGACTGTAAGCAGATACCAGATAAACAGAAACTTTTTCAGCCACACCATGGAAAATATGGGCTTCCAGATGTTGCCAGCTCCCATAATCCCATATCTACTGGCTATGGTAGCTGAGAGTGATGGAGATGGGATTTCATTATCTGGAGGGACTCAGGTTCCTCAACCTTGGCATCATCTGATGGCTGACTTCAGGAGAATGTTGCCAGTCCCAGCTTGACTCCTGGCAAATCAGCAATGGGGATTCAGAGCAAGATTACTGTTCCCCTCCTATCATCCCATTTTCCTTAAACTGGCCATCTGGCCAGTCCAATTACAACTACTTCACTGCTGAATGCATGATTGTAAATCCACCCCACTTCCCACAGCCCTGAAATTCCAGGAGAAACTAATCCTTTTGTTGTGGTCATGGGTATAGTTTTCTTGACTGCTCCTGAGCATTTAATGTGGTTCATTTTTTTTTTAAAAAAAAAGAAGCCTGCTGGGCATTTGAAAGCCCAGGGTGGTGAAATATCCTCCACAAACAAACAAAACCAAGAAGGCCAAACTTAAGATCAACTCATGTTGCTAAAATGGAAACTGAAATGTGACATGAGGTTAAGAGATGGTGTGATTGCTCCACTCTAAACCCAAAACCTAATTCTGCTTAATGTAACTTGCCATCCTTGACTATGTACAGCATACCCTCCAATTGTCTCAATTTGGCAGGGACTGTCCCAATTAATTTCTGCCATCCCACTTTCTCAGCTGCTTTTAAAATGTCCCACTTTCTTTTCCACTCAATTTGTCCCTTTGTCCTGATTGACTTCATTTGCTGCAAACTGAGTTTAAAGTGCAAAAGCCGTTGGCGGGGGCAGGAGGAGAAGAGAGGGAGAATCTTACCCTTCCCAGTAGACTCAAAAGCAAATTGCTGCAGCCTCTCCTAGTTCATGTGTTCTTCCTCATTTTAATAACTTTTGGAATCTTGGCCACAATCTGATGTTGCTTGGCCACACACGTCCCAGTTTTCATCTGTGAAATGGTTGGAGGGTATGGTATAGTCTGCACTACAGAATTCAGGGGTAGAGGACCTGTGACCCTCCAGATGTTGGACATCAGCCCCTCTAACATACGACCACCATGACCAAAAGTAATAGGCGATGTCTGCACTACACTGTTATAGTGCTATTATTCCACTTTCAACCCCCTGTAGAATCCTGGAGTTTGTACTTTACTGAGGCCAAAGAGCTCTCTGGCTGAGAATTCTAAAGGTCTCTCCTAAACTGCAAACCCCAGGATTCCACAGGATGTTGAAAGTGGAATAATAGTACTTTAACAGTGTAGTGTGGAAATAGCCACAGATAAGGGGTGAGGTAGTTCAGCAGCATCTTGGAATGCTGCAGATTCCCCATCCCAAGTATAACTGAATGTAGCTGACCTGCCAGAAAAGTGAACCTGGTTGACACTGTTTCTATTCATAAAAAAGAAATCCCAGGGTAGATGTTTTAAATAATGTGCATGCATTTAACATATGCATGCAGTTCCTCAATGTCTTCTCATCATCCTTATAAACAGGCCCACTAGTCTGCAAAAAAAAAAAAAAACACACAAAATAAGAAAAAAAAATGTTAGTCTGAGTTTCCATGCTGGCTCTAGAGAGGAAAGCCCTCACAGGTCCCGGGGCTCTTGGGCTATTTTTACACTACCCTTGATCTTAGCCAAAAGGCTGAGAACTTTAAAAAAAAAATCTTCCAATTTAGAAGAAAAAGAAGTAACTCATTCCCTTCTCTGTTACCCTCTTGCAGTTCTGTGCTGGTCATGGAAGAGGTGAAGTAGATGCTGCCATACTTCCAACTAATTATTTTCTGAACCTGCAATTTTATATCCACTTGGGAGAAAAGCCTGTTGAACTCCATCAGACTTACACATGAGTAGACATATTTAGAGTTATACCGTAAGGGTTTTTTTTTTCAAAAATAAATTCAAGTTAATGACTTTTCCAATGCTCTTGGTTGGACTGTTATCACCTATGATTGTAAGTCACTTACTTGATGGATTACACTCTTGATGGAAAACACTCACTGCAGCCAATAGGAGACAAGAGACCAGTGCCTGCCCCTTGTCTTGACACGATGTCGCAACCACCAGGAGAAACTGTTGTGTGCAACATGCCATGAAGATGTGATCATTAGGAAGTATTTCAAAAACGCAACGTTTATTTCAAAATGTTGCCACTATACTGAAAGGGAAAAGGCATCCAGAGCTTGAAGAAGTTACTCTTGGAGATCCCAACTACCAGAATGTGCCCTATCAGTCATGCTGACTGGGGATTTGGGAAGTTATAATTCAAAAAAGTAACTTTTCCAAGCTCTGGGGTTCTTAAAATCCAGGCCTGAAGAATCTGAAGTTCTAAGTCTCATTGATTTCCATAGGAAGAAATCACTGGAATCATTGGGACAATGTGCTTAACGCTGTTTGGACCGTGGGTCTTACATTTCTTATTATTAATGGATTTCCAAATACTAAATTCTAACTAAATACTTAATATCTACTCTCATTTTTAAAGTATCAACCAGATCTAGTATTACTTTCCAGATAGCTGCAATGTACTTAATCAGGGAAAAAAAGAGTGGGCAATAGAAATCTAGGTCTGGAAGAACTCTTTGGCCATGTGGATACATTTTCAGGAGGGCAAAAAGTCTTCTGGAAAATCCTCATAATAATGGCCAACAAAATTGTCTAACTCGCCTTTAGATTAAGGTAATTTTAAACAGAATGCAAATCTTCCACGTAAGTATTTACTGTTAAACAAACACCAAGAAAGGTGTACAGCACCATAATTTCCTGATGTGCAAATACTTTGTGACTGGTATTTGTTTTCAAAATCTTCCTCATAATTATCCTCAGCAGGATAAGAAGGCAACTGTTCAGGAATGCTTGAGCATAAGGTTGGTAAATCAGAGCATAGGCGATTCATTCATTTGTGACTAACTCTGTTCTAAACCTGTGACAAAGCAGGGGTATGTGAGGAAAACTGTAGGAGGAATGCTGTGGAAGGCTTCAGCTGGAAAAGGAAAACACTAGGGAACAAATAACTGAGGCCATTTCCGCACTAGACTGCTATAGAGCTATTATTCCACTTACAAGATCCTATGGAATCCCAGGGTTTGCAGTTTTGGGAGGGGCTGGGTGGCCCCTCCCGAAACTGCAAACCCCAGGATTCCATAGGATGTTGCAAGTGGAATAATAGCACTATAGCAGTCCAGTGTGGAACGGGTCTGAGAGTGGGAAGTTGTTGCTCTAACTCCAAGAATCTGTCCAAGGGATGAGATTCAGGAAAGGTTCACACAGAGCTTGGTTAATTTTTTAAAAAATTACAACTCCCAGAATCCCCCAGCCAGCACGTTCCATCAACTTCAGTGGGAATCAAATGTAGCAATGGTTTGTGTCAGTCTCTGTATTTTGAGGTGCAGTATTGGCCTTAGGAAGTGAACCAGGGTGGTGTAGTTGGACTAGGGCTCTGGAGACCAGCGTTCAAATCCCCACTCAGCCACGGAGCCCCACTGGGTCACATTCTCTCAGCCTCAGAGGAAGGCCAAGGGAAATCTTCCTCTGAACAAATCTTCCCAAGAAAACCCCATTATAGATTTGCCTTAGGGGGTCATTAGCTGGAAACGACTTGAAGACACACAACAACACATCTCTCTTAGAGGTGTTTGGCTCACACCTGAAAGGGTCAGGTGTGAAATGTAACATGTCTGTTGGCCTGTCAGGAACCTGTGTTTAGGTGTAGCTCCTTGCTGAGTGAACACTTTGTGGCAAACCCAGGTTTGCCTCTGTGTAATGTGTGAAATGAGGAAATCACCCAGACCGCCTTTGAATAATTTCCAGAGAATTTAATACACTGTCTACAGTATAACACCACAGTGCTGGCACGCTGTGTTCTAGTTCAACAGAGAAGTCGATTGGGGAGCCTTCAGCCTGTGCCTCCCTAGAGAGGCATACCTCACTCTAAGAGAATCACTATTCTATTAGGTGTATTAATTAAAAAAAAAGAATAGAATAGAATTAACCCCAACAATAGCAGAATGTTCCTAATAATAGAGACAAATTCTCACCATAGCAGCAAATTGGAAATGTGAGAAAAGATTAATAATGTAATTTCTCTGACCATTGTGAAAAGATACAGCACCATTCCAAGCCTGGGGCCCTCTCATACTACACAGTTACAGTACTATGATTCCATTTTAAACCGGCATAATTTGAACCTATGGAATCCTGGGACTTGCAGTGTAGGGAGGAGCATTTAGCATTCTCTCTGCCAGAGTATTCCTCTCAAGCCAGTGGTGGTGGTGGTGGTGTGTGCCTTCAAGTTATTTCTGACTTAAGGCAACCCTATCTTGGTATTTTCTGGGGCTGAGACTATATGATGCACCCAAGGTCACCCAGTGGGTTTCCATAGCCAAGCAGAGGACTGAATCCTAGTCTCCAGCATTTTAGTCCAGCACTCAAATCACGCTGGCTCTACCAAACTGCAGTCTCTCACAGCAGATAGCCATGGCAGTTAAAGTGGAATCATCATGCTCTAGTTGTGTAGTGTGGAAAGCTGGTTAGAGTCTGTGATGGGCATACAATACATGTTGTCTGTAGCAAAATGGATTCACTGCATGAGGAAAAAAAAATAGAAAGGGACTGTGAAGGAAAACAATCATTTATTTTTTTTTAGAAATATGAAGGACCCTGGTGAACCATTTCATTTTCTTTAAATATCTGGGATACAAAAGAGCACCAGTATGGTGTGATGGCTGGAGTGTTAGATTAGTATTCTGAGAGATCAGGGTTTGAATCAGCCAACCCACCTTAACAAGTCAGTCTTGCTACCTTGGGGGAGGGTGAGGGCAAATCCCCTCCAATAAACCTTGCTGAGAAAAGCCCATGACAAAGCCACCATAAGTTGGAGTCAACCTGACTGCTCTTAACAACAAGCACCTCCAGATGGGCACAATGCCCTCTGCATGGAGGGGCTGTCCAGGGTTCAGCAGAGACAGCATTCCCCTTCAACACTCAAGCACTGTAGCACCTTGAGCTGTTAGCAGGAGGATGTTTGCAACTTTTGATCACTCTCCAGCCCTCTCTCACACCTGTTTGAGAAGCTAGTCAGGCTTTGCTTGTGGGCCAAGGTGGAATGTGTTGAGGGCAGTAGGAAGTAGATCCATTTTATGGAGCCCTGCACATGTGAGTGCCAGTCCCCACACAAATACAGATTTTGCCATCCTATTCCCCATCTTAAAGGACAAAACCATGCCAAAGTGTCAGCGATTAGCATAAAATACAGACAATTTCAAAGGGGAAGAAAGTAACTAGAAGCATTTTCTCTCTGAGCAATATTAATTAATATATTTAATATATAATATTGTATATAATATATTATATATATTATATATTAATATATAGAGATACATCTTTGTTCCATCTGTAAACATGGAGTATCTGTTTCTTCTGCCCCTTGCCCCACATCCTTTCATTCCCCCAAAATACAGAGTCAACCTTTGCTCTTGAAAAATACTGTACAAAAAACCCACACAATCTCTAATGATTCTGTATAACTTTATACATTTTATAATAATCAATTTCTTTTGGTCTTCAGAAAATATTTATACGGATTGGATTAACCACAGTATGACAACACCATGACCTTTCAAGGTACACCTGCAACTTTTACATTCATTTTCCCTGCCCCCCTCCCCAAAAAAGTCCATTTTATAATATAACACAAAGAAAGCAAATCAAAGCTAAAAAAAAACAACAGGAAAAAAGCTCAAGAACCACCAGCTCATGATACAATCAAAGCAACATTGCAAGGAAAAGGGAAGTAATTTCTGATCGAGTCAAAACAATCTGGAAAAAACAACAAAGGAGAAATTCACAGAAAACATGCAGAAATGTTGAAGAAAAATGTGAATCACCAAACCAGGACTATGTGAAATGCAAATGCGGATCGACATAGTAAGAATACAACAAAACAAAACTTTTCCACCGATTCTTTGAATGTTTTCGATCAGGTTTCCTGCCCAAGAATTATCTTGAGCCTTTCATGTACGTGCTGTCACCTGGCTCTAGTAAGGACAGTACCTCCTTGCACCCATAGACACAAATGGACCATCTGAGGAGTGCATGGGAGCAACTGAGGCTACCTCTTCCTTTTCCCACTGATGAGATCAGTATGGCTAGAAGCATACAGACCAAACCATCACCTTCCAGTGGAGTGGGCAGGCATCTGTGTCCTTCAGACATTATTGAGCTGCAACTTCCATCATCTCTAATGTTAATGAGAATTAGGCTTAGCAGTATTATAAGGGACATCTCTTAATTTGAGGGCTGGAGATGTTATCCCTTACAGGACTGGCAATTGTCCATATTATAAGGGATGTCTCCTATTCAAGGGTTGCAAAATATTTTCTTTTATTTGGATTATATGAGATGCAAAAAAAAAATCTTCTACTTTGGGTGTGAGCCCTTCATAAAGCCAAAAAAAATGTGTGCATCATGTAATTTATAAATCTGGGCAGTATGTTATTTTTTTGAGCATGGTGTAGTTGTTTGAGTGTTGAATTAAGGCCCTTTCCACACAACAATGGCGTTTAGGCATGGGGACACAAGAGGAGCAGGACTGTGACGATGCTTCCACAAGATGTTGTTGCAGTCCTGTCCTTCTCGTGTTGCTAGCCAGAGTGATCATGGGGTAAATCACTGATGGATTTCATCCATCATTGACCCCCGATCACGTGATGCTCCCACACTTACCTGCCATGAGGAAGGGCCAGAAGTGTGCCGGAGATGCTTCCTGCCCCAACGCAGCATGGGAAAGAGCCCAGCTGCACTGCGCAAGGAAGAGGCATGTCTCTTGCACTCCCTTCCACAGGGAAATGGTCCAGTGCGGAGGGGAGCATTCCCGTCATACTCCTTTCCCACCAAAGGTGCTGCCGGGATCACAACCAGAGGATAATGGGATAAGGTAAGGTGCAAAAAAGGCCTTCGTCTCTGGGAAAACAGGGCTTGAATCCCTGCTCGGGCATGGGTACCCACTGGATGATCTTGGATGAGTTGCACTCTCTCAGCCTCAGATGAAGGTGGGAGCAAACTCCTTCTGAACAAATTCTGCCAAGGAAACCCTGTGATAGGATTGCCTTAAGTCAGAAGTGACTTGAAGCCACACAACAACATTAATTTTAAAGGAAAAAAATACATGGCTAAGTGAGCTGAAATCAATATTTTTGTTTGGTATTTAGGTAGGAAATAAACTTGTTAACTGCTATTTTCTGATTGTCAACCATGTGTGTCATTAACTTTGACTGTCCCTTATGGCAGTTTTGAAAATCTGGCAACACTGATCAGAGCTGTAGGTCAATGACATCTAGAAAGTCCAAGTTGGCCACCCTCTGGAACAGAGGGGGGCAGAGATAAGTGTGCCCAGCAGCCGTACGTCCCCAGAGTGGGCCTCGTCATCAAGGCAAAAGCAGGCAACGTTTGGTGGTGCCAAAATTTGAGGGCAGCTTGTTTTATCCCAGTTCCTATGGCCTGTAGTTTTGGAGGAGCCCAGGAACCCAGTGACTGGGTTAGAATCTTGCCTGTGCCTCAAGCGTTTCAACCAAATTGTGTTCTCTGGCAATTCCGCGAGGACAATTGTGATGAAGTGCAACAGAAGTTGAGAATGTTAATTATTTAGAAATGTCCTGGTGAATGGTTACTAATTTAACACTGTGCTCAACATAAGAAGAAATACAAGGGAAGCAAAATTTTAAAAGTGCCTAAGGCAAGGAAAAGGTTGGATTAGCCATGCAAAGACCTCTGGGGTCAGGGAATTTTTTTCCCCTTGCTGTCTCAGGAATTTTTATAGCAGCCTACCATTGAGCCTTGACAATTTTTGCTTAAAAACAAAAATCCAGCAAGAACAGTTAAAAGTTGCGTGATTGGGCAGGGAAGTCATCCTATGTCCACCAGAAACACTGGAGACCACAATGCACTAGTGTACAACAGGATTATTGCTCAGGTTCAGGCAATGAGCCCAAACCTCTCATCCCACCCTCGTATGATCTGTCTGTAGTACTCAATTCAATTTATTTGAGGGTTCACAGCAATTAAAGGAAACATAGCTGTTCCATCTGAGATCTACCAGCTGGAGAACTACTGACAGCAGTAGGAATCTGAAAATAACATTTTATTACCAAAACATAAAAACACAGAAAGAAATCGACAAAAGGGAAGCGAGTCTATAAATTAATATTTCTGCAGTGTAGCATTAAAATATCATTTGTGCATTCTTTATCAGCAAATTTAAAATTGTCTGCTTAGGCATATTTAAACAA